>CM075815.1:37954805-37989935 GCA_037975025.1 Excoecaria agallocha | reverse complement strand
CTTTAGGATCATGCATAAATTGACTCACCAAGCTAACTGCATAAGCAACGTCTGGTCAGGTGTGAGAGATAAATCTACCAATCAATTTTTTATATTTGCCTTTATCAACTGATTCTTCAGTTTCTACTTGCAGCCTATGGTTACTTTCAATGAGTGTCTCTGTTAGTTTGCATCCCAACATACCAGTCTTATCCAAAAGATCCAATATGTATTTCTCTGAGAAATAAAGATTCTTTTGGTTGATCTGACAACTTTAATTCCCAAGAAATACTGTAACTTTCCAAGATTCTTGATTTCAAACTCCTAAGCTAAGAGCTTCTTTAACCGAACCATTTCTTCTTTATTATTTCCTGTCATCACTATGTCATCAACATAAATAATGAGAAGAGTGATTTTACCCTTGGAATGTCTCATAAAGAGGGTATAATTAGCATTACTCTATTGATAATCAAAAGAGATCATGGCTTTACTAAATCTATCAAACCAAGCTCTCAAAGATTGTTTCAACCCATACAAGACTTTCTTCAGTCTCCACACTTTTCCTTGATTTTTTTATTATCAAAACCAGGAAAAATCTCCATGTTAACCTCTTCTTGCAGGTTCCCATGCAGAAATGCATTCTTCACATCAAATTACTGCAAATCCTAATCCAAGTTAGCTACACAGAATAGCAAGATTCTTATTGTATTTATTTTGACAACAGATGCAAATGTCTCCTGATAGTCGACTCCATAAGTCTAAGTGAATCCATTTGCTACTAATCTGACTTTAAATCTTTCAATCGAACCATCAGCTTTATATGTTATTGTGAACACCTACTTACAACCAACTAACTTCTTGTCTAAAGAGTCAACTAGTTCACGCATTTCATTTTTAGAGAGAGATTTCATTTTTTTTACCATAGCTTCTCTCCACTTTAGATCCGTGATAGCTTCCCTCCAATCCTATGAAATAGATATAGAAGAAAGAGACAAGGTAAAAACTCTATAGAAGAGAAATAAAGAATCATAAAAGACAAAGTTAAAAATGGAATGTTTTGTACATGACCTGACTCCCTTTTTTTAGCAATGGGCAAATTTAAATCAGGGTCAGAAGATAACTCACTCGAGGATTCTGGCAGTGTAGAATGCATAATGGTTATTCAGACCTATTCTTCGTCGAGTATCTCAATAAATTAGGTCTATCTAAACAACCAACAACATTCTACTCCTCCTGAACATCAACATTCTGCTCTCGCTAAACATCAACAACGTTCTCCTCCTGAACAATAATCTCTTCATTCTCCCCTTGAACAAGATCATAAGGTACCACAGTTACATTCATCACCACTTCTTCACTACTCCCCTCCCTGAAGAGGTAATGGAGTAATGCCAAAATAAGGTTCAAACTCCCGAAAGATAACATCCATACTGACATAGAATTTTTTAGATGGAAGGTGATAGCACTTATATCCCTTTTGGATTGGAGAATACCCAATGAACAGATATCTCAGTGCCCCTGGATCTAACTTCTCAAAATTTCTAGTATGGACAAAGCAAACACACCCAAAAATTTTTTGTAGAACAGTATAGCCATTTTTTTCCAGTTAAGAGTTCTAAAAGAGTCCTTAAGTTGAGAGCTTTGAGAGGCATTATATTAATAAGATAGGCGGCCACTAGTACAGCATCCCCTCAATATGGCTCTGAAAAATGACATTCATAGTAAACATAAAGGATCTATGAACTTCTAACAAATGTTTATTTTTTTTTTCAGCTACACCATTTTGAGCACTTATATAAAGACAACTAATTTGATAAACAATCCCATAAAACTCCAAATAAGTACCAAACCTACTATCCATATACTCTATCCCATTGTCAATTCGCAAAACTTTTATTTTAGCATCAAACTGGGTGTGAACCATTCTATGAAAAGATTGCAAACAGGAGAAAATATCACTTTTTGCCTTAATCAAATATACTCAAATCATTCTACTCAACAATCAATGAAAGTAACCATCGATTTCCATACAAACAGGCAATCTGTATAGACCCCCAAACATCATAATAAACAAGCATAAATGAATCACTGGCTTTATTATCACTCAAAGAATAAGAGTTTTTAATATATTTAACATACTCACAAGTATCACAAGATAAATAATTAAATCGAATTCCAAAAAACAAACTAGGATATAGTTTTTCTAAGATAAAAAATAATGAATGCCCTAATCGCCTATGCCACTAGATTATCTCCTGATTGACATCCTGATATCCTCCAAAAAGAGCCAAGTCTCGACTATCTTCCATCATATATAAGCCATCATACTCTTTACCACTGCCAATCCTCCTCTAGGGGTGAGCAAACATCGAACCGAACCGATCGATTTTTTAAATTTGGTTCGGTTTTCGATTTTTTGGTTCGATTTTTTATTTTCAATTTTAAGAAACTTGATTTTTCGATTCGATTCGATTTTTGAAAGAAAAAACCGCATAAAAACCGAACCAAAATTTATATAATTATTTATTTTTTATTGAATAATTATTTTATACATGTAAATTATTTTATTTTTAGTTATAAATTATATGAGTATATTTATCAATTATCAATATCTATTTTTCAGGTGATAATTTAGAATTTTGACGATTAAATTGAAAATCGATTAAATAAAAAAATTTATTTAATGATTTTGTTGTATAATTTATTATATATTTTGAGATTATTTCTTTAATTTAAACTTTTATTTGTACAATTTAGATATTTTTATTTTAGTATATTATGATTTATAATTTTTTATAATTTTTAGACAATATTTTTTATTTTTTATTTAAATAATTTTAAATTTAGGTTTTTCAGTTAATCAAACCAAACCGATCGAAAATTTCGATTCGATTTAAATTCGCTTATTCTAAAATTTCGGTTCGGTTGATAAAAATAATGAAACTTCGATTTTCGATTATTTCGGTTCGATTATTGAACTGAACCGACTGTTGCTCTCCCCTATCCTCTTTTTTGTTTGAAAATCCTGAAAGATACAATGATCATAAAAATAATTCAACCTCAGTTGAGAGCTTTAGTAATAGCATTGACAAATAAAAGATTGAAAGGAAATTAAAGAATATGAAGAACAAAAGACAGCTTAATATTAGGAGTACAGATAATAGAACTTGTCCCAAAAATAAAGATTAAAGCCCCATCAGTCACCCTAACACTATCCCTTTTTAGACAATAATAGTTAAAAAAGCTTTTTAAAAGTGCCTGTCATATATCTATTCGCAGTAGAATCAATAATCCATGAATTAAAACGAGAAAAAGTGTTACCTAACATAACAAAATTGGAGGTAGCACTGGAGGAATGATTAAACTGAGACGGGAGACGCCTGCAATGTAGAATTTCATTAGAAAAGAGACTTTCAATTGAAATCGACTGCTTAGATGATTCTACTATTTCCAACACACTTCCTTGAGCCCTAGTTGGATTTTCTCGGTTTCCCCCTCGGCCCCCAGTAGGTTTTCCATACAACTTCCAATAAGTCTCTTTGGTATGCCTTGGCTTACCACAGTAATTACAGTGCAAATGATCTTTATCAGAAATAATACCTTTCAACTGCTAAAAAGTAATATAGGCAGTTAAGTCCGACTTCTCAATAGGTGCAGTACAAAGTATGGCACTTCTTCTGGTCTCTTCCTGCTGGATTAAAAAGTGTCTCCTCAAAGGAATAGGAGATCTACCAATAACTTGAACTCTCACTTGATCAAATTCAAGATTTAAACCAGCCAAAAAATTACTCTCTTTTTTAATCATATTTTGAATTAGTACCCACATCATCAACACATTAGGCTTGAAAATATTGATAATAATTCAGTTTCTGCCATAAACTATCCAACTCAAAAAAATAATTTGAAATAGTAAGCTCACCTTGTTTTGTGCCATGAATTTTGTTTCTAAGTTCAAAGATTCGAGCATCATTTTTCATTCAAAAATAGGTAGTTTTTGCAGCTTTTCATATCTTCTTTACAGTGTCAAGCAGTAAATATTGTCTAGAGATCTTAGAATGCATACAATTAAGAAGCCAAGACATAACCAATGAGTTATCAGTCCCATTGACTAAAAGTAGGATCAGTGACAGGTGGTGACTTTTTATTTCCATTAATATAACCCGACAACCTTCTAGCCTTGGTAGATAATAAACATGATCTAAACTAAGCCAAATAAATATTGCTTCCATCTAGTTTGACTAGACTAATTTAAGAATATGGACTATCATTAATAGGATAATATTTCTCTACCTTTTTAGTCTCTGACATAATGGCAAAAAAAATTGAAAGCCAAGAAAAAACACCCAAAACAGTAGAGAAAGAGCCCTAACCAAAGGAACAAAACCTGTGCACGTGGATGCAAAAAAAACCAACCATGTCAGAAGTTGCCAGAGACCAGGTGATCGGTGTCGGAGAGGGCAGACGAGATGATCGGAGGAAGAATCATCAGCAAACGGTGGCCGAAGGTGGTTCCATGTGCCCCATACGCCGACGAGTGGATGTGCTCACGCGTTGGGTCGGACAACACCAGAATTCTGGGTACGGGCCAGACTTCACTTGGGCTGCCCTCCGGTGGGAGCGATGTCAAAAGAAAGAGGCCGGAATCCGACCTTTTGAACTTGCTGAAAAACAGCTACCGAAAAAAAAACGACTACGGAAAGGAGAAAACTCAACCTTCAAAAGGGTAGTGGCTCTAATACCATGAAAATTTTTTTGGAACGAGATTTTCTTTATTACATCTAGTATATATGGAAAAATATTATTTTACCCTTAATTACAAAACTAACTAAAATAAAATAGATTAACCAACAAATCATTTTGTGAAAACATCAACTAGTTGTCTTTTTGACTTTACATGAATTAAGGTCAAGACACCATCGGTTAACTTTTTTTAATAAAGTGTTGATCAATCTTGATATATTTCGTACAATCATGTTAAAAAGAATTATGAGCAATACCGAATGCAGCTTCATTATCACAATACAAGGATAGCTTGTTTTTTCCAGCCAACTTCAACTCTACTAGAAACTTTTGGTGCCATGAAAGTTCACACACCTTCAGCCATAGCTATGTATTTTGCTTCTACATTTGATCTAACAACCACACTCTATTTCTTACTTCTCCATGTGACTAAGTTGCCTCTCACAAGTGTCCAAAAACCAAAGGTGAATCTTCTGTCATTCAGAGATTCAACTCAATCTGCATCTATAAAAGCTTCAATGTGAAAATGACCATATTTGGAGAAAAGAAAACCCTTCCCTGAAGCTAATTTTAGATATCGCAAAATACAAAAGACTGCCTGTAGATGAGATTCTCTAGAATCATACATAAACTGACTCACCAAATTGACTACATAAGCAATATCTGGTCTGATGTGTGAGAGATAAATAAACCTTCCAACCAATTTTTGATATTTGCGTTTATCAACTAATTTTTCAGCTCCTGCTTGCAACTTATGGTTGCTTTCAATGGGCGATTCTGCGGGTTTACATCCCGGCTGCCAATTTCATCTTATTCATGATGTATTTCTCCTGGAAAGTGAAGATTCCTTTGGTTTCTTTGGAAACTTCAATTCTCAAGAAGTATTGTAACTTTCCAAGATCCTTGATCTCAAATTCCAATGCCAAGAGCTTCTTCAGTCGAACCATTTTTTCTTTACCATCTCCTATCATCACTATGTCACTAATATAAACAATAAGAAGAGTGATCTTACCCTTATAGCGTCTAATAAAGAGGGTATGATCAGCATTGCTCTGTTGATATCTAAAAGAGATCATGACTTTGCTGAATCTGTCAAACCAAGATCCCAGAGATTTTTTCAACCCATACAAGGCTTTCTTCAGTCTTAACACTTTTCCTTGAGTTTTTTACTATCAAATCCAAGAAGAATCTCCATATAAATCTCTTCTTCCAAGTCTCCATGAAGGAATGCATTTTTCACATTAAATTGCTGCAAATTCCAATTCAAGTTAGCTACATAGAATAGTAAGATTCTAATTGTGTTTATTTTGGCAACAGATGCAAATGTCTCCTTATAATCAACTCCACAAGTCTAAGTGAATCCTTTTGCCACTAACCTGGCTTTGAACTTTTCAATCGAACCATCAGCTTTGTATTTTATTGTGAACACCCACTTGCAACCAATCAGCTTCTTGTCTAGAGTAGCAACTATTTCCTAGGTTTCATTTTTGGCAAGAGCTTTCATTTCTTCTACCATAGCTTCTTTCCACTTGGGATCTGTGATAACTTCCCTCCAATCCTGTGGAATAGACATAGAGAAAAGAGATAAGGCAAAAACTCTATAGGAAGGAAACAAGGAATCATAGGAGATAGTTAAAAATAGAATGTTTTGTACATAACCTAACCCCTTTTTCTTTGAACAATGGGTAAATTCAAAACAGAATTAGAGGATAACTCACCAAATGATTCACGTAGTGTAGGATGCATGATGCCTTCTTCAGACCTATTTTTCCTCGAGTATCTCAACAAATTAGGCCTATCTAAATGCCCAACAACATTCTCCACCTAAACACCAGTCTCCCCCTGAACATTCTCCACTCGAACACTAGTCTCTGCCTGAACATTCTCAACAACATTCTCCCCCTGAGCACTAGTCTCAACGTTCTCTTCATTCTCCTTTGAAACAAGATCATTAAGGACCGGAGGCATGACAAGCATCACTTCTTCTTCACTGCTTTGCCCCTGAAGAGATGACTAGGTAGTGCCAAAATAAGGTTCAAATTCCCGAAAAGTTACATTCATACTAACATAAAACTTCCTAGATGGAGGGTGATAACACTTATATTCCTTTTGGGTTGGAGAATACCCAATGAACACGCATCTAAGGGTTTTTAAAGCTAATTTCCCAACATTCCTAATATGGACAAATCAGACACACCCAAAAATCTTGGTGAGACAGTATATCCATTCTTCCCAGTTAAAACCTCTAAAGGAGTCTTGAAGTTGAGAGTTTTGAGAGCCATTCTATTAATAAGATAGGTTGCCACTAGAATAGCATTCTCCTAGTCTGACTTTGGAACATTCACAGTAAATATAAAGAATCTAACAACTTCCAACAAATGCCTATTTTTTCTTTCAGCTACCCCATTTGAGCACTAGTATAAAGACAACTAATTTGATGAACAATCCTATGAGACTCCAAATATGTACCAAACCTATTATTCATGTACTTTGTCCCATTATCAGTCCTCAAAACTTTTATCTTAGTATCAAACTGGGTGTAAACTATTTTATGAAAACATTGGAAGCATGAGAAAACATTAACTTTTTTATTTAATTAAATATACCAAGGTCATTCTAGTGCAACAATCAATAAAAGTAATAAACCATCAATTTCTAGATAGAGAGACCATTTGTTTAGGCTCCCAAACATCAAAATGAACAAGCATAAAAGGAATAATGGTTTTATTATCACTCAGGGGATAAAAGTTTTTTTTATGTTTAGCACACTCACAAGCATCACAAGATAAAGAATCAAACCGAGTTCTAGAAAATAAACTAGCATACAGATTATAATAAAACAAAAAAAGATGGATGTCCTAACCGCCTATGCCACTATATTATTTCTTGGTTAAGATCCTTATATCCTCCAAAAAGGGCTAAGTCTCAACTGTCTTCCATCATGTATAAGTCATCGTGTTCTCTACCACTGCCAATCATCTTCCCTATTTGAAGATCCTAAAAAATACAATAATCAAGAAAAAAACTCAACCTTACAATTTAAAGCTCCGGTGATGGCACTAACAGATAAAAGATTGACAGAAAAGTGAGGAACATGAAGAATGGAAGATAATTTACTATTTCGGAGTACAAACAATAGAAATTGTCCTAAAAATAGGAGTTAAAGACACATCAGCTACTCTAACATTATCCCTTTTAAGACAAGGAAAGTAGTTAAAAAAGCCTTTAAATGCGTCTGTCATATGTTTATTCGCATCAGAATCAATAATACATGAGTCAAGATCAACTAAAGTGTTACCTAACTTGACAAAATTGGAGGTAACACTGGATGAAGGATTGAGTTGAGATAGAAGATGCCTGAAATGCTAAATTTCATCAAAAGAAAGACTTTCAACTGAAGCAGTCTCCTTGGATGATTCTACTATCTCTAACAAGTTTGCGTGAGCCTTTGTTGAGTTGGTTCGTTTTCCCCCTCGACCCCTAGCAGGTCTCCCATGCAACTTCCAGCAACTCTCCTTTGTATGCCTTGGCTTTCCACAGTAATCAAAATGCAAATGATCTTTATTAGAAGTAACACCCTTCGATTGCTCATAAGTAATACGGGCAGTTAAATCCGACTTCTCAACTGGGGCAGTGTAAAGTATGACAACTCTTTTGGTCTCTTCCTCCTAGATATAAGAATATGCCTCCTCAAGAGAGAGAAAAGGGGATCTGCCAATAACTTGAACTCTTAATTGGTTAAATTCAGGGTTCAAACCAACTAAAAAATCATAGACTCGCTCATTTTCAATCATGTTTCGAATCAATACCGCATCATCGGCACATTTGGCCTGAAAATCTTAATAATAATCCAATTCTTGCCATAAACTACTTAGCTTTGAAAAATAATCTAAAACAGTAAGTTCACCTTATTTTGTGCCATGGATTTATCACGAAGTTCAAAAATCCATGCATCAATTCCTATCCGAGAATAAGTATGTTTTGCAGCTTTCCATATTTTCTCTGTTGTGTCAAGTAGTAAGTACTATTGAGAAATCTTAGGGTGCATAGAATTGATAAGCCAAGATATAACCAAAGAATTATCAGAGACCGATTGACTAAAGGTGGGGTCAGTGACAAGCGGTGGTTTTTTATCACCAGTAATATAACCTTGTAAACTTCTAGCCTTGATAGACAGCAAACATGACCTAGACCAGGCTAAATATGTATTATTGCCATCTAATTTTATAAGACTAATTTGAGAATAGAGGTTTTCATTAGTCGTATAATTTTTCTCTACTTCCTTAGTATCTGACATAATGGCGGAATTCAAGAGAAAGACACAAGGAATAGTAGAGAGAACAAGTGACAAAACATATTCACGAGAGTCCCAGAAAACCAAGACTTCAGAACTATCCATAGACTGGCTTGTCGCTGTTGAAGAAGGCCAGCAAACAGAACTAGGCAAGATACGATGTCAAAAAAAGGCTATAGAAAGCTACAAGCGCCGGTGCGTGGAGGGAGATGCCGAAATGATTTTGGGGGGGAGGGGGTGTGTCCTCACGCATGAAGTCCGACGGCACCAGAAATTGGTGTACAGGCCAAACTTAACCTGGGCTCTTCTTCGACAAGGGTAGTGTCAAAAACAGAGGGGCGAAAAATGACCTTTACACTTGCCGAAAAACACATAATGTAAATGTGTTTTTTAAGAATTGACCTACAGCCGAAGGGAGTAAACTCAACCTTCAAAACGGCGAAAGGTCTGATACCATGAAAATTTTTGTGAAAAGGAATTTTCTTATTATCTCATACACTAACAAATCAATATACAAGGAATTTTATACAAAATTCCTCCAACTAATTAGGAAGTAAATTTAATTACAGAATTAACTAAGGAAATAAATCTTGATAGTCAACAACTTTGTCTTTTCTTTCGTTTTGCAGAGCCAATATAATAAAGTGCTCTTCAAACAAGAAATTTTGGTTACCAAGGAGTGTTGAGGCACATAAAAATGAAAATATTCACAATAGAAGTAAAAACATATTGCCATGAACTCTTGTTGCAATAGCAAAAGAAGAGAAAAAGAAACTCAGACCTTGCAAAAATTATTGTAAATCATGAAAAACACCTAATTTATAATGCATAAAAGTTATAGTCCAACATTACAAAGAGATAATTGGTAAATTTTTATGCCCATTGACCCTTTACTAGTTCATAACATATGGAGGAAATACTTTATATATTTATTAGGCCAATTGGCCCCCAAGTAACTTAAAATTTTGGAAGATAGAATGTGGTATAACAAATGAAATCAAAGCTAACAAAAAGGCCTAATCTGCAGATTAATATATGGCTGTTTCTTATTGAGATCTTTAATTGTCAATGCAGATGAATATATCAATATCTACAAACCAGTGAACATTTAATATTGAACAAAAATTTTAAAATGATAGAAACCTGTAAAATTCTCCTTGAAATGTACCTCACCCTTAAGTTTTGATCACATTTGAAACTCAATCCCTGTCCAGTTAAAATCAAACTAAATAGTCTCTAAGCACTCTTTCTACCTATAAACAACAAACATCTACTTAAAAAGCAAACTTATCATCTATGTATCATCAATTTTATTTGGTCAATGCGTTAAGGACAGCTTTAGATTTACATTTACGCTTTATCTTATCACCATTTTTAAACATTTCAGTTATAGGAAAATGAGAAGTCATATTAATTCAAGCAGTGGTGTAAACATAAAGAGTCAACTGATGAATCTTGCAGGTCAATGTTAACTTGAATTAAAATCTTAATGTCTGAAACTCAACCCGAACTCCAACAAGTTTTCTATTTATGTGAACTGTATTTGATAAGGTATTCAAGAAACTAAAGCTTGACTGGTTTTGACTCAACTAAATTATTACAATAAGTTCAAATAAATATTTTGTTGAACTAAAATTAAAACTTCAAAAAGCTGAAGTAAGCTTGAGTTCAAGCTTAAATGGAAATTTTCATCATATATTTTGGATAAATGGTTATTAATTTATCTTTTAATTGCATTTACTAGAATATGTTAATATCAAAAATTGTATAGAAATTAAAATGCTCAATTAGGTTCACAGGCTAGTCTTGTCAAGTACAACATCTGAATTAAGCTCAATCATTACTGGAAATACTTGAGCTTGAGCTGAACTAGACAAACTCAAGTTCAATTTCCAGCAATGTGAATTCAATTAGCTAAAAGATAAATAGACTCAATGCCACCAGATTGTTTATTTTTCCCTTTCCTCAGGAACAGCTAAAGTTCAAGGCTTGGTGTGAGCATGTCTATGGTTTTCCATTCCTCCTTTTCCATTATCAATAGTCCAAAATATCCAAATTACAGATAAAGTGTAAATATCTCTCTTACTGTTGCCATAAAGGTCAAATCTCTATCTTATAAAGCTACCACGATCCATGATGTGTTGCTTGATTTTTCAAATAATCTCATTTGCACTAATTGATAATGATTTTATCATTTTGGATGCACAAGCAGACAAGCTTAGTTTATTTCTGTTCCCTTTAAGGAGTCTTTCGTGGCACAAACTCCATGATAATATAGACGGTTGAGCATTCAATTAATTGAACAAAAAAAAAATGTCAATACTTTAGAATAACTTAAGGGAATTGACATTCCTGACTAACTAAACAAAACACAGCCTAAAAATTTCAATTTGATTATTTACTTACTTATCCACGGAATGTAGAATTTGTATTTCGCATATTAATAGATAATATATTATCAATAAACATGTATAACTTATATATTAATCCATTAATAATATATCGTATATTTTGATAAAAACAAATAATTCAAACAAATTACTAATTCAAATGAACAAGATCAGTTACCATTACAAAGGCAACCAAACTGATAATCAAACTTAGTGATTTGTGTATTACTAATTTGAATCTGACACAAACCAAACTGATTCTTTTATGACAATATAACCAAACTCAATCATTTGGCGTAAATTACCCAAAAAGAGAGAACAAAAGGGGGAGAGAGGGAGAGAGAGAGAGAGAGCGAGAAATCTATAATATTTGTTATATTGAATGATCCTAAAAAAGAACTCTAGATAGCAGCACTATTGCTTATGGAACATGTTACATCAAATTCAGTCTTCAATTCGAATCATATGCTTCGAATTTTTTTCTCATTTAAAATAGAAGCCTAAACCACTACAAAGGTTAAAAATTTCGAACGCCGTTGCCAAAGGAAAAAGATCAACATCTTCCTATATCACGTAACTGACCTGTGAGGGACGGATGATAATCATAGAAGCACAGAGACAGCCAAGGAGCCTATGGACATTTGCTTTCACAAGGTTTGCCATTGCAATAAAAAAAAAAACTAATTTTGCTACATCTTAGGCATTTTATTGTACTTTTGACAATTCCACCCACTTTATGATATAGTAGAAACACTTGGAGCCTTTTTGAAAATTTGGCTAGATCTCAGGTATGTTAATAACAAGCTCAAATTATCAAAGCAAATATACTCAGCAAGACATTGTGTAAAAAGCAAAGTTTTTGATGAAAGACATAGCAAATAAACCCATGGTGGAATGCAACGTTGTTTTCCAATTGTTTTGTGACAAGTGACTTAAAAGAACTATAAATATGCAAGCAGTTTAAAAACACACATTTACTAAATGATAAAAAAATGCAAAATGAAAATTAAAATAAAAAGAGGTATCAAATTTCTCAATAAATATTGAAAGGGAAAGAACAAGAAGCTGCTACAAATCAAGACCAAAATTAACTCAATCATGGGCAACAAGAACACTTTGATTAATCCCAAAAAATGTCATATACTCGAATATTTATGCATTAAAATGCAATAATACAAATGAATGTTTAAACAAAGGAATTATGCCAACCCCACTAAGGCAAAATAAGAAATACACTTTGATTTAATTATTTCAGAATCTAAATAACTTCCATCAAGTTTTATTCTCACTTCCATTAATCATCAATAATCCAACTTCTCTACCAAAACTATAAAATACTAAATGCCTTTACTTTAGAAAAAGACAATTACACTAGAATATTCTTTTACCCAATTTTCCAATCATGTTCTGAAATTTTTGTCATGAAGTCATAGTACATTTAGAATCATTCACCATTGGTCTCAACCATGAATTAACAATACCATACATAGTCGACAGAAACCTTTCTACTTTTCTTCACATTTCAGTCCTATAAGTTTTAAAAATTACAAATTTTTCCTTTCCTTAACTTTGTTTCTTTTTTATTTTTAGAAACCCATAATGCAACAAATATGCTGAAAAGACAGAAAAAGAAAAATGAAAGAAAACAAAAGATTGAAAACAACGAGAGTTTTTGCATAAAACTGCCTATTGTTAAACAGCAAAAGAAAACACTAACACTTCTTCCTTCAATTACTTTTGAATGTCTAATTTATATTTGCTTCAAGTTTGGTAACTTGAGCCATTTATTATTAATATATCAAAATTATTAATTCAAAATAAAAAAGTTAAAAGACTTAAACAAAAGAAAAAGGAAAGGAAACAAAAGATCGAAATCAACGAGCATTTTTGCATAAAATTGCCTATCCTTAAACAGCAAAAGAAAATAATAACACTTTTTCCTTCAATAACTTCCGATTTTCTAATTTATACTTGATTCACATTAGGTAACTTGAGCCATTTGTTATATAATATATCAAAATTATTAATTCAAAATAAAAAAAAGGTAACAATCTTGCCTTCATTATCTTAAACAATCCCAGTTGTGAAAATTAAAGTTCAAGACAAAACTAGGGAGTCAAATATAATAGGAGAAATGAAATACTATTTCTCCTATTATTTCTATTTTAAATTTTTGGTAGTTGGCAACAATTGCAAGCAATTTGTCAACTTGACTACATCTGTTAAAATTAAAAGTTTTTGTCAAGGTTAAGAAAGCCCATAAGGTTTGGATAATTTTGGTCATCCAGGTTGAAGAATTTATACATTCTAGCATGCAAGTGCAAGTCTTTGCAATTTTGGTGTCATTTTACTTTTAAAAATACATAATCATTCACTCTATTAATCAATACAGGGTACATATGAACTAGCAAAGTGCATTTAAATTTTCCTTATGACTGCTAACAATAATAGGCAGATTGTTTTGGTAAAGACCCTATCTACTAAATAAGATTCCTATATAGGGCTGCGATCTATAATTATTTATATGGCAAAACTAAACATTTGCATGGGTAATATACCCCCTATGCCAAACCTAAAGTAAACAAGTTACTCCGCATACACGAGTCAGCTTTCGACAAGCTAGATCACCAACAAATTACTACTGTTCAAGCATTACAATAGCTAAACATTCTCGCAAATTGCACAAGAGCTAATCAATTAGCACAACAACCTCCCAACAAAACAATAGCTAACATGAACAGAAACATGATCTAGTAAGAGAATTTGCAAGTAACTGTTTTGCAGGTTGTTGAGGTTGGTTTCAAGACTATTGGAACTTGCATGTTATTGTACAGTAACAATACAAGGCTGTCTCTAACAAAGCATTGACTTGCAATGTTAGGTAATGGCCATCATTTGTAACCAAGAATTGTTTGTGAGTGTGCACACAGACACTTGTCCCTTCAAGTATACACAGAAATTAGCATTCCCATATTATCCCCTCCCAGCCAGATCTGAGAAAAGATATCTACAAAACTAACCCCTTGCTTTCATGGCATTCTACAATCTTTTACAAGATTCTGATTGACCCCAAAAGACACTACAACAGGGCTACATAAATTTACCTACCAAATTCCATGGCCCATGAAAATCCAAGGAAGGACCAGAAGAAAAATAAAAAGAACACATGATATCAACTCATGTTTCTAAAAGGAAGATGAATTTTTAACATCTAAAAAGATCTAAGAAGAATTCCCACCTTTCGTTTTCTCAGCCTCTCATTTTCTTCTTCCAAACGGGTAATTTTATTCTCAAGCTCGTTTGTGTAAGCCTGTTTAACATACCCTTTTAAACTCATGGAGAAATAAGCAAACCAGAAACGGAATAAAACAATGGATTTAAGAGAATATCAGCGAATAATGACCTGCTTTCGTGCCCGTGAGCGGGCAGCGGATTCCCGGTTTTTTATCATCCTCTTCTGCCTCCTCTCAACAGTTTTCTCAATCACATCCTCTGGCGTGCCTCTTTTCCTTGCAGGTGTCTGCACATCAGATAATGTTCCCATCAAAGGTGAAGGTAAGGCCAGCTGGTTCTCAGGGTATGAAACATCCATCACAGCACTGGCACCAATGTGAAGTGGCTGTGGCATGGATTGGGCTGGCATATAAACCCCCATCATGGTCTGTTGTGGATGCTGATACTGCGGTTGTGGATATTGCATCCATTGACCTTGTTGAGGGAATTGCGATGCTATCTTTGGATCAAGCCCTGCAACAGCCCCGCCATCTTTTTTGTCCATAGATGCTTCAGCAACAACTCCTGCTTTAACCAAGAAATCTTCCAATGTCATTTCTCCCAGGGTAGGCTGCCCTTCCCTATACTTCTTTTCCCCATTATTTTTGCTTTGTTGAATGTCTCTCCACACTTCGTCAACTGTCTTCTTGCTTAAAGAACTAGTTAATGACAAGCTTGCCTGACGCTGCAGAGCAGTTTGGTTGGCTAACTGTGTACCCTCAACTTCCACGCCCATAGACTGGTTAGCTTCAGCTGTCCAAACATTCTTGAGAAGTTCATCAAGGTTCATGCTGCTCAATGGTTTCCCAAGATAGCCCAACTGGTTTTGAACCTCATCTAAAGTTAAACTATACATAGAGTTCTGCCGTGCCAAAGCCTGGAACTGAGACTGTTTGCCATTGTTACTACAATCACCTTGTGATCCCATTGTCTGTATCCCCATTCAACAAGCTTCAAATAAAATACTCATTCCAATCTCAAACCCAAAAACCCTTGGAACAACACCACCTCTCTAGCCCTTTTTGTCTTAAAACTGCATGAGACAAACCTTCAAACTCAAACCCAGCCAGGAAGCTGAAAAGGAAAAACCCATAAAATTTACAGAAGCAAATAAATCCTAAGACTGATTCCCAGTTCAAATAATTGTTTAACTATACATGATCATTCTATGAAAGCACTCCACCTCATCCAAAAGTACCTATATGTACAGTGAGGAAAATGGAATTAAAAATCAGGATTTGAAGACTTTAAGATCCATTTCAAAAAAAAACCCAAATCAGTGACCTCAATCAATCAAAATTGAGAAAAACAAGTAATTCAAAGAAAATTCAAAGCATTTCCATATAAAGAAACTAAGAAGTATCAACGGAAAAAAAAAAAGGCTTTAAAGTAGATTTAGGAGATAATTATAAACCCTAGAATGGCAGAAAAAGAGCCATCTTAAAGCATAAACAATTATCATACTATGGAGATAAAAGCAATTAAAACAAAGCCAGTAATAATCAATTAAGCCGACAAACCCATTGGAATCAGAATACCCTCAAACAAGCGAAAACAGAAAGGGCAAACAAAGTGCATTATTCATTGCACTGCACAGACATCAAGAATTTGTAACTTGTTGCATGCAAATGCAAAAGGCCAAAGCTTTAGTCTCCATTAACAAAAATATTTGAAACCCAAATCCTATATCCCAAGAGAAATCCACACCAGGCATCTGAGAATATTATTCGAGATATAGGAACCTAGCATGAAAATTAAAATAAAAAAAAGAGAAAAAAACAAAGCTTTAGATACACGCGAATTTGAAATGAAGGAACAAGGGAGGCCCAAAAAAGAAAAAACTTAAATAAGTCTTCTTAGAGAGCATAACCGGAAATGGAAAAATGCAAGTGAAAAAGAAAATGAAAAAGTGATCGAAAAGAATGATTAGAGAAAGAGAGAAATGAATGCTTACCTTTTTTGTGATCTGAGCGAGTGAAATGATATTTGGATTTGGGGATTTTTCGGAGATGCTGATGATTCTGGTGGAAATCAGCTGCTTGTGCTTCAGAATTTCTTCTTAGTGTGTGTATCTGTCTGAGAAAGAGAGAGAGAGAGAGAGCGCAACTCCCCAAAACTGAAAATGCATAATTATTTATTTTTTTATTACAAATTAAAAAAAGAAGTTCTCATAATTGGCCCATTTTTTTATTTTTCTTTTTGATTTTTGAAATTCGATACAATATAGGAGACCTCATGCGTAATCATGGGAAATCCCACTTATTTGTTCCATCATGCCACATGGCCCCTTTTAAGCTTTCATTTTCTTGATTTAAGGGCTCATTTCCTACTAATTTTAAAACCAACCCTTCTCTTTGTTTTAATCAAATTTATATATTTCAAATTTAATTAACAAATTTTATTATTCGCTCCAATAGTTTTGTATTTTTAAAACTATAAATTATTAATCGTCCTAACAAATTTATCTATTTCGATTTTTTAAATCTATTAACTATTTAAAAAAATTTAATATATAAACATACTAAATTTTATAAATCATAAAAAAATATATTCCAATTATTCATTGGCAAATGATACAAATTTATCTTTAATATTTAATAAAAAATACAATTTTATTTGACTAAAATAATAAAAATGGAGTCCGACGGTATCCGAACAACGAAAAATTAAAATAATATAAACTAAACAACTGGAATTGACAAATGGAAAGAATTTGTGTGTACATTGACAGAGCTCATAAGGAGATAAAGAGTATGACCACACTGTAAGAAAGCTCAAAAATCCAAATGGCCAGGCGGAGGACTATGTGCAGTGCCTTGCATGGCTACAAAATCCCAACAGACTTTTGTCCACTCCTGAACCATATGGAAGTTGTTGCATGGTCCTCTTGTCACTAGCTACTCATATACAAGATCCGCTGTAATTTCAGTATTCATAAATTTTTAGTATCATTTTTAAAAGTCTTAATATTTTAAGAATTTAGAATAATTCAGTACAATTTTTATAAAAATTTGAAATAAATTGATACAATTTTTTTAATAATAAATAATATCATACAAAATAATTTGATATTTTGGACAAACAAAGTACATAATATTATTAACAAATGTAATTAATACATAAAAATATTTGTTAGAAATAAATATAACAAATACACAAAATGCATATAATATATTATATCAAATAAGAGAAAAACATATTTACTTCTTGAAATGCAAACAATGAAGTAGTGGAATCGTAAAAACTCATTTCGCGCTACTAGCTAAGCTATTATCCACGAGCAATTAAAGCGAGAAAAAAACACGAACCCACAAACTAAAAACCCTCTAGAGATAGAGAAAGGGAGAAAGAAATTCTTTGCAGAATTTTTGACAACTGATGCTCAATTCCCTTTTGATCATATAAAGTTTTAAATTTTTCTAAAACATATTCCTGACCTCAGTCAATTCTTAAAGCTTTTATTTTCCTGTCTAATTGATTTTCAACTAAGTTCATATAATTTTTGAAGCAAATCAATGCTTTTGACTTGTGCAAAATCAAATAGACATGACCATGCTTAGTATAGTCATTTACAAATATAATGAAGTAATAGGCCTTATGCCTTACCCTTACATTTATGGGACCACATATGTTAGAATGAATTAATTAATTGTAATAGAAATTTGGTCCTAGTTCCCTTTTCGAGCGATTTTCTAACTAGTTCCCCTTTTAAGCCAGTAGGTAATTCGACCTTATTCAAGTCACCAAACAAGCCTACTTTGGTTAACTGACTCATTCGGTCTTATTCGATATGGTTTAATCTAGCATGCCATAACTTTATAGAAGAAGAAGAAGAAGAAGAAGAAGAAGAAGATTAAAGAAAAACTATTATTATTCATGTAACTAGGATCAATATCCATAATAATAAAATCGATCGAAATAAAACTAGAACCACAATAAATATCATGCAAATATACACTACAAGAAAATGTTTAATTAGCAACGAAATTTATTTTCGTTGGTAATTAGCAATGAAATTTGTTTTTCGCTGTTAAAATTATTGGAAATTTTCATCTTTATTGATGAAAATAAAAAATAGTTGTTTTCTGTTGTAAAAAATAGAAGGAACTATTAGTCCTAAAATTTTATGATGAAATTTGACAACAAAATTGCATTTACGTTGGTAAATTACCAACTGAATTATATTTCTGTTGGTAAATTAGCAACGAAAATTTTAACTGTTGCTAAAACAACAACAAAAAAATTCGTTGCTAATTTACCAACGGAAATCAAATTTCGTTGGTAAATTAGGGCATTTAAGTATTTTTTATACTTGTTGCAAATAAAAAAAACCCCTAACACTTAGTCTAGCCTCTGCTTCCCTCTTTTCCCCCTCTCCTGCGGTGATCTCCCTCTCCCTCGCCCCTCATTGTCGTTCTTATATCACAACCGTCATTCGCGTATTATCCCTGCCCCACCGTTCGCTCGCTTGCTGCAAACATTCCATCAGCTGAAATCATAAAGAAGGTCGAAGTGGTATGTTATTTAGGTTTTTTACCACTCTTTATCCACCTCTTGTAATCATTTATGTTTTTTTTCTTTTTGTCTAAGATCAAAAACCATTTTCTTCATGTTTTATGGTCTATATCTAGGTTTTATAGATGAAATGTAAAATTATAAAGATTGGCACATTAGTTAATAAACTCTGGCCCTTTTTGTCGAGGAAATGCAAATAGTTTTTATAGAAATCTTTTTTTCAATTATTCATTTTTTTACACTGATTTATGATATTCTTCTCATTTTAGCTATTGATGTAATGTTGTGCCTAAATGGTGGTTCTAATAAATTTATTGGTTAATGCATTGTAATCTATTTTTTTCCTTTTATTGTTCTTCATTCAACATGAAACTTACTAGTATAGTTGCCTTTACACAATTGATCTATGAAATTTACTGTTAGATATTGCAAAATGTACTATCACATTCGTTTTGTTATCTATTCTATTCTCTTTTTCATCATATATTCATTTTTAGTTCCTTCATAGGTTTTCTTTTAATTCTTCCTCCTTTTCTTCTTCTTCTTTCTTTTTTATGTTATAAATTTTAATAGTTAATTAAAAGATACTGGTTAACCAAACCGAAATCGATAAATTAGTTAACCGAATGTAATGACTAGTTAGTAGTTAATAAATTTAAAAAACCAATATCAATGGACTAGTTAGTTTTTTTGCCTATGGACTGGTTAACCGGACCTTTCTCACCCCTAACCTTAACTTATATCATCCTATAAAAATATTTCAAACTAATATATAAAATTCATCTTACATAATAAAACATCTTTTAAAAAATTTATAAAATAAATACAATTAAAATATTAGTGTAAATTAAAATTTAAATTAAAGTACACAATTAAGAAAATTAATATTTTATGATTTTTCTCTACATTATATTTGTCTTAATTTGCGAATTTTGAACAATATCTAAAAAAATACTATATAACTTTATTTTTATTTTTTTAATATTAACACTATATATAATTTATATTATTAATTTTAGTGGAAAAGTTTAGTATGAAAAGTAACATTAAATATTATCTTTAATTTAAATTAATGACACAACAATAGTCAAAAAAATTACATGACCATTGACATTGATGTAAAAAAAACAATAATAGATGAGTGACACTTAGAGGTGGCAAATGGACGAGTTTGGGTTGGGCCATAAATAGGTCAAAAATGATGGACCATATATGGGTTAATACCCAAATGGATTTGACAAATTTAGGCCGATCCATGGGTTTAATGCATGTTGGTTCATTTTTCATTGGCTCATACATCTTTATTTTATTTTTTCACCAAATTGTTCCAAAAATTTCTAAATATTATAATTAAGATGTTTTAAAATTTCAAGTCAATCGAAGTTCATTTCGATAGATTTTAAGGCACCAAAATATTTTCAGCTGGTCCATGTGTCCAAAATTTTGTTTTTTATTTTCGAAAATTAATATTCATTATTCTAATATGTTCCATGTGATCGAAAAAATTTTCGAAAATTCGTGAAATATTTCCAAGCTTGTTAAAGTTAGTTTGATCCATTTTCGGTCTCATGACTTATTTTTATTTTTTATTTTTGGAGAACTATTTGACCTTAATTTCAGTTCAAATTATATCACCGAACTCGTCATGAATTATGCTTTTTAATAGCAACATAAAATTTTTTTGTACCTCAATGGACCTAAGGTGTTATTATTCACCCTTGGTGTCACTATTCATCATTGAAAAGTACTATTCATGCTGGTAGTGGTTCCAGAGCATTATAGGCAGCAAGGGTAAAAGGGACAGACGATTTTAAGAGAGAGAGAGGGGGGAAGTGAGAAATAGACTGAGTGAAAGGGGAGGCTTATTAGGCCTAGATAGGTCGTATGTAGTTCAGATGTGAATCAACTCATTCGACCTATTTTTTTAATGAAATTAACACTTTTATACAATAACATGATACAAAAAATAGTATAATAAAAAAATGTTGGTCTGAATATGTTGGATAACTCAAATGGATCGGATGACCCAAATGAGTCATATTGTGACCTAGATGGATTATATGTAACCCATATGTGAATCAACTTATTTGACTTATTTTTTTAATGAAATTAACACTTTTATACAATAACGTGATACAAAAAATAGTATAATAAAAAATCATTGGTTCATATATGTTGGATAACCCAAATGGATTGGGTGGCCTAGATGGGTCACAAGTAGCTTAAATGTGAATTAACTTATTTGACCTATTTTTTAAATAAAATTAACACTTTTATACAATAATGTGATACAAACAATAATGAAATAAAAAAACGTTGGTTCAAATATGTTGGATAGCCGAAATAGATTGGGTGGCCCAGATGGATCGTATTGTTGCCTAGATATTGGGTCAACTTATTTGACCTATTTTTTTTAATGAAATTAACATTTTTATATAACAACATGATAACAAAAAAATACTACAATAAAAAATGTTGATCCAAATGTATTGGATATTTAGTAGGCCATTTTTGGGTTGGCCCAATAGGCATCATAGTCAGACCCATTGGACATATTGTAAGAGGCCTATTGGGCAGATCCAAATGGGTCACATATTTATTGAGTCATTTTTGGGTTGGCCCAATGGGCATTTTTTTGGATTGCGTTAAGTTTGGGTCTTTATTTTTTGCAGATTTGGGTAGGAATTTGGGTTTGGGCCAATTTGGCTGGGATTAGTGATACAGTATTGTAATGTAATATAATATAATGAAAATAAAAATAAAAAAAATTAAACATATATGGGTTCGTAGGCTATGTTTGGTATATAATATTGTAATGTAATATAATGTAATGGATAATGTATTGATTATTTTATTTTTTTACATTATATTGTAATCATAAATATATTTATATTTCTCCATAAATCAATAGACGTACTCTCTAATCCATAATATTTTGTGGTATTTTCTATTACATTACTTTTTGCCTTTTTAAAGTTAATTGAATTTCTTTTCTTTTTTTTTTCAATTTCTTCATATTTTTTTTTCAAATTAAACCATGTATATTTTTATAATATAATAAATATATATGTATATAAAATAATTAAAATTACTTAATGATGTCATATAATATAAGATAATCATAAAACAAAATAAAACAATCATATAAAAAATTGATAATTATAAATATAATTATATCCCAATACATGTATATAATCCAATTAAATATAAAAACATATTAACATTTATATTATATTACTAATGCAACCAAATATAGTAATGTAATTATAAATGCATTCCATTTCATTATATTTTTTAAATTCATTACATTGCACTATATTATATCACACTAAATATAGTAGAGGTGAGGAAAAAAATCGAAATTTCGATTAGCCAAAAAATTGATCCGAAATCGAATCGATTTTTATATTAATCGAACCAAAATTTTAGGTTTACGATTTTTATTTTTAAAAACCAGTGGTTAACCGATCCAAAATTGAACCGATTATATATAAATTTTTTTATAAATTATATTTTAAATTTGACACTTATATTTTTTAATATTTGTATAATTTATAAATATTATGATATATAACTTTGTAAAATATTATTAAAATATATATTTTTAGTAAATAAACATTAAAATTATCTTATTATTATTATTATTATTATTATTATTATTATTATTATTATTATTATTATTATTATTATTATTATTATTATTATTATATGTGCATAACTAGCACTCTGTTATTAGTTTCATATTGAATATATTTAATTTTTATAATTAATTATGAAAATTTTATTTTTATTTTGATTCTTTTAATGGATATTGTATTTAATTTATATTTTTTTCATTCCTAAAGCATTTTTAACTATTAAAAATAATATTACAAATTGTATAATTTATTAAATTTATATATTAAAATTTTTTATGGTTAATCGATAAATTGATCCGAAAAAATCGAGTTAAAAATCGAAATCGATATAGCGGTTAACAAAAATTAATGTATTGATTTAATAAAATTGTTAATGGACCGGTTAACTGATCCATGATCACCTTTAAAATATAGCTTTAGTGTGTTAGAGATGTCCTACGAATGATTTCTTTAAGCTCAATATTGATGCTTTTATTAATTCATACATGGGAATGGGTTTTGGGGAGGTTTGATCCACAATGGTAATAGATTTTGGATTCATGATTTTGTCTCTAATATGGGGCCTAATTTTGAAAGTAGAAGTTTAGGTGGTTCCCCAAGGTCTTATACACACCAATGAGTTGAACATCAATCATTTGGAAGTTGAGTGTGATAACAAGATCATAATTGAAATGATTAATGGATTTTGTGTTGTTTAAGCTACTGTTACCTCTCTCATTTCAGTCCATTGCAAAACGAACTTCCCAACAAATCATCATAGTTTTTATCCAGGGTTTTATGTGTTGTCTATGCCTCTTTCTAGCCTTTTTTTATTTTTTTAATCATGATGTAATAGGTATTTCTTATTGGAGGTACTTTATTTATTTTGTTTGTAGATTTCACCCACCTTTTTCCAAAAAAAAAGATAAATATTATTATGTAACTTCATGCATTAAAATATAGATAGTTAATTTATGTTTATATGATAAATGTAAAATAGAAATTATCTATAAATTATTAGTATCATTAATAATTAATAAATATTAATTCTTTTTGTAAAATTTCATACAGTTCTTGATCTGGTTCTAGACAAAAAATCCAAATCTATTCCAAATCAAAGTTAATAGTATAATTCGATTTTATTCTAGTCAAAAAATTGAATGGTACAATTCGGTTCTAAATTTCTTTCTTCGGTATTTCAATTTGATTCAAGAAAATTTAGACCTATGTACACCCATAACATGAGGGGTGAGAAGAAAACTAAAAATTTAGTTAACTACAACATCAAATAGGAGTTTTTTTTTTATTCATCAATCCATCTGTTTTGGTTTTGTTTTTTATTTTTAACATTAATATTTATTTATTTTAGTTTCGATTTTTGAGTACCAGTTAACTGTTAGTTTATATTTAATATGTTCATATTTATATTATATTTTAACTTTTATACCCTCTAGATTTTTTTTTAATTTTTTTTCTAAAATTTATGTAGAGTAATACTTTAAATTATATATTATTCTCTAAATACATGGAATTAAAATATTATTCCATTAAAGATGAAGTTTAGAAATAAAGAGTGTCTATAAAGCACATTAGGATGGCTCTTGTGATTGCAGATCCATTCACTAAAGGACTAAAACCAAAGACATTCAAATAAAATATACATAGGATGAGTCTTAGTTGTATTGATGAATGATATTTTATGATGATTCTCACCTAATGTGTTTTTTACTAAACTTAGCAAATAGGTCGAGTCAGGCGGATTCGGGTCAGTTTGGTTTTGAATTTTTTGGGGTCATCATTTTTGGGTCATTTTCAGGTTAGATTAATTATGTTTCAAGCAAATTCCGATTGAGTCTTCAATTACAAGTAGGACTAAAGAAATAAATGAAATTGAAAATATAACCATTAACTATTCAATATATTTGGTTTAGTTTTTTATTTGACCGTTTCGATTTTGACTCTTTCGATATCCTAGGCCAACTTAAACTTTTTGGTTTCCTTAAAATGTATAATTGATATCAAACATAACTCATTTTATTGGTTAATTTGACATTTTTGGTGTCATGAGATAACTTTGACCACTGGTCAAACTTAGTCAAATATATTACTATTCATTGCAAAATTATGACTTGAATTTTAATTTTAGTTTAAAGCATTTTTAAATAGATTTATTTTTGCCTCAAATTTGATCCTCAAGTTTGTCTTAAATAACACTATTCATAACCTGAAAAAATACCATTCTTATCCTCAGTGGCATTATTCATTTCAAGATTTATGGTTCGAAATATACTATTTACAAACTCAAAATTTTAAGCCATTACATTCTCTTCTAGGTTTGAGATGATATGATTTAGTGAGAAAAAATCGAACGATCATACTAAACAATAGCAACAATTAAGATGATAGATGAACTTGAGCAGTAGAACAATGAAGGATTATGACACATAGTGAAGAAAGATCGAAAAATGTAATATGTAACAAATAGAAATAATGAAATATAGTATATACTAGACACCACTTAATTATTATTTTTCTTTTCAAACTTTTTATTTATTTATTTTTACCTTTTGCAATTCACAGCTTAAACAATTAGGCATTTCTCTTTTATTTTTAGTTAAATATAATTTTTATATAAAATTAGAATGAGGATATTTGTGTAGTGTATATATATATATATATATATATATATATATATATATCTTTTATATATACACACACATACATACATACATACATGTATGTATGTATGACTTATTTTTTGAAGTTTTTCTTCCTTAAAATCTACAGATAAAAAAAGAATCATTGACAGTAAAGAAATCATTATTGAAGATTTTCAAAAATCTATAAACAATTGGAAAATTTCAAAAATAAGAAAAGATAAATTTTACAAAGTCGATTTTATTTCAAAACTAATTTCATAATCAAAACTAATGAAATAGATGTTCAAATTTCAAAACCTTTTGAAAATATTCATCTTCTTTCTGAAAAAACTTTACAAAAATATTGAGACAGGAAATATAGGGTTATTCATATTGGCCTTATATGCATAAAATCATTAACAAAAGAAAACTTAAATATTTCAATCCTTTGTGTGCTTAAGCGATGAGAGCTTTTTAAATTTTCAAGACTCAATGATAAGTTCAATTGCATTGAGCTTTATCTTTAAAAGAATACTCAATGATAAGCCATGGTTTCTGCTTTTATTGCAACAATGTTAATCACGACAAAACGGGGTGAAACCCTATTTTTTCAAATAGATTTGCCAAAAGCAAACATAATGATTCCAAATTCTATGCTTTGGAAAGATATAAAGCTTCTTAAAGAATGGGTCATGGAAGGCGCTATAAAACCAAAATCTCCAAAACAAACAAAACCATACACTCATATAAGGGAAATAACCCAATACAATGATGAGAATGTAATATTGAGTTTCCAAAGATCTTCTAGTAATAAATTCTTTGATACTTGTTCTTCCACGAGTACTGTTGATTTGGGGAAGCCTCAAAATTACCTTCGATTATTAATCTTCCTATCAAAATAGAAAATTTTCAAAAGGCAAGATTTTCTTGCTCAAGCATTCCAAATGCCTTGTTTTTCAAAAGGTGGATTATTTTACAAATGTAACTTATCAGATTTACATAAAAGCTTAAACAAATTGATGAGGAACAATAAAATAATTCATCACTAACTGCACCATCTTTTTCTACAATAGTTGAAAAATGTTATTAAATGAAATTAATGTTATAAAAAAGGAATTTGAAGTTAATAAAAAAATTCTTGCATGAGGACTTTTATGACTCTCATAATTTAGAAAAAAAAATTGGTCTTTCAAAAAATTTTTGAAAGTAAAAAAAGAAGTTTAAGATGAGTTATGGTTTTGTTTTACAAAATACAACCCATTTTTTATTTTTTGATTGGTTTGAAATTTATGCATATCAAAACCAAATTTCATGCCCATTTAAAACAAATTCAAAATTTGTAAACCATTTAATTTTCAAAAACAAGGTTTCACAATGAGACATGTTGAATGGTAGAAAAATTCAATCAGAACACTCACCATTAATAGGAATGCTCATAGGGCGGGGAATACCCGACCCCGATAGGGACCCAACCCGAACGAGGCGAGAAATTCCCGAATTTTTCCTCCACAGGGGTAGGGATGGGGATAAAAGAATACCTATTTTTGATTTTGGGGCGGGGGCGGGGAACGGGGGTATCCACCCCGTGAGGATCCCTGCCCTAAGGTATTATTACAAATATATCCCTATATTTTTAGTTATGAGAATTTAATTGATTATTTAGTGAATAATTTATCTTTTTGGTAGATTAACTCTACATATGAGAATTTAATTGATTATTTTAGTAATATGAGTTGTTACTATTATTTATTTATTGGAGATTTGTAAAAAAATTATGCATTTATTTCTTTTATTATTGTAACTTAATTAAGTTTTGGTTATTTGTATTTAATTTTATGATTATTAAATTTTAAATTATATTTAACTTTAGATTTGTCAATGGTTAAAATTTATGTTAATTTAAATTGTTATTGATTTTAGATTTTTTATTTATTAAATGTTATATTTTAATTTTAATTATTTGTGAAATATTATATTTTAAAATTAAAAAAATCATTTTTTTGCGGGGGACGAGGATCCCTACAGGGCAGGGATGAGGGGAATTCCTTACTGGTTATTGAATCGGGGGCGGAGATGGGGAATTCCCGTCACTAGTAGGGCAGTAAGTGGGGATACAATCCCCGACCTTGCCCCACCCCGTGAGTATCCTTAACCATTAAGACAAATTAAATTAGGTCATCTAGATTAAACAGTAGATGCTGCTCCTTACAAAATTCAAAATGAAAACATAGATGAGGATATTAGGAAAGAACTATAAAAACAAATCTAGTGGACTTTTGGATCCTAGAGTTTCTGAAGGAATATTGTTTATAAGATAAGCAAAAGTAAGAACTATATCCCCCCCTAATATTTTAATGGAAATTATAATGAAAAAGAAGTGCCCTAAATGAATTTAAAAGATGACTATTTTTCTTTTTAGCAATCCCATTTTGCTGAAGGGTGTAGACACATGAAGACTCCTAGATAATTCCCTCTTTTTGGAAGAAATAAGACAAAAATTGATTAAAATAGTCTCTTGTGTTGTCAAACCCGAATCATTTTATTCAAATACCAAACTGAGTTTGACTCTATATAAATATTTATGAAAATATAACTCACATCTAACATGGTCTTTAATTAGAAAATCAAAGAGACTTTAATGCAATCATTAAGAAAAGACATAAACCACCAAAACCAGATAAATTTTGGGATTAAAAATAGTCCCAAATATCACTATGAACCAATTCAAAAAGGAATAAGGGAACAAACATATTTTATACATGAAAGAGTTTGGCATACTCATAAATGTTACGATGAAAAGGCTTAACATTTAAACCCTTTCAACAAAGATGGAACCATTAACTTTAACATAAAAAAAAAGATGGATGGCTAAGGGAAAAGTGATGCAACCAGATATCATCCTTATTTGAAGAAGGAAGAAATAATAAGGATAAAGACTTTTAGAATGCTTCAGCCTCCAGATAGTAAAGCCCATCTCTATCTTTAGCATGTCCAATCCTCATCCCCAAACCATGGTCCTAAAATACACAATACGAAGGATAAAATGTAACATGACAATGTAAGTCTTTGGTGACCTTTTTAATAGACATAAGGTTGGGGGATAATTTCGAAACATACAGGATATTCTTTAAAATAAGAGTGAGAGTGATAACAACATCTCTTATTCTGGCTGCAATGGTGGTAGTTCCTTTTGCAAGAATAATTTTTTGATTGTTAGGACAAAGAGTATAAGTGGTGAATAAATTAGGTGTATAAGTCATGTGATCGGTTGCTCTAGAATCCATAATTCAAAAGTTTATAAACAAATTTATTAGACATTTATAAGCCAATAGGAAACATAACTAAAAGAGCTAAAGAACCTTTAGAAGAGGCAGTAAGGGTTGCTCAAAGGAATTCGTCAAGCTTCTCAACTTTTAATCTTAGTGGGATTAAATCCCCCACATTCTTAGTTACAATTGGTATTCAATTACACAGTGTGAGCCTAGCTTTGTTTTTTCTACCCCTATTTATTTTCCCATTCTTTGCTAACTATGTTTCCATGTAATTTTCGATAGCAATCTCGAGTATACTTAGATTTGTTATAATAATCACACCAAAGCTTATCTAAATTTATATCCATCTATCTTTCCCTTGTCCCCCCTTTAGTTGCTAGTCTTGAGAGATTCTTAAAGGTTTATTTATAATTATAAAAAGCATAGATCCTTTTACTAGTTGCTTTTTAAGCATCATACCCCTTTTACTCTCTCCTGCCTGAATTAGAGAGACAACTCACTAAAAGAAGGAACCTTAGTTTTGCCCGAAATTTGGACTGGTATTAATAAAATTTTGAGTTGAGACCTATAAAGAGACCATAGACTTTATCCCTTTTTATAAATTGCTTAACAATTGTAACATAATCACTACATTTTAAATCAATCACTTGATAGTAATCCAATTCTTGCCACTAGTTATAGGGTAAATTAGCATATTCAGTAATTGTCTTACCGTTTATTTCATGGTTGCAATCATAGTCTTAATTTCATAAATTAGGACAAAATCATAAACTTTAGAATAAGTTTGATATAGTGAATCCTAAATAGCCTGTCCAATTGGTAGGAACATACTGATATCACTAATGTCGGGTGTTATAAAATTCCACTGCCAAGACATCATCATAGAGTCTTTTTCATCTTATGCTACAAAAATAATTTCCTTAAGTAGAGGATCAGACTCAAGTAAATGACTCAATTTCCCTTTCTTTTTCTAAAAACATCCTAACCAATTGAGACCATTTAAGGTAAATGTGTTTGTTGAGTCTATACAACCTATAGGAATTTGAAATCTGCTTAATGTCAAAGCTCACATTCTTCTTAGAGTTACAAGTCAAACAATGTAAAAGTGAAATTTTTATAAGTTGAGTAAAATATAGTAAGGACTTAATAAAAAAAATCAAAATAATGGATGTCAAATCTACTAATACACCTATGAATCCCTCAATAAAGTTGGAAAAAGGATAAAAAAGGAAAGAAAAGTCTATATAGGCTTTATCAAATCTCTACTCTACTTGACAACAAGCATACCATATAATCATTTCATTATGTGCCTGTGCGCTAGGTTCCAAGCTACTCTTAAAGAGTCACATTTGTTTGTTATAAAGAGATGTGTAAGATATTTCATTGGAACTCTAGAACCAAGGTTATGGTATCCAATGAATGCTTTACTTGATCTAATGGAAAATTTTGATGTAGACTATGCTGGATATAGGACTGATAGAAGAAGCACTTTTGCTGCTTGTCATTTTCTAAGTCATTCTCTAATTACATGGTCTTACAAAAAATTTATTTTGTTGCTTATAATGAAAGCAAAATATACTGCAGTTAGAGAAAGTGTTGGACAAATTATGTGGATCAAACATTAATCAATAGATTATGGAATTGAATTTGATCAAAGTCCTATTTTTATGACAACTCTAGTGCACTCAACTTCATAAAAAAACTATTCTAGATTTTCAGATACTAGGATATGAGGGATCCCCAGTGTGGAAGAAAATCCCATGATTGTGAAAGTCCTGATAAGAATTATTTCTTCAGTCCCTAAAGTCCATATTTCTAAGCTTGGAAAACTCCTCCTCCATTTATAATTAATCGGGCTAGTGGCCTAAATTGACCAAATCAATCAAGGTAAATTGGCCAGTCTTCACTTGCTAAATTGGCTAGTTTTCCTAGTATAATCCTGGTTCCAATAGGATCTGGAAAGAACCTACCCAAATCCTATAGGAAAATAAAACCATTTTAGTCCCTCTAGGGTTGGTTTAAAAAATAATTGGTGGATTGGTCATTTTAAACACATCCTTAAAATTTTTAGGTCTTCCTCTACCTTAGAGAAAACCCTAAAATTCCCATACCCATTTCTCTAAAAGCAAATCTTTAACAAGCTTAGATTTTAGACATTACGGATAAAGAAAACCCTTATCCTCAACATCAAGCTTAAGGTAAAATTTGAGGATCATTCATTTAGCAAGATTTCTCTTTACTTTTCAATTTCCTTATCTTGCATGTAAATATTTTGTATTGTAGTTTTCTTGCATAAGTATGTATATTTATAATTTATGAGTACACAAGTATGTTTTATGTAATATTAAATGAACCTTTTCTGCATCCTTTATAATAATAATAATAATAATAATAATAATAATAATAATAATAATAATAATAATAATAATAATAATAATAATAATAATAATAATAATAATAATAATAATAATAATTGTAACACCAAATATCCGAATCGTTATAAGACTGGATACTGAATGTTTCATAATTTATAATTTTAGAATCACATACAAAATTCAAACTTTACTGCTCAATTTTATTTTTGGAAAATGGGATAGAATTTTTCTTATATAAGTTTTTATCTCCATATTAAACAAATAAAAAATCATGCTTCTATTATATGCATCACAAAATTCAACTCCATTTACATCCAATAAATACTTAATGTTTCCCAAACTCGACAAAATATCAAAATACATAATATCTCCATCCACCATTGTAAATTTAGCCACCTCAAATTATAAACTTTACTTCAATAAAAAATATCATCAATCATTACTACATAAATATAATTACATAAATCCTTCAATATTCAAAGTTACATATCAGCATGAAATCCATAAATTTTCACTACAGTACAATTAACAGTTAGAAATTCATCTATAAGTTTTTTCATATAGCTAAATTCCCAATCTTCAAAATATAAATAAGTGGAAAAGTAGTGGCAAAAGTGTGATTAAGTGGTAAAAACTAAATTATAAAGGGTAAATAGTAAAAAGGATGAAATGTATACAAAAAAATTAACAGGGCCTACACGATAATTTGTCACTATGAGAAGAAAATACAAGGACTAAACCGCAAATTAAAGGATGAAAAATGCAATAACTGGTATGAAAGGGCAAAAGAGTGAAATTAGTGTAGAAAATAGTGAAAATGGGATAAAATAAAAGTTTAGGACTAAAAAGGAAATTTTAGCATAAATACATAATTGAGAAGGAAAAGAACGAGTAAATAGAAAATTGAGGACTAAAATGAAAAAACAAATGTAAATAAAAATGTAAAAGAATGATAAAAATTGCTTAAAAAGGGAAATTAGGGAATAAAATGGTAATTATGACAAAAGATAAGAATTTGGGGACTAAAGTATAATTTTAATAAAGTTACAACCATTATGGGTAATTATGTAAATTTGACCCATATTGGGAATGAAAAGAAAAATTTGTGAAGTTAGAATGAAAATAAAGGAATTATGGTGATTAAATGTGTAATGTGGGAATAATAATGGTTATAAGAAATTAAAAACTGCAATAAAGGAATTTGAGCATAATAAGTAAGGGTGTGCAAAACCTAACCCTACCCGAATAACCCGACCCGAACTAGACATTTGGGTAGGTTTGTTAGGGTTATTTGGGTCAGGTCGAGCTAGAGGATTTTGATTTTTTAGGTTCGGATCGGGTTAAAACCCTTATAAAATCGACCTGCCAGAACAACCCATAAGCTACTCTCATTACACTGCGTTTTAATGTTTCTATCTCCTACTCTCCCATTTTGGCACTTAGATCCCTAAATCTAAAATCCCAAATTGAGCTCTTCTCGCCTGCCGCCACCTCATCTTCAACCTCTTCCTGTCGCCACCCTTGCCTCGTGTTGTCATCGGTATCTGTGCTTCAACTTGTGTCATCTCCAGTGGTGATAGTAGTGGTGTTATTTGTGCTATTAAGTCTAGGATTGCTATTTTCTCTTGTCTATCTACCCTTCTATATTCTTCTTCTTATTTTTTTTAAATCTTTAATTTACTGTTTTTCCTATGTAATTGCTATTAAAGTAGAATTACTTACTTTGAAGAAGAATGGTTGAAAATTGGGGAATTTGATAAATACCTTACAATTGCTATCTAGAGACTTGGAATTAGATTCTCAAATATTGCTCTATGCTTTAAGAATTTATCAAATTTTTGTGAAGGATAATTCTAAATCCTGTCATTGTGTCTATTGTTACTATTTTCTTTGATAAATTTATGTTTTTCTTGTTTGTAATTTTCTCTTGTTCTTGAGCTTCATGTGAAATAGAATAGAATAGTGCAACGTTCTTCTAATTTTTTTGGCATTTCATTTATATGTTAAATTGATGAGCAAATAAATACTTTGGTAACTCTAATTAATTTATCGTTATAGTTTGGGTTGTTCATGGGATTTGTTTTTTCCATTAGTTATTAATGATTCTTTTTATGAACAAATTCAATTGTTAACTCTTTTGCTATAATGATGAACTTGAGTTTAAACGGTGGGTGATTAGGGATGGTTATTGTCCTGCATAATATTTTTGAATGCTCTTTTTTTTGGCTTATTAATTCTTCTACTGTTTTTTTTATATCAAGATATAAATTAGAATTAAACCTCTTTGTCTGCAAATTGATAAAGGCAATATAGAGAGAAATATATTCTGCATACAAAAATCAAATTCAGGTTAATTGAATTAATCAGGGTCGGGGCCCCAAAAAAATTGAATTATTCGGGTTGGGGCCTGAATATAAAATAGGGTAGGGTCAGGTGAATAAATATGAAATATTTCGGGTGTTGGGTTATTCGGGTTCAAGACGAATTGACCGGAACCCGACTGATGCATACCTGTAATAATAAAGAAGTAGTAAATACAGTAAAAGACAAGGTATTTTATATTAAATTAAAAATGAAGTGTACGCGTAATAAAGTTGCAAAAATAGATATACAAAGATGAAAGTTTCAAAAAGGAATGAACTTAAGAATAATGCTAAAAGTTATTCAATTACGTGAGTTTAAGATTTACTTATAGGTTAGAAACTAAAAATTGTTAGTATGAAAATAATAATAATGATGATAATATAGTTAAGCAAATGGATAATAATGACAATAGAAATGTAAATAACCAAGAAAATGATAATAATATAGATATTTAAGTAAATAAGTGGAAAATTTAAAAAAAAAAATTGTGATTTTAAGGAGATTTCAGAACATGTGTGTATGGAGTGAAATTCTATGGTATTGTATCCAATACTAAGCAACTAAGTAGCTTAACTTGTGGTTTGTTTTGACTACGCGCAGGGGACAGATAAACATAGAAAAGTATACAGGAAAAGCTATTAAGTTTGGCATGTACATAAACTCGAAGGAATAACGAAAGATATTGTACTCCTAATAACTAGTTACAATATGAAATTATGTATTCAGTTGATTATAAGCACATGTGTATTATTTTAGGTTATGGATATGTCTTATTATATTATATATAATGAATTTGTTATGGTATGGTTTGTATCAATAGTTAACAATAGTTTGTGTGTGTGAATGAATTGTGTGATTCATAGATTGTTATGGATTGGAGAAATTGTGGAGTTGAAGTATGAATTATTAGGAGTGTTTTGTTTGAATTTGCAGGTGGCTAAGCATGACTTTATAGCCATCATGCTGCCTAAAATTTTATTAAATGAATAGTAACGTTTTACGCAAATATATTATTTCAATTAGGTTTAAGTATTAGATAATAAGTGAACTCATGGATCATATAAATGATAATACAGTTTCAGCAAAAGTGGCACTTCGATGCTCAAACTAATGTCCGGGTATTGGGTGTAATAATAATAATAATAATAATAATAATAATAATAAGGCTTAAGTATGTTAAAATCACATTCGCAAAACCTTGTATTTTCATTGTTTAAAGTTTATACTCTACGCTTATGAAAACCCTATAGGTTAAACTGAATGTACTATAATACCAGAAAATCCATAGGGCTTGAGGCTGGAAATAACTACCCAGTTCTATAAAATTTGAATTTCGAAATGTTCTACGAGAAAGCTTTATGACGTTACGTTAGTTTGCACTCAACTGGGCTAATTGCTTTAAGCAAAGTGGGGAGTTGCCATGCTAACTAGTTAGTCTATGGATGAGCAAGCAGAATAGGCCAATTGATGTCTTCCAACTAGCTAGTTCTTCATGTACAAAAATTAGTTTTTGTATAAAACCATGTGCATGCATTCCAAGCATTAATGCTATGATTTATACTGAAAGTGTTTGTAGCTTTTATATATGCTGATATTGCCTAGGTGAACTTTAAGGCATGATCATGTGTATATATGTTGGCATTGTTTATAAGCTTTATATATACATGTCATT
>CM075815.1:37899805-37949805 GCA_037975025.1 Excoecaria agallocha | reverse complement strand
TATAAGGTAATTTTACTGCATGTTGTTTTCTACTCCAAAAAGCATTAGGAACTGGTGCGCAAATTTCCTTTGAAAATGTGTTTTCAAATTCTTTAATTTTTTCTTTTATTTCTGGACTTTTTAATTGTTCTTTTATTCGTTTACTTTCTATTTCTTTGATAAGAAATTTAATTTGTTTTTTTAATTTTTTAACAAATTGATTTCTTGAATATTTTTTCTCACATAACTTATTTCTCTAGATATTATAGGAAATGCAAATTCAAAAAGAATTTTTTTTGTCTAATATTATTGTTTTAATTCCATTATCATATACTTGAAAAAGGTATAACATGGTAATAAAAGGTGTTCCTAATATAACTCCTGAATTTAAATTTTTGACTAAAACTAATTGGGTTTTAAAAAAATATCCCTTATTACAAATTTTTACTTTTGATAATTTATAATTAATTATTAACTTAGATCCACTAGCAGTACCTAATCTTTCAGAAGTTTTTTCATAATATTTAGTTGGAATTAAACCTTTCTAAATACAATTTTGATATGCTCCACTATCTATTAAAGCTAATCTAGGTCTATAACTAAATATTCATTTCTATTGATCATATATCTAATATTATCTATTAGTTTATAATAATATGAAAAAGGAGGTAAATTTAAATTTTCTATAACTAAAATTTGTTTTTCTAAATCAGCTAATCTAGGTCTAAGTATTTTTAACTCATCTCTTAATTGATATATTAATCTATTTATATCTTTAATTTTTCTTTTAATATTTTCCATAATTCTAACCTAAAGGTATGCTATTTAATTTATTTTTAAAAAGTCGTATCCTATAATTATTTATTTTTATCATAAATTCTAATCATTCTATTCTTTTGCATAAGTTGTAATTTGGAATTATTTCAAAATTTTCTACAAATTTTTAATTCTATATTCTTGTCTTAATTGATTTTCTAATGCTTTATTATATTCTTTTATATTATTAATTCTAATTTGTAAATCAATTACATATTTTCTTAGTCTATCCATTTTTAAAGTTTCACTAATTCTTTAAAAAGATCTAACATTAAATTTACTAATATTATATTAGTTTCAAAGTCTCTACAATCACATATATTATTTTCATGTAAAATATGATGATAAACTATAAGATAAACTTTTAATCTAGCTATTCGATTATTAAATTCACAAATTTTCTGTTTAACATTCCAAAATTTTTCATATCCTTCTATAAACTTTTGTCTTTTTTGTTCTCTATCCATTAATTGAAATATTTTATAGATCGAAAAAATGATCTGCTAGAATATTTGGAATAAAATCAATTAAAATATCAACTAAATTTATTTTCTTATGAAAATCTTGATAATTGCAAAATTCATCTAATTAAAAATCTAAATGAAAATTTTCATGCTCGGAAATTAAATATTCTTTTAAACTAATTAATTTCCTTTTTTAGTAAAAATATATCTTTATCATTATCAAAATTTATAGCACATAAACCATCTAAAAATTTATTAATACACCAAGACATGATTAAAATAAAATACCTGATATTTTATAATCTGATGATAATATATAAGAAGGAGATTCTGATGAGGTTATAGGAGTACACATATAAGCTTTTGAAAATATAAGTTGTAGATATCTAAGGTTTTATTACATAGGGAAGTAAAAATTACAAGGGATTTTTTATTTTTTTCTCTAATCTTGAAAATCTTTTTGTGCTCTCGGTTGAATAATTCCAATCTCATTTTAAGGCTTTTTTCTTTCAGCCTCTCCAAAAGACTCTATTCACTCCTCTTTTCACTTGAAAATGCTGTCCCTTTATATACAAAAATATTCTAAGGCTGGATCCAGCTTCAAACTTGACAAAGATAAGGTAATAATTGCACCTTATTTTAATTGTGTTGAAACCGTGTTTTAGAGATAAAGGTTTTATTTTAAATGGTAAAGGTTTCAGAGGGATATGATTTCTTTTGAAATTTGTAGGGTAAAGGTTTTGGCTTTGAATAGAAAGAATAAAAGATATTAAATATTTACTTTAGTGAACAGTATTTTTTATCGGGTAAGGATGTAGTTTAAAGATAAGGGAAAGAAAAAGCTTTTAAAGAATTTAAAGGGTTTGGTAAAAGGTCTTTAAAGGTTTTGTCGTAAAGTTTGTAGGAAAGTTTTTAAATTTTTACTATTCACCTTTTGAAATTTTGACTTTTTAACCTTTTTTTTTACGTTTTCATTTATACTACATTACATTTGCATGTACATTTACATTGCATTTATATTTACATTTGCATTTTATATTTCTATATTGGCATAAAGGTCTTGAGAATCTTCAAACGCTCGATTAGGAGGCGGAGTGCTACTTCCTGATGAGGATGCTCTTTCAGCTTAAATTCGATTGATAATTGTATTAAACTCTTTTTCTAATGCTGCTGAGGATAATAAATTGACAATCTGATTTTTATCTGCAATGAATCCTGTTGATGGGGTTGAAGCTGATGAATTCTTTGGCTTAAAATAATTAATAACTGCTTGCCTATCTACTTTTTTGACATCAAAACTTTCCCACAATTTGACTCTGAACTCTCTATATAAAATTGATATCTGATTAATCTATTTGGCAACATGGTATGTCCGTGAGACAATCCATGGTACCTTGAATATTGCACAATACTTGAGAAGATTATCAGGTGCGCCTAGATTGCAATAAGTAGTAAACTTGACACATGCATCTTTTATCTAAAATGGAGCTGTCTATGGTATCAGTCCAAAATAACTAAACCATCTGATGAACCAATTGGGAAGAACACCACCAAACTTGTGCAAAAAGTAAAAGAACCAAGAATGTTGAAAATTCCTTAAGTAAAATGCTCTATACCAAGCTTATTGATAATCATAATAGCTATATACCAACTTGAAAGGATATCCTGATAAATTCTTCATATTATAGGGTTTGGATCCCTATTCTGATTGAGTAATGACATGGATAATTTTTACTTTACTATAACTAATCCGATCTTTATCATAATTATGTTTTACTTCCACAGATCCACTATCTACTAATATTGCTTCATAAAAATCTCTACTCTTACTCTGATCTTCCTCATGATAATGCCAACTGTTAAGAAACACATAATCTATCAATCTATAAAAAATTTGGTTTTCTAATATGTTAAGCTCTTCTGGCTCTAATATCTTGATAAATAATCTCTTTTAGTTTAAGAAATAAGGAGAGGGATTTTTTGATTTAGACATGGAAGGAGAGGGTATGGTAGGAGAAGAAGGAGAAGAAGGTGAAGCTAAGATTGATGAATATGGTTGAGAAGGTGTAGAAGGTGAAAATGTTTAAGGTCTTTGGAGTGGAGGAAAGGAGGGTGCTGGAGAATACAAAAGTCTAGGTAAAGTTCTAATAGGTGGAGGTGCGACTGGAGAATTCTGTTAATAATTTTCTGATGATAATAAAGTTTCTGATGATAATGTGGCTTTTGTCAAAACTTTTTTGTTAGAACTCATTTTTCCTATAGAAATTCACGAGAAAGAAAATCAGGTAAACTATTATTTTTGCCTTTGATGAACTCAATGTCAAAATCAAAGTTGCTTAGTAAAGCTTGCCACCTTGCAAATATCTGTTTTGAAATTAAATTCTTAACATCTTTTTCTAAAACATATTTTGCTGATAAATAATCAATGTGTAATAAAAATTTTTTCATGTATAAATCATTTTTAAATTTTTTAATGCATAAAATAATACTTAAAATTTCTTTTTTAATAGTAGAATAATTCTTTTGAGTTTGATTCCAACTTTCTGAATAAAATCTTACTAATTCTTCCCTATTTAACTCTTTTTTTTAAATACCTCTGTAGCCTATATCACTAGCATCTGTTTCTATTATCAAAAAAGTTTTTGGATGTGGAATATTTAAACATGGGAGACTTTTAATCTTTTCTTTGATTTCTTTTACAATACTAGTATGCTTTTCTATCCAAGGTTTAGGTTTCTTTTTTTAATCTACTGTACAAAGGTTTACATAATTTTTCTAAATCTTTGAAAAAATCATGAACATAATTTAAACATCCTAGGAATCTTTGTAACTGATTCTTATCTTTTATCTCATCTAAAAATTTATTAGTAAATTCTAAACTTCTAGTTATTGGTTTTATAGTTCCTTGATATATATCATGTCCTAGAAATCTAACTTTTGTTTGAAAAAGTTGCATATTTGGTGCAGAAACAACTAATCCATTTTGATAAATTAAATTGAAAAATCTTTTCAAATGTTTTATATGTTGACTTATAGAATTCAAAAAAATAAGTACATCATCTATGTATACTATTAAAAATTTATGTATTGGTCTTAATATATTATTTATTATATTTTGGAATTCTGAAGGTGCATTTTTTAATCCAAAAGGCATAACATTCCACTCATAAAGTCCAAAGGGTACATTAAATATAGTCTTATATCGATCTTCTTCATTTACTTGTATTTCCAAAATCCTGATTTCATATTGAATTTAGAAAAAATGTTTGCATCATATAGCTTTTTTTAATAAATCTCTTTTATATGATATATAGGATATCTTATCCATTGTAAAACTGCATTTGAAGGTTTATAATTTATCACCAACCTAGGTGTTCCTCTTTCTATTTCTGCTGCATTCATAACATAAAAGGCTGAACATGACCAAGGTGATCTTGAATCTCTAATTAATCCTTTATTTTTCAAATATTGAATTTCCTTTCTACAAATTTTTTTTCTAAATCTAGCGTCATTTTAATAGCTTGTGCTTTTGTTGGAATCTTTTTTTCATCAAAGTCTTTGATATAAGGTAATTTTACTAGATGTTGTTTTCTACTCCAAAAAGCATTAGGAACTAGTGCGCAGATTTCCTTTGAAAATGTGTTTTCAAATTCTTTAATTTTTTTCTTTTATTTATGGACTTTCTAATTGTTCTTTTATTCGTTTACTTTTTATTTCTTTGATAAGAAATTTAATTTGTTTTTGTTTATTTTTTTAACAAATTGAGTTCTTGAATATTTTTTTTCACGTAACTTATTTCTCTAGATATTATAGGAAATGCAAATTCAAAAAGAATTTCTTTGTCTAATGTTGTTGTTTTAATTCCATTATCATATACTTGAAAAAGGGTATAACATGGTAATAAAAAGGTGTTCCTAATATAACTCCTGAATTTAAAATTTTGACTAAAACTAATTGGGTTTTAAAACAATATCCCTTATTATAAATTTTTACTTTTGATAATTTATAATTAATTATTAACTTAGATCTACTAGCAGTACCTAATCTTTCAGAAGTTTTTTCATAATATTTAGTTGGAATTAAACCTTCCTAAATACAATTTTGATATGCTTCACTATCTATATACCAAAGGGCTACACATGGCAATAGAGAAAAAAGTTGAAAGCTAATGCAAGGCGCTACATTTTATATGATCCTTATCTCTTTAAGTTGTGTGCAGATCAAGTTTTGAGGAGGTGCATTCCAATTGAGGAGCAAAGAGAGATCATCGACGTATGTCACAGTGGAGAAGCCAGTGGACATCATAGGCCGAATAGGATGGTATCAAAAATTCTCTCTTCTGGGTTTTATTGGCCTACTATGTTTAATGATGTGAAATTATTTGTGCAAACTTGTGATAGATGCCAAAGAGTAGGAAATATTTCTATGAGGGATGAGATACCTTTAACCAATATGCTTGAGGTAAAATTGTTTGACTTGTGGGAGAAAGATTTTATGGGGCCTTTTTTGGTATCCTATGGGTTTGAATATATCTTAGTGGTAGTAGACTATGTGAGCAAATGGATAAAATCTGTAGCCACTAGAACTTGCGATGCAAAGGTAGTATTTGAGTTTTTAAGAAAGAATATATTCACCCAATATGGAGCGCCTAGAGCCATAATCAGTGATAGTGGAAAACACTTTGTTAAACACCAGTTTAAGGCTTTACAAAAAAAGTTTGGAGTTAGGCACAAAGTCGTTACCCCTTTCATGCCCGAGCTAATGGTCAAGTTGAGGTATCCAATAGACAACTTAAAGTGATTTTAGAGAAAATGGTCAATACTTTTAGGAAAGATTGGTACCTTAAGCTAGATAAAGCTTTGTGGGCATATAGAATAGTGTTTAAAACCCCAATAGGGATGTCTCCCTTTAGGTTGGTATTTGACAAGTCCTGTCACTTATCGGTAGAACTAGAACATAAGGCCTATTAGGCTATCAAATTCTTGAATTTTGACCTTATGAGTGCAGGAAAATGTAGGTCAGTGCAGCTGAACGAATTGGAAGAACTAAGATTTTTGGCATATAACCATGCGATGAAGTACAAAAAAAAACATAAAGAAATGGCATGTCCAGAAGATAATGAGGAAGGAGTTTGTGCTTGGGATGAAGGTACTTCTCTATGATAGCAGGTTAAGATTATTCCCTGGGAAGTTAAAATCAAGGTGGAAAGGGCGTTTTGAAGTTGTGGGAGTTGATAAATTTGGAGTGGTGTCGTTGAGGCACTCGAGGGATGAAAAAGAGTTCAAAGTGAATGGACATCGCGTGAAGTCGTATTTCGAATCAATGTTTGATGGCACTTCAGTGATTGTCACCCTCACGGATCCTTGATGGTATTTGAATGTCCAACTATGGACTTGGTAAATGCAGAACTAATTCTTAACCCTTACTCTTAATAATATTTCATTCTAGTTAGTTTTTATAGTTGTTATGTTTAAGAGTGTGGTTATAGAGATTGTGCATTTAAATCATCCTATTTGTGTGTTAACCTATTGAAATAGGGTAGAAGACTGTGTTTAATAGCCAGGCAGAGATGAGAGAAAAATAAATTTTTGGTGGCAAATTTAGGGGATCATGGTCAGCAAGTTTTCTCTTTTTACCGTGACATAGGTTAGTCATGGGTTTTGGATCTCGGAGTATAATGAGTCATGGTTAACACTAATTGTCTGTTTATCTTGACCATACCCTTCTTTTTAGTCCAGTAGTGATTTGCAATGTATCTCATGATCAACAAGATTTACCTGTTGACTGTGACCCTTTCGAAATATTTATGATTCACAGTTAACATTGTTTATCTATTTATCGTGACCCCTCCCTTCCCCCATTTTTTAGTCCAGTAGTCAAACTTGAATTATCTCACGGTCAACAAGTTTTACCTATTGATCGTGACCCTTTTTGAATATATATATATATATATATATATATATATATTTAAACCTTAGAATTAAAAGTCTGTCGTTTTTCCCTTTCTTTTAGTCTCCCATTTTCTTAGGGTTTATTTCTTCTTTCTTTCTTTTCATTTCCTTTCCTTTCATTTTCTCTTTCTCTCTTTCTCTTTTTCTCTTCTTTGGCCGCCGCTCTCCATTGCCCTCCACAGGTAATTCTTTTTTTTTCTTCTTCTTCTTCTTCACCGTTCTTTTCTTTCTTCTTGCTTTACTTCTATTGACTGTTTGTTTTATTTTTAGTTAGTTTTGGTTGTGTGTTTCTTCTCATTCTTCCACGATTTCATCTTCTCTTTTAACCTTTTCTTCCCTTATTTTTTTTTGTTTATTTTCCTTTTCTTTTCCATTTATTTTATAGTTAATTTTCAATCACAAAGTCCTCACCAAGTAGGTACTATTTCTCTTTTTCTTTTCTATTATGGGGTTTAATTTTTTGTTTTTTTACTTTATTTGTGGTTTCAGTTTATTTTGTTTTTATTCATATTTTTTTTATGGTTTGTTGTTCTTTTTGTTTCTAATTTTTGTTTTTCTTCTTCTTAGCATGTTGTTATTTTAGTTTGTTCATCTTTCTCTTTTGTTTCCTTCTCAAATTTGTTTATTTACCTTCTTCTCATTTAGTTTCTTTTCTTCTAAAAATGATTTTGCCTTGTTGCTTTCGCCCTTTACTTTTCTACAACTCTTTACTTTTCTACAATTTATTGTTTTTCGTTTTGTTTCTTTTGTTCTTCTTTCTTATTATTATTTTTTTCTTTTGTTGGTTTGTTGCATAGTTATATATATATATATATATATATATTCTCTGTGTTATTTTTGCTCCATTTTGGATCGATTTCATAAGGGTGATGAATTTCACTGGTACACACTCTCATAAACCCTTTGTTTCTATTTTATTTTTTTTTAAAATTTTAAGGGAATTTTGGGATTTTGCTTGGTGACTCTCATTAGCTGTGCTTGTTTTATTTGAGTTAATTAAGTTATGTCCTTTTATTTTTGTTTTCTTTTTCTTTTTCTCTTATGTCATTCATGGTCTTCACAACCAATACTTTTTTTACCATTGTTTTTCAAATAAAATTGGACATTCATGAGGAAATTACTTGACTGATAATGCTCACTCATAAATAGGGACTATGTTCAATTGATTTTGTTGAGTTCATGCATGACTAAATGAATGAAAACCATGACTTAAGTAGAATTCTTTGTGAATTATGATTGTTGAGCATGTAAGCTTTGGAAATTGTCAATCTTGAGTAGGCATTGTTGAAATTGTTGAATTTTAATTCATCTCATGTTTAACTCTTGTTGGTTTTATCTTTAAGGAAATTTTAAACTGCTCATTTCTAGCTGTCTTTAGTTCTTATCATAAGTGATTGTTCAATGCCAAGACACATGTTAAAACTGTTAGCTTCTAAGGAATCCCTCTTTAAGTGCTCACCTATCACGGTATGAGACATCATGATCTAATTATTGTTGCTTGATTTGGGAACTATTGCAAGTAGGCAAAACTAGGTTTGATTACTTTTGTTAGGACTGTTGTGTGTGCAAATACTTATTTTGAACCAATTTTCATCTGTTAAGCTAGCCAATACGGGTTCATGTACATCCTTACTAGCCCTTTTGCTTAGTTAGAACTTTACTTGTGTTGCAACAATCATGTTCTTCAATTTTGTATGTCTTTGATCACTAGCAACATATTTATTTTGAGGTCATGAGTTAAATATAGATTGGAATTTATTGAAAATAATGATTCTTGACTTTTGCCCTTTTGCTGCCAGTAGGTTGAGTTTATTGTACCTTATTTCGCATTAAGAATTTAATGCCTATCCTTACCTTTGTCCGGGCACACCAACACTATTTAAACCTTTATTGTTGCCTTCATGCTCTACATGAACTGAGATGAACACTTGGGTTAGGTCTAATTGAATTGTCATGCTTGCTTCCACCTTTTCCATTCTTTTCAGAGATTTTGCTCACTTGTTCATAGGTGCTTAAGGGCTACATTGCCCATGCTATTGACCTCATCCTTGCTTAATGAGTAAATGTATGTTGAACCATCCTAAATTTGCATGCTAGCATTGGTTTTCACCTTCAATTCTGAGTCTTGCTTTGGCTGTTTTCATTATGTTGCATAATCCTCTCTATTCTTGTTGAGAAATCTGTTCTTGGCTGTTCATTATTTGCATAAGAGCACCCACCCACACTTTTAATAGTCTTGTTGATACCTTGCTACCAGAATATTGCTTAATTAAAAATTCCTTGCATCATGTCCCTATGTCAATTGCTTTTGCTCCCTAAGTTTACTTGCAGTCATTATGCTTTCAACTGTTCTTTTATCTTCAAGGGATAGAGTGACATTTTTCTTAATAGTCAGTTGTTTTATCATAACCTGATCACTTTGGGGTGCTGACTTCAGTTAGAGATCGAATTTTGAAACCTCTTTGTTGTGCTTTGATTAAGACTTTGAGGAAATTAACCTTTACCTATATTAATTGTGAAGCGATATCACATGGCATAAACATAATGATCACGCAGCAGAAAAATTAAAATTTTGATCATACATGCCATGAAATATACAATATAGAATCGAAACATGCAATTTTAGGGTTTTGAATAAACTTACAACCTTGGATGCTCTTCAAAACTTGATTTTGCAATGGCCAATATATAAGATAGACTTATATATATATATCTGATCTCAATTCCTAATGCTAAAGGTGCTGCCTTTGCGCCACACCACTGTATGCTCACACACACACTTGCAAAGATGGCTTAAAACTAGAGTGCTAGCTCTAATTCTTTTTGTATTTGGCAATGGATATTAAAATAAAGACACAAGATCTGATCTTGTTCTTTCTGGGGTTCACAAATGGCTGCCAAAAATCCAAGAGAAGAAGAAAGAATTCTTTTCCCTTGAGAGTGGTGGCAATGAGAGAGAAAAACCTTACTAGGTCAAATAAAATTAATCAATTTATATCACTTGTTTTAGGAAATCTTAAGGTGGCCGAAATCCCCTAGGTTTTAGGTATAATTTTCAGCCTCCATCACTTCCTAATTAAGTTATATAAATTAATTCAAATTCTATTAGTATTTAAATTCAAATTAATTTAAATTGGCATTAGTTATTTAATCAAAATAAACCACTTCATTAGGGTTTAGTAGTTGCCGAATTCAACTAGGATTCCTAGCTTGAATTTCGGCCACATTAATTTCCTATTTAGTGTTATATCTTGATTCAAATATAATTTAGGATCCAAACTCAATTACCTTAATTATTCAAAGATAATTAATTAATTGATTTTTATCCTTGTAATGCCGATTTTCCCTCTCTCATGGACCATGGTCCGTTTAGCAATTTTAATACCCATTACACACATTAATTTGACTTTAAATAAAAGTCCAAATTAATGCCCAATACTTTATCTTAAATATATTAAGTTCAATGTTTTGTGTACGATCCTATAAGTCCATTTAATATTGGCAATAAATTAATAAATAATCCAAAGGATATATATATTCTCTAGCAAGATATTATAATATTCCAAATAAAATAAAAATGCAAATGACATTTAGTAACCTAATGCAATTTTGTATAGTCCCTTACCCTTAAATATCAGAATTAATATAAGGCATGGAACTAGTCATCCTTATATATACTAATTCCTTTCATGATATTTCAGTGACACTGAACTCTCAGATAAATAATGATTACTCATTATTTCATCTCGGTATGGCCATACACTTCTCAATTCACTAATCAAGTGGCCGATGATATTTTCTCTCTTATCGAGAGGGGTAATCCCTTTACTTCTCTCATGCTCTCTAATATGAATTAGTGCATGCCTAATCATACCCATACTTTTCATCCTGTTACGAGTACGTTAGGTGTATATCAAAGTACATAGTAAATCATAAAGAGTTTCATATAGTGGCTGCATCTTTTACTCTTTTTATTTATTCAATTTGTCTGTTTTCACCCTGCCATTTTTTCTTGCAAGCATAATGAAATGAAAGAATGGCACCAGACTCTAAGGAGACACTTTTGAAGAGGAATTACTATGATAATTGTCCCGGCTGTAAGGTTGATCAGCTCAAAGAGTCCAGCAAAGACTGCCTATTCGAGAACTTGTGTCAATATGGATTGTTGTGCTTTCTACAGGTTTCAATTCTTATCATGGGTTACATATTATCCAACTATCTCCACTTTAAGTTGGTATAATTATATGCTTGCTAACTTCGTATAGGGAAAAAATGTTCATTATGTAATTATATACTTGGTACGAATTTTGTTTATTCATTTTGTTTAGTTGTCAAATGTTGAAAATGATATATTAGTGGAAAAGCTTATTGTTTTGAGGTCATAGCTCACTTGTAGCCACATTGTAACGGCACTACAAACTTGAAGTCTATGTCTTATATTGGTGATGGTTTGAGTTTATATATAGATTAACCTAGTGCATGAGTTTTGTTGGCGTGCAACAGCACTTAATGAACTGTAGTCACAAATTACTTCTCTAGGCCGTTTTTAGAACACATTTGTGAGTTGTAACCTTAATGTTCTTTCTTGCAGCACTTCCAATATCATTGATCTTTCCATTTCTTTACTTCATGGTAAGTGTGCATATTGGGTGATACAATTCATCTATTTCTAAATCCACCAATTTTTAAGAGGATGTACTTGATTTCTCTCTTTTCTCTTTTCCTTTTCTGTTTATATGTATTGGAATTCTTATGATTTTTCTTTTCATCTTGAAATGATTAAAATCATCTTACTTATATTTGTGATATTATCAACAGTTATGCTTATCTAATTTTTTGACACACATATCATTTATTGGCTAATAAGTAATGACTGAAAAAAGATGAAACTTTGGTCCAACTACCAATTATGGCCGTTATTTCTCTCTTTTCACAAATGCTGCTTAAAATCATGCTAGGCCAAGGTAGGTGTGTGCCAAAGCAACTGTGTTTTTTAGACACGTGAAATTAACAGTGAGTTAATTGTGATGGATGAGGAGTTAAATAGACCTTTATTGAAAATTTCATGTGATATTTTAGAGAATATATTTTTTTTCCCTAATAAGTGTTGCAATAATTTTAAATCCTGCATGAGCAGTCTTTTTCCCAAAAAAATATTTGGTGCACATTAGCACATGACATTTCCAGACAAGCTTCCTGGGTTTGGACAGTTGTGTCCATCTGCCCATTTATACAAAAGAATGTTCTTACATTTAGTTTAAAGAACGTTGTTTGCAAGAAGATCTAGCTTTTGCAGTTTTACATAATTAAAATTTTCCATGAAGTTTGAGAACCACATTGTCCATTGTTCAATGGAACACCTGCTGTAAGGGTTTTCTATTTTTATTTATTTATTATTTTTGTTGTAGTTCATTTTTTTAGCAGTTCTGTTGCATTCATTTTAGTGTTTTTTAGTTAAAAAGGAGCCTAGGAATTTTTGGAATTGAATATGGCTTAGTCAATTCTATGCCACAAAATGACTATCTAAGCTTCTGCACTATTCCTAAAAGATTCTCACCAATTGGAATGTTGATACTCTCCTTGATTATGCAGCTTCAATTTGATATGCTTCTTTTTTTTTCCTTTTCCTTTTCCCTTCTGAAACTTCCAAATAATTTTTTATTTAATACAACATTTCCAATTTGAAATGCTATTTATGCACCGAGGATGCTTCTTTTCTTTCCTTCCTCACTGTTCTTTTATATAAAAGTTTGATAAGATATCACAGTATTGTTGCTTTCTTTCCTCCCTCTCTCTCTTTTCTTGGTTGTATGAAAGTTTTGGTAGTTCAGAGAGGTAGGAAGTTTTGGAGGATAATTTTGCCGTGATTTCTAAGGCGAGCAGCTTTACAATTTGCACTTTGTTTCTTTCTTTCACTATTATAAATTTAATGTTGAGCCTGAGTAGAGATGGAGGAAAAAGAAGAAAAGGAAAAAAATAGTGTAGAGAAGAGAACTATAAAAAAGAAGGGAAAAAGTATCCTAGGGAGAGAAAGAGAAGACAGAGGGTCCTAGGTACCTTTAGAGTTGATTATGTTCAATTGACAAAATTTTAGGTTTTTTTACGTTCATATGGTACATTAATTTTAGGAGTAGTAAGGAGGGTACGCTCTTCCCTAGTGAATTTTTGATGGGAGATATCCTGGTATCTATTACTATCAACATTGTTTGATTGGTTGGCTAATGTATATAGTAGCAGAAAGGAGGGACCTCATCAAAATAATAGCTGCCCTGATTACTTGCCTGAAGGGTTTGCAAACTAGCAACTCTTTTTTGCATGCATTCATCTATATGTATGTGCATGTCATTTAAAAAAGAGAAGAACAATAGTTTGTAATCCTATTTGTTGTTGCAATTACTTTCTTTCATTTATTACGATTTAATGAAATCAAACTTTATGCCTGCAAACCACCTTTTACAACTTATGGGGCTTCGGTTAGCACATTTGGTTGGTCATCTGTTAAGACTATCATACCTATTAATCTTGCATTACTACTTTCCACTAACTTTACATATTCCTTATAATTAATATTTTTTCATAGGTTAGGGACTTCAATGTTGCAAAACGAGAGGAAGACATTGGCTATTATGTTGGATATATTGGTAAGTTGATACTTGGTTCTTTCTCTTTAGTCATGGGATATTTTCCTGTGCCTTTTACTAATAATCCCCTCAATATTTTAAAGGGTTGGCATATATGCTTGGGAGGGCTTTGACATCCATTTTTTGGGGGCTAGTGGCTGACCGCTATGGTTGAAAACCTGTCATAATTATTGGGATCATCACAGTGTTAGTAACAACTACTTCCATACAAACTCTAAATTCAATGTATCTATCATCAAGCAAGAAAGATTTATATATAAAAAGAAAAATCGTATGCTTACTTTTTTTGATATCAGGGTTATTTTCAACAAGCTTTTTGGCCTTAGCTTAAATTTTTGGATGGCTGTTATGACAAGGTTCCTTCTAGGGAGTTTGAATGGTTTACTTGGACCTATCAAGGTAATAGTTTATGGCATTTACTTTTTAATTATCCTTATTTTTGGCCAGGATTTCCGGGAATTTTAGATTGTTTTCTGAATTTTGACCGCTATGGTTGAAAACCTGTCATAATTATTGGGATCATCACAGTGTTAGTAACAACTACTTCCATACAAACTCTAAATTCAATGTATCTATCATCAAGCAAGAAACATTTATATATAAAAAGAAAAATCGTATGCTTGCTATTTTTGATATCAGGGTTATTTTCAACAAGCTTTTTGGCCTTAGCTTAAATTTCTGGATGGCTGTTATGACAAGGTTCCTTCTAGGGAGTTTGAATGGTTTACTTGGACCTATCAAGGTAATAGTTTATGGCATTTAGTTTTTAATTATCCTTATTTTTGGCAAGGATTTCCGGGAATTTTAGATTGTTTTCTGAATTTTGAATAATTTGTTTTGTGTTTGCTCCTTTTATTTGGTTATTTTCTAATTACAATTTATGTACTGTTGGACAGGCATATGCATGTGAAATTTTTCAAGATGAGCACCAAGCTTTAGGATTGTCAACAGTATGTTCTATGGTCTATCTACCATTTGAGTTCTCAATGTATTGCTTTTTGTTAATGATAAGTTATAATCTAATTGCAGATAAGCACAGCATGGGGTACAGGATTGATCATTGGACCGGCTCTGGGAGGTTTCCTTGCACAGGTACTCAGATTTCTCAATTTATTTCTTCGGGGAATAAATTGTGTTTATTACTGATGGAAATTTCCCCTTATTTATTGAAAATAAACCTGGCTGAGACTGTTCTCCTATATTTCTAATATTCGTAAATAATATATTCACCCCCCCCCCCCCCCCCCCCCCCCCCCCCCCCCCCCCCCCCCAGCGTGAGGATAAAGTACTTTTACCATGAAGAATTTCAGAGGAAAGAACTTTTTATTATTCCTTGTATGATTTATGGAAGAATGGTATAAGGTATTCATACATTCATATTGTATCCTATGAGGAAATATAGCTAGTAGAAAATAATTACATAATTTGAGCACAATCATGCTTAGTTTGAATACAAGCAAGCATTGGTAAAAAAAAAAAAAGAATGATAGCGTGAATGACAATTGAAACTCTGAAAGGAAGTATGTTTGAACAACTTATATTGAGGAACTGTAATGTGTAGTGACAAAAACATGGAAAACATTGTTTGGTACTAGGAACAAAAGCAATGTAAATTCAACTGCAAATACTAAACTGTTGATAGATATATTTAGTTCTTAATTTGTAGAGATTAAATGTTACCTTTTATCTTTCCTAGCTAGCTTTAAATTTTTTTGCATAAATACCTATGTAAATTTAATAGTCAATATATAATAGAGCAATAAAAAACTTTTCAAAATCTTCATGGTATCAGAGTCATTGCCATTTTGAAGGTTGAGTTTACTCCCTTCCGTAGTTGATTATTTTCTGTTGCCATTTTTTGGCAAGTATAAAAGGTCACGTTTCAGCCCCTAACTTTCGACACTGCCCCCACCAGAGGGAAGCCTAAGTGATTTTTGGCCAGTACCCAGGTTTCGGGCGCTATGCGACTCCGTGCATGGCCTTTGTGTTTCAGATCTTTCTTCACTCGCTGGTGCTTGAGGCGTATGTCGCCTCTTTCGGCAACCTTTTGTCGCCAATTCTTCCTCTATTCATCTTGCTGGCCTTCTCTGACTCCGGTGAACTAATTTCTGGTGATTTCTAACATCCTTGGTTTTCTGGGTTCTCTTTTTTAGATTCTGTTTCTATTTCTTTTGCTATCCCAGCATTTTTTTTGCTACTATGATGGACAACAAGGAGGTTAATTTATTTAGGAGAGAAAATTTCACTACCTTTTCATCCATTCATAATACATGGATTATAGATTCTGGTGTAAAAAGTTATATGGCAGGTCCTTCAAGAAACTTTATTTCTTATTCTCCTACTAAAAATGGAGATAATGTCCGAATAGCAGATGAGTCTCTTACTCCGATAACTGGAACAGGTTCTATTGATTGTATTGTCATCATTAAATTTTCCCCTGTTCTTCATGTACCATAATTTCCTGTTAATCTCCTAGCTGTTAGTTCTATAACTAATTTTCTTAACTGTAAAGTGAAATTTTTTTTCTACACATTGTATTTTATAGGACCTTAAAACAAGAGAGGGAATTGGCAGCGATAGGTTGCAAGATGGCTTATATATCTTTAACAATAGTAGTAGCTTAGTTTCTGGTAAGAAGCAAGCCTTTTTGGGTGAGAGTAGTGATATGAATACAAAAATTATTCAATGGCATAGACGGTTAGGACATTCATCATTTTTTGTCTTGTGGAAATTATATCATAACCTGTTTAAGAATGCTAAGTTTGGTTTGTAATGCCTGTGAACTTGCTAAATGCACTTAGAGTTTTTATCCCTTGAATAATAGTAGAAGTTCTGTTCCATTTACTATCATTCATTTTGATGTTTGGGGACCTATTAAAAATGGGTAGTTGGTAGTTTGTTACATTCATTGATTGTTGCACTAGAATGACTTGGGTGCATCTAATAAAAGCAAAGAGTGATATTTTTTCTTGCTTTCAATCTTTTCATAAGATGATTTGTACTCAATTTGATGCTAAAGTAAAAATCTTGAGAATAGATAATGGTACAGAGTACATGGATACTAGGTTTGGTATTTACTTGGAGTACAATGGGATAATACACCAAACTAGCTGTCCTTATACTGGTGCACAAAATGGGGTAGCTGAAAGAAAAATAGACGTGTTGAAAGTTGTTAGATCTCTTATGTTTACTATAAATCTTCCAAAACCTAACCTTATTGGGGGATGCAATTCTAGCAGCTGCTTATCTTATTAATAAAATGCCTCTCAAAGCTCTCAATTTAAGAGTCATTTAGAAGTGTTGTAAGGGAAAAATGCTTATGCTGTTACCTAAAAGTGTTTGGGCGTGTTTGTTTTGTTCATACTAGAAATATTGGCAAACTAGACCAGGGCTCTTAGATATATGTTTATTGGGTATTCTCCAATACAAAAGGGTTACAAGTGTTACCATCCTCGATCGAGGAAGTATTTTGTTAGTATGGATGTGATTTTTAGAGAAAATGAACCTTACTTTGATACTATCCAATCACCTCTTTAGGAGGAGTGCTGAGAGAGAAGAGGTGGTACCTATTATAACTCTTGATAACCTTGTCCTAGGGAAGAGTTCTGTGAGGTAGGAGGAGACTAACCATACCCTAGGGGAGAGTTCTGAGGGAACAAGTTCAGGAGGAGGCTATTGGGGTTTAAGAGGAAACTGTTGTCTAGGGGAGAATATTGGATGTTTGGATAGATCCGATTTGATGAGATATTCAAGGAAAAACAGAATAGAAGAAGCCATCATATAGCCTACTCTATGTCAAGAATCCTCTTCTTCTGATTAGTCAGGCCAGTCATCTTTGAGCTCTTATTCCACTAATAATTTAGATATGCCTATTGCTCACAGAAAATGAGTTAAATTTTGCACCAAACATCCTCTATCGAACTTTATCTCCTATAATATCTTATCTCCTTCCTATAGAGCATTTACTTTGTCTATTTCTTCTATCTCTATACCGCAAGATTTGAGGGAAACTTTTACAGATCGTAAGTGGAAGCTAGCTATGATTGAAGAAATGAAGGCTTTATTCGACAATGAGACTTGGGAACTAGTTACTTCTCCACCAAATAAGAAATTGTCTGGTTATAAGTGGATTTTTACTATAAAATATAAAGCTAATGGCTCAATTGAGAGGTTCAAAGCCAGATTGGTGGCTAAAGGATTCATTCAAACTTATGGAGGGATTATCAAGAGACATTTGCCCTTGTTCCTAAAATAAACACAGTTAGAATTGTGTTGTCCTGTATATTTATTCTTGATTGGGATTTACAATAGTTTGACGTAAAGAATGTATTTCTTCATGGGAATTTGGAAGAAGAAGTATATATGGAGATCCCTTCTGGATTTAATGATGAACGTAGTCAAGGGAAGGTATGTAGATTGAAAAAAGCCTTATACGGATTGAAACAATCTCTTAGAGCTTGGTTTGATAGATTCAGCAAATCCATGATCTTTTTTGGCTACCAGCAAAGCAATGTTGATCACTCTCTCTTTATAAGACATAACAAAGGTAAACTTAATCTCCTCATAGTTTATGTTGATGACATTTTATTGACAGGAGATGATAGAGAGGTGATGGCCCAATTGAAAAAGCTATTGGCCGAGTAATTTGATATCAAGGATCTAGAAAAATTACAGTAATTCTTGGAAATTGAGGTTGCCAGATCAAAAAAGGGAATCTTTATTTTTCAGAGAAAATATATTCTAGATCTCTTTCGATAAAACCAATGAAAAACGAACTTACCAACAAATCATATTCTCTAGGACATGATATAGATCAAGGAACTATAAAACCAATAACTAGAAGTTTAGAATTTACTAATAAATTTCCAGATGAGATAAAAGTTAAGAATCAGTTACAAAGATTCCTAGGATGTTTAAATTATGTTCATGATTTTTTCAAAGATTTAGAAAAATTATGTAAACCTTTGTACAATAGATTAAAAAAGAAACCTGAACCTTGGACAGAAAAGCATACTAGTATAGTAAAAGAAATCAAAGAAAAAATTAAAAGTCTCCCATGTTTAAATATTTCAAATCCAAAAGCTTTTTTGATAATAGAAACAGATGCTAGTGATGTAGGCTACAGAGGTATTTAAAAAAAAAGAGTTAAATAGGGAAGAATTAGTAAGATTTTATTCAAGAAGCTGGAATCAAACTCAAAAAAATTATTCTACTATTAAAAAAAATTTAAGCATTGTAACTTCTTAAATTTGACCTTCAATCTTTATGACTTTGTTTAGGGATATGACCTTGATTCTTAAATTTATTTGTTCAATTTCCTATAAATTGTAACTTCTGCATTAGGCCAACAAAAGAACCATTTTGCATGGATAGGATAATGTTTAAAATAATTTAAAAAGACTAATGGTATTATACATCAACTTCCTTATTTTTCTACACTATGATATTTAATAAAACATTAATATACGATCAATCTTGGATAACAAGCTGGTTGGCAGCAACTATTTTGACTAGATCAGGCAAGTGAGAATTGTTCTCAGAGTTGAAAAGATTTATTATGTATTGGATAAAAATTCACTACCACTTCTATCAGATGATGCCATTGATGAGATCAAAGGCACTTATCGAAAATACGTGGAGGATAGTGAAGCGGTAGCATGTCTGAAGCTGGGTGCTATGTCCTCGGAGCTTCAGAAGCAGCATGAGATGATGGATGCAAGAACCATCATTTTTCATCTTAAGAAGCTTTATTCTTCTTAGGCTAGAACGATATATAATCATTGGCTAATTTAGTCAATCTGTTCTCAGCAGATAACCAGAAGTGGAGAGATCTAGAGAACTAAGAAGCCAGCAAGAACAGATGTCTTTCTACTAAATTGGCTAAATATCCATCATTATTCCCTTTTAAATTATTTTATACATTATCCAATTATCCTTTAAAACAATTATACATATTAAACTTATTTTTCTTCTTATTTGTATGAATAGTTTAATATGAGTATGATAAGGACGATCATAATATTATGATTTAGGCATATATTACTGTAAAAATAATATTATTGCATTTATACTACATTACATCTGCATGTACATTTACATTGCATTTATATTTACTAATATATAATATATATTTATATAACTTAACCCCATCAACAGGATTCATTGCAGATAAAAATCAGATTGTCAATTTATTATCCTGAGCAGCATTAGAAGAAGAGTTTAATACAATTATCAATCGAATTTTAGCTGAAAGAGCATTCTCATCAAGAAGTAGCACTCCGCCTCCCAATCGAGCGCTTGAAGATTTTCAAGGCCCTTATGGCAATATAGAAATATAAAATGAAAATGTAAATATAAATGCAATGTAAATGTACATGCAAATGTAATATAGTATAAATGCAAACGTAAAAAAAAAGGTCAAAAAGTCAAAATTTCAAAAGGTGAATAGTAAAAATTTTAAAACTTTCCTACAAACTTTATGACAAAACCTTTAAAGACCTTTTACCAAACACTTTAAATTCTTTAAAAGCTTTTTCTTTCCCTTTATCTTTAAACTACATCCTTACCCGATAAAAAATACTGTTCACTAAAGTAAATATTTAATATCTTTTATTCTTTCTATTCAAAGCCAAAACCTTTACCCTACAAATTTCAAAAGAAATCATATTCCTCTGACACCTTTACCATTTAAAATAAAACTTTTATCTCTAAAATACGGTTTCAACACAATTAAAATGAGGTGCAATTATTACCTTATCTTTGTCAGATTTGAAGCAAGATTCAGCCTTAGAATATTTTTGTATATAAAGGGACATTATTTTTAAGTGAAAAGAGTAGTGAATAGTCTTTTGGAGAGCCTGAAAGGAAAAAGCCTTAAAATGAGATTGAAATTATTTAACCGAGAGGACAAAAGATTTTCAAGATTAGAGAAGAAAATAAAAAATCCCTCGTAATTTTTACTTCCTTATGTAATAAAACCTTAGATATACAATTTATATTTTCAAACGGGCTTATAACTAATGGAAAAGTTAAAAAAATTAAATATTATTATCTAGCCTTTGGTTGCGACGGAAAGAGGTTGAAGATGAGGTGACAGTAACATTGTAGAATATAAGTATTTACTAATTGAATGCAAACATTAAGTAACATTGTCCTGTTACTATACATGTATAACATATGCGATTAATATTAGTATACAACCCATTCAACATTAATCGATTCCTGTACCGTGTAAAAAGAATAGAGAATTATTTTGTTGATCATTTATTCGCAAGAAAAAATGTTTAATATTATTATATGATAAAATATGTATTAAGCAAAAACATTCTTGATCTAGGAATGGATGCGAATAAATCCACTACTAAATATATATATCAACTAGTGTAGATATATCATTATGACTCTGTTTAGGAATATGACCTCGATTCTTAAATTTATTTGTTCAATTTCCTATAAATTGTAACTTCTGCATTAGGCCAAGAAAAGAACCATTTTGCATGGATAGGAAAATGTATAAAATAATTTAAAAAGTCTAATGATATTATACATCAACTTCCTTTTTGTCTACACTATGATATTTAATAAAACATTAATATACGATCAATCTTGGATAACAAGCTGGTTGGCAGCAACTATTTTGACTGGATCAGGCAAGTGAGAATTGTTCTCAGAGCTAAAAAGATTCATTATGTCTTGGATAAAGATCCACTACCACTTCCATCAGATGATGCCATTGGTGAGATCAAAGGCATTTATCGAAAATACATGGAGGATAGTGAAGCGGCAGTATGTCTGATGCTGGGTGCTATGTTCTCGGAGCTTCAGAAGTAGCATGAGATGATGGATGGAAGAACCATCATTTTGCATCTTGAGGAGCTTTATTCTTCTCAGGCTAGAACGATATATAATCATTGGCTAATTTAGTCAATCTGTTCTCAGCAGATAACCAGAAGTGGAGAGATCTAGAGAACTAAGAAGCCAGCAAGAACAGATGTCTTTCTACTAAATTGGCTAAATATCCATCATTAGTCCCTTTTAAATTATTTTATACATTATCCAATTATCCTTTAAAACAATTATACATATTAAACTTATTTTTCTTCTTATTTGTAAGAATAGTTTAATATGAGTATGATAAGGATGATCATTATATTATGATTTAGGCATATATTACTGTAAAAATAATATTATTGCATTTATACTACATTACATTTGCATGTACATTTACATTGCATTTATATTTACTAATATATAGTATATATTTATATAACTTAACCCCATCAACAGGATTCATTGCAGATAAAAATCAGATTGTCAATTTATTATCCTGAGCAGCAATAGAAGAAGAGTTTAATACAATTATCAATCGAATTTTAGCTGAAAGAGTATCCTCATCAGGAAGTAGCACTCCGCCTCCCAATCGAGCGCTTGAAGATTCTCAAGACCCTTATGCTAATATAGAAATATAAAATGTAAATGTAAATATAAATGCAATGTAAATGTACATGCAAATGTAATGTAGTATAAATACAAACGTAAAAAAAAAGGTCAAAAAGTCAAAATTTGAAAAGGTGAATAGTAAAAATTTTAAAACTTTGCTACAAACTTTACGAAAAAACCTTTAAAGACCTTTTACCAAACCCTTTAAATTCTTTAAAAGCTTTTTCTTTTCCTTATCTTTAAACTACATTCTTACCCGACAAAAAATACTGTTCACTAAAGTAAATATTTAATATCTTTTATTCTTTCTATTCAAAGCCAAAACCTTTAACCTATAAATCTCAAAAGAAATCATATCCCTCTGACACCTTTACTATTTAAAATAAAACTTTTATCTCTAAAACACGGTTTCAACTCAATTAAAATAAGGGGCAATTATTACCTTATCTTTGTCAGGTTTGAAGCAGGATCCGGCCTTAGAACATTTTTGTATATAAAGGGAAAGTATTTTCAAGTGAAAAGAGTAGTGAATAGAGTCTTTTGGAGAGCCTTAAAGGAAAAAGCCTTAAAATGAGATTGGAATTATTCAACCGAGAGGACAAAAGATTTTCAAGATTAGAGAATAAAATAAAAAATTCCCTGTAATTTTTACTTTCCTATGTAATAAAACCTTAGATCTACAACTTATATTTTCAAACGGGCTTATAACTAATGGAAAAGTTAAAAAAAATTACATATTATTATCTAGCCTTTGGTGGCGACAGGAAGAGGTTGAAGATGAGGTGGCGGCAATATTTTAGAATATAAGTATTTACTAACTGAATGCAAACATTTGGCAACATTGTCCTATTACTATACATGTATAACATATGCGGTTAATATTAGTATACAAGCCATTAAAAGTTAATCGATTCCTATACCGTGCAAAAAGAATAGAGAATTATTTTGTTGATAATTTATTCGCAATAAAAATGTTTAATATTATTATATGATAAAATATGTATTAAGCAAAAATATTCCTGATCTAGGAATGGATGCGAATAAATCCATTACTAAATATATATATCAACTAGTGTAGATATATCGTTATGACTCTGTTTAGGGATATGACCTTGATTCTTAAATTTATTTGTTCAATTTCCTATAAATTGTAACTTTTGCATTAGGCCATCAAAAGAACCATTTTGCATGGATAAGATAATGTATAAAATAATTTAAAAATTCTAATGGTATTATACATCAACTTCCTTTTTTGTCTACACTATGATATTTAATAAAACATTAATATACGATCAATCTTGGATAACAAGCTGGTTTGCAGCAACTATTTTGACTAGATCAGGCAAGTGAGAATTGTTATCAGAGCTGAAAAGATTCATTATGTCTTGGATAAAGATCCACTACCACTACCATCAGATGATATCATTGATGAGATCAAAGGCACTTATCGAAAATACATGGAGGATGGTGAAGCGGCAGCATATCTGATGCTGGGTGCTATGTCCTCGGAGCTTCAGAAGCAGCATGGATGATGGATGCAAGAACCATCATTTTTCATCTTGAGGAGCTTTATTCTTCTCAGGCTAGAACGATATATAATCATTGGCTAATTTAGTCAATCTGTTCTCAGCAGATAACCAGAAGTGGACAGATTTAGAGAACTAAGAAGCCAGCAAGAACAGATGTCTTTCTACTAAATTGGCTAAATATCCATCATTAGTCCCTTTTAAATTATTTTATACATTATCCAATTATCCTTTAAAACAATTATACATATTAAACTTATTTTTCTTCTTATTTGTATGAATAGTTTAATATGAGTATGATAAGGACGATCATTATATTATGATTTAGGCATATATTATTGTAAAAATAATATTATTGCATTTATACTACATTACATTTGCATGTACATTTACATTGCATTTATATTTACTAATATATAATATATATTTATATAGCTTAACCCCATCAACATGATTCATTGCAGATAAAAATCAGATTGTCAATTTATTATTCTCAGCAGCATTAAAAGAAAAGTTTAATACAATTATCAATCGAATTTCAGCTGAAAGAGCATCCTCATCAGGAAGTAGCACTCCGCCTCCCAATCGAGCGTTTGAAGATTCTCAAGACCCTTATGCCAATATAGAAATATAAAATGAAAATGTAAATATAAATGCAATGTAAATGTACATGCAAATGTAATATAGTATAAATGCAAACGTAAAAAAAAAGGTCAAAAAGTCAAAATTTCAAAAGGTGAATAGTAAAAATTTTAAAACTTTCCTATAAACTTTACGACAAAACCTTTAAAGACCTTTTACCAAACCCTTTAAATTCTTTAAAAGCTTTTTCTTTCCCTTATCTTTAAACTACATCCTTACCCGATAAAAAATACTGTTCACTAAAGTAAATATTTAATATCTTTTATTCTTTCTATACAAAGCCAAAACCTTTACCCTACAAATTTTAAAAGAAATCATATCCCTCTGACACCTTTACCCTTTAAAATAAAACCTTTATCTCTAAAATACAGTTTCAACACAATTAAAACAAGGTGCAATTATTACCTTATCTTTGTCAGGTTTGAAGCAGGATCCAGCCTTAGAATATTTTTGTATGTAAAGGGACATTATTTTCAAGTGAAAAGAGTAGTGAATAGAGTCTTTTGGAGAGCCTGAAAGGAAAAGGGCTTAAAATGAGATTGAAATTGTAATGACCTAAATATCGGATCAGCCGTAAATAGTATTTTCTGACAGTAAATAATATTTTTCTGGCCCGAAAGAAAACCCGAAAGTCAAAAATATTTTATTGGATCATTTGAAAGGAATAGTCAGGTGAGCATATGGTTGAAATTTGAAATGAATTTGAGGTTAAATGGACCTTAAAAAGTCAAAAATACGAAAAAGGTAGCGAGTCAATTTTCTTGAAGGAAAGGGGACTTGATTTTGTATAAATAATTAAAAATAGTAAATGAATTTTGAATATTGCTAGATTTTGCATGCCTACATAAATTTTTATGTAGAATATTTTGGTGATGAGAATGGAATTTTTCGGTGACACCGGTAGTTATCGAATCAGACCGATAAGTTTGAATCGGACTGATAACGGACTCCGATTGAGCCAAAAATTTATGTCCCACCCTTTTTTTGATGTTTTAAGAATGATGGAATTAAAATTAAAGTGATTTGTAGTTTGGAAGAGAGATAAATTTAATTGGGCTTTAAAAAGGCCTAAATGGGCCTTAATGTTTGAGTGGGCAAAGCCCACTCATTTAAGCTCAATTTTGGCCCATCAAAACAGAGTATATAAGGCTAAAAATCTGGAGATTTTCTCCAGAAAACTTCAGCTCCTTCTCCCTTCTTGGTGGCCGAACCACCTCTTCTCCCTCTCTCTCTTTGATTTCTTCTTCTTCTTCTACCCCAAATCTCTCATGAACCTCAACATAAAAGATGAAGTTCTCTCTCTCTAGGTCACCCTAGTGGCCTTAAAAAAGTGATTTGAGCAAGGAAAGGTAAGGAATCAAGTGAAGCAAGAAAAAGAGGTAAGATGGAACTTGAAAAGTTAAGTGATTTTCATTATTTTTTTTGATGAGTTCTTGTAGTTTTTGAGGTGTAGAAGCTAATTATGAGCTTGGATTTTTCATTTGAGGACAAGAAATTGAGGTTAGGAAGGCTTAAAGAATTCGGGCAAGGATGAATTTGTGGATGGAGTTTTGCTTGGTGTCAAGTGAAGAAAAGTGAGGTTTAAGGAAGATTAAGCTTGAAAAAAGGTAAGTGACTACAAAATCCTTTAGTTTCCCTATTAATATGAATTTTTCTTAATTATGTAATTAAGGTAAAAATTTGTAAAATTGTTAATTAATGAAATTATGTTAGGGTAAATGAAATTAAGCATGAGAGGAAATGAAATGAAGGCTTTAATGAAAGAAAGAAAATTTTTAAGGTGGAAAAATGTTGATGTTCGAATTACCTAGTAAAGAAAATAATGAGAAAAATGCATGAAATTAATGTATGTTAGCTTAAATTAATAATAGACATGATAATTAATGTCTATAAATTTTTAGAGAATATTTGAAATTAATTTGGAAATTTTTAAGATTATGTATAGTGTATGTATTGAATGAAAATTGTGATTTAGAGTGAATTAAGTGATTATTTTGATGAAAAATGGCAATGACTAATAAAGAAAGCATAAATAAATTTTAGTGAAATTTATTGAATTGATTTGAATTTTATTGGAATTTTTATGTGAATATGTACAATGAAAATAATTGAATTTTTAATGCATAATTGTATAAAAATGACAAAAATGATGAATTAATGTGAAATTAAATTAATGTCAATGACAAGAAATAAAAAGTCAACCGACGAACTTTTTGAAATAATTATTAGGTTGTGAAAATAATAAGAATAATGAATTATTGGTAAATAATTCAAAAATAAATGGAAATGATGGAGATAAAGTGACACGTAAATAAAAGAAAGATAAAAGGAGTTTTAAATGGAACAAGGGACTTAAATGAAAAAATAAAAGTTTTGGAGCAAAATGATAATTTTACCAAAGTAAGTAATTAACGCGTAAAAATAAGTAAGAAATACTTAACAAGGGTAAAATGGTAATTTCGGAGACTTAACTGTGTCAAAAGATAAAATTTTCATGATATAGGGACTAAAATGTAATTTTATCCGAAAATGGTAAAATAAAGAATAAAAGATGAATAATGGGGGAAAGTATATAATAAAAATGAAAAAAAAATGATTATAATGGCAAAATCGTAATTATGTATTTGAAATGAACAATCCGATAGAAAAAGTCAAATTATGCATGTTCGAGGCATAAGATAATAATTGATACTAATAGAGTTCCTAATTACATAAAAAGTAGAAAAATAAAGATTTGATTAATTTATCAAAAAAAATTAGTCAACAAAAGTATTAAAAGAGTAAATGATTATAAAAATAATTGATTCTGGAATTATTGTGAAAGTATTTTAAGTGTTTCGAACTATTCGAAAAAAAACTTACCGTTTTCAGCTAAGTCTCATTCGGAAAGAACTGTTCCGAGAAGGGTGTGACAGTAAGTATTCAACCGAGAGCACAAAAGATTTTCAAGATTAGAGAAGAAAATAAAAAATCCCTTGTAATTTTTACTTCCCTATGTAATAAAACCTTAGATCTACAACTTATTTTTTCAAACGGGCTTATAACTAATGGAAAAGTTAAAAAAAATTACATATTATTATCTAGCCTTTGGTGGCGACAGGAAGAGGTTGAAGATGAGGTGGCGGCAACATTGTAGAATATAAGTATTTACTAATTGAATGCAAACATTTAGCAACATTGTCATGTTACTATACATGTATAACATATGCGATTAATATTACTAAACAAGCCATTCAACATTAATCGATTCCTGTACCGTGTAAAAAGAATAGAGAATTATTTTGTTGATCATTTATTCGTAAGGAAAAATGTTCAATATTATTATATGATAAAAATATGTATTAAGCAAAAATATTCCTGATCTAGGAATGGATGCGAATAAATCCACTACTAAATATATATATCAACTAGTGTGGATACATCGTTATGACTTTGTTTAGGGATATGACCTTGATTCTTAAATTTATTTGTTCAATATCCTATAAATTGTAACTTTTGCATTAGACCAACAAAAGAATCATTTTGCATGGATAGGATAATGTATAAAATAATTTAAAAACTCTAATGATATTATACATCAACTTCCTTTTTTGTCTACACTATGATATTTAATAAAACATTAATATACGATCAATCTTGGATAACAAGCTGGTTGGTAGCAACTATTTTGACTAGATCAGGCAAGTGAAAATTGTTCTCAGAGCTGAAAAGATTCATTATGTCTTGGATAAAGATCCACTATTACTTCCATCAGATGATGCCATTGATGAGATCAAAGGCACTTATTAAAAATACATGGAGGATAGTGAAGCGGCAGCATGTTTGATGCTGGGTGCTATGTCCTCGGAGCTTCAGAAGCAGCATGAGATGATGGATGCAAGAACCATCATTTTTCATCTTGAGAAGCTTTATTCTTCTCAGGCTAGTACGATATATAATCATTGGCTAATTTAGTCAATCAATTCTCAGCAGATAACCAGAAGTGGACAGATCTAAAGAACTAAGAAGCCAGCAAGAACAGATGTCTTTCTACTAAATTGGCTAAATATCCATCATTAGTCCCTTTTAAATTATTTTATACATTATCCAAATATCCTTTAAAACAATTATACATATTAAACTTATTTTTCTACTTATTTGTATGAATAGTTTAATATGAGTATGATAAGGATGATCAATATATTATTATTTAGGCATATATTACTGTAAAAATAATGTTATTGCATTTATATTACATTACATTTGCATGTACATTTACATTGCATTTATATTTACTAATATATAATATATATTTATATAGCTTAACCCCATCAACATGATTCATTGCAGATAAAAATTAGATTGTCAATTTATTATTCTCAGCAGCATTAAAAGAAAAGTTTAATACAATTATGAATCGAATTTCAGCTGAAAGAGCATCCTCATCAGGAAGTAGCACTCTGCCTCCCAATCGAGCGTTTGAAGATTCTCAATTCCTTTATGCCAATATAGAAATATAAAATGAAAATGTAAATATAAATGCAATGTAAATGTACATGCAAATGTAATATAGTATAAATGCAAACGTAAAAAAAAGAAGTCAAAAAGTCAAAATTTCAAAAGGTGAATAGTAAAAATTTTAAAACTTTCCTACAAACATTACGACAAAACCTTTAAAGACCTTTTACCAAACCCTTTAAATTATTTAAAATCTTTTTCTTTCCCTTATCTTTAAACTACATCCATACCCGACAAAAAATACTGTTCACTAAAGTAAATATTTAAGATCTTTTATTCTTTCTATTCAAAGCCAAAACCTTTACCCTACAAATTTCAAAAGAAATCATATCCCTTTGACACCTTTACCATTTAAAATAAAACCTTTATCTCTAAAATACGGTTTCAACACAATTAAAACAAGGTGCAATTATTACCTTATCTTTGTCAGGTTTGAAGCAGGATCCAGCCTTAGAATATTTTTGTATATAAAGGGACAGTATTTTCAAGTGAAAAGAGTAGTGAATAGAGTCTTTTGGAGAGCCTGAAAGGAAAAATCCTTAAAATGAGATTGGAATTATTCAACTGAGAGTACAAAAGATTTTCAAGATTAGAGAAGAAAATAAAAAATCCCTTGTAATTTTTACTTTCCTATGTAATAAAACCTTAGATCTACAACTTATATTTTCAAACGGGCTTATAACTAATGGAAAAGTAAAAAAAAATTACATATTTTTATCTAGCCTTTGGTGGCGACAGGAAGAGGTTGAAGATGAGGTGGTGGCAACATTGTAGAATATAAGTATTTACTAATTGAATGCAAACATTTAGCAACATTGTCCTGTTACTATACATGTATAACATATGCGATTAATATTAGTATACAAGCCATTAAACATTAATCGATTCCTGTACCATGTAAAAAGAATAGAGAATTATTTCGTTGATCATTTATTCGCAAGCAAAAATGTTTAATATTATTATATGATAAAATATGTATTAAGCAAAAATATTCCTGATATAGGAATGGATACGAATAAATCCACTACTAAATATATATATCAACTAATGTAGATATATCGTTATGACTCTATTTAGGGATATGACGTTGATTCTTAAATTTATTTGTTCAATTTTCTATAAATTGTAACCTCTACATTAGGCCAAGAAAAGAACCATTTTGCATGGATAGGATAATGTATAAAATAATTTAAAAAGTCTAATGATATTATACATCAACTTCCTTTTTTGTCTACACTATGATATTTAATAAAACATTAATATACAATCAATCTTGGATAACAAGCTAGTTGGCAACAACTATTTTGACTGGATCAGGCAAGTGAGAATTGTTCTCAGAGCTAAAAAGATTCCTTATGTCATGGATAAAGATCCACTACCACTTCCATCACATGATGCAATTGATGAGATCAAAGGCAATTATCGAAAATACATGGAGGATAGTGAAGCGGAAGCATGTCTGATGCTGGGTGCTTTGTCCTCGGAGCTTCAGAAGCAGCATGAGATGATGGATGCAAGAACCATCATTTTGCATCTTGAGGAGCTTTATTCTTCTTAGGGTAGAACGTTATATAATCATTGGCTAATTTAGTCAATCTGTTCTCAACAGATAACCAGAAGTGGACAGATCTAGAGAACTAAGAAGCCAGCAAGAACAGATGTCTTTCTACTAAATTGGCTTAATACCCATCATTAGTCCCTTTTAAATTATTTTATACATTATCCAATTATCCTTTAAAACAATTATACATATTAAACTTATTTTTCTTCTTATTTGTATGAATAGTTTAATATGAGTATGATAAGGACGATCATTATATTATGATTTAGGCATATATTACTGTAAAAATAATATTATTGCATTTATACTACATTACATTTACATGTACATTTACATTGCATTTATATTTACTAATATATAATATATATTTATATAACTTAACCCTATCAACAGGATTCATTGCAGCGAAAAATCAGATTGGCAATTTATTATCCTTAGCAGCATTAAAAGAGGAGTTTAATACAATTATCAATCGAATTTCAGCTGAAAGAGCATCCTCATCAGGAAGTAGCACTCCGCCTCCCAATCGAGCATTTGAAGATTCTCAAGACCCTTATGCCAATATAGAAATATAAAATGCAAATGTAAATATAAATGCAATGTAAATGTACATGCAAATGTAATGTAGTATAAATGCAAACGTAAAAAAAAAGTTCAAAAAGTCAAAATTTCAAAAGGTGAATAGTAAAAATTTTAAAACTTTCTTACAAACTTTATGACAAAACCTTTAAAGACCTTTTACCAAACCCTTTAAATTATTTAAAATCTTTTTCTTTCCTTTATCTTTAAACTACATCCTTACCTGACAAAAAATACTGTTCACTAAAGTAAATATTTAATATCTTTTATTCTTTCTAGTCAAAGCCAAAACCTTTACCCTACAAATTTCAAAAGAAATCATATCCCTCTGACACCTTTACCATTTAAAATAAAACCTTTATCTCTAAAATACGGTTTCAACACAATTAAAAGAAGGTGCAATTATTACCTTATCTTTGTCAGGTTTGAAGCAGGATCCAACACAAATTGCACCTTCTTTTAATTGTGTTGAAACCGTGTTTTAGAGATAAAGGTTTTATTTTAAATGGTAAAGGTATCAGAGGGATATGATTTCTTTTGAAATTTGTTGGGTAAAGGTTTTGGCTTTGAATAGAAAGAATAAAAGATATTAAATATTTACTTTAGTGAACAATATTTTTTGTCGGGTAAGGATGTAGTTTAAAGATAAGGGAAAGAAAAAGCTTTTAAAGAATTTAAAGGGTTTGGTAAAAGGTCTTTAAAGGTTTTGTCATAAAGTTTGTAGGAAAGTTTTAAAATTTTACTATTCACCTTTTGAAATTTTGACTTTTTGACCTTTTTTTTTTACGTTTGCATTTATACTACATTACATTTGCATGTACATTTATATTGCATTTATATTAACATTTGCATTTTATATTTCTATATTGGCATGAGGGTCTTGAGAATCTTCAAACGCTCCATTGGGAGGCAGAGTGCTACTTTCTGATGAGGATGCTCTTTCAGCTGAAGTTCGATTGATAATTATATTAAACTCTTCTTCTAATACTACTGAGGATAATAAATTGAAAATCTAATTTTTATCTGCAATGAATCCCATTGATGGGGATCAAGCTGATGAAATCTTTAGCTCAAAATAATTAATAATTGCTTGCCTGTCTACTTTTCTGACATAAAAACTATCCCACCATTTGACTCTGAACTCTCTATATAAAATTGGTAACTTATTAATCTATTTGGCAACATGGTATGTCCATGAGACAATCCATGGTACCTTGAATATTGCACAATACTTGAGAAGATTATTAGGTGCGCCTGGATTTCTATAAGTAGTAAACTTGACACATGCATCTGTTATCTGAAATGGAGCTACCTTTGGTATCAGTCCAAAATAACTAAACCATCTGATGAACTAATTAGGAAGAACACCACCAAACTTGTGCAAAAAGTAAAAGAACCAAGAATGTTGAAAATTCCTTAAGTAAAATGCTTTATACCAAGCTTCTTGATAATCATAGTAGCTATATACAAACTTGGAGGATATCCTGATAAATTCTTCATATTATAGGGTCTGGATCCCCATTCTGATTGAGTAATGACATGGATAATTTTTACTTTACTATAACTAATCCGATCTTTATCATAATTATGTTCTACTTCCATAGATCCACTATCTACTAATATTGCTTCATAAAAATCTCTAATCTTACTCTGATCTTCCTCATGATAATGCCAACTGTTAGGAAATACATAATCTATCAATCTATAAAAAATTTGGTTTTCTAATATGTTAAGCTCTTCTGGCTCTAATATCTTGATAAACAATCTCTTTTAGTTTAAGAAATAAGGAGAGGGATTTTTTGATTTAGACATGGAAGGAGAGGGTATGGTAGGAGAAGAAGGAGAAGAAGGTGAAGCTAAGATTGATGAATATGGTCGAGAAGTTGTAGAAGGTGAAAAGGTTTGACGTCTTTAGAGTGGAGGAAAGGAGGGTGCTGGAGAATACAAAGGTCTAGGTAAAGTTCTAATAGGTGGAGGTGCGACTGGAGAATTCTGTTAATAATTTTCTGATGATAATAAAGTTCCTGATGATAATGTGGCTTTTGTTAAAACTTTTTTGTTTGAACTCATTTTTCCTGTAGAAATTCACGAGAAAGAAAATAAGGTAAACTATTATTTTTGCCTTTGATGAACTCAATGTCAAAATCAAAGTTGCTTAGTAAAGCCTAGCACCTTGCAAATATCTATTTTGAAATTAAATTCTTGACATCTTTTTCTAAAACATATTTTGCTGATAAATAATCAATGCGTAATAAAAATTTTTTCATGTATAAATCATCTTTAAATTTTTTAATGCATAAAACAATGCTTAAAATTTCTTTTTTAATAGTAGAATAATTCTTTTGAGTTTGATTCTAGCTTTCTGAATAAAATCTTACTAATTATTCCCTATTTAACTCTTTTTTTTAAATACCTCCGTAGCCTACATTACTAGCATCTGTTTCTATTATCAAAAAAGCTTTTGGATGTGGAATATTTATACATGGGAGACTTTTATTTTTTTCTTTGATTTCTTTTACTATACTAGTTTGCTTTTCTGTCCAAGGTTGAGGGATGAGATGCCTTTAACCAATATTTCTATGAGGGATGAGGTGCCTTTAACCAATATACTTGAGGTAAAATTTTTTAACTTGTGGGAGAAAGATTTTATGGGGCCTTTTTTGGTATCCTATGGGTTTGAATATATCTTAGTGGTAGTAGACTATGTGAGCAAATGGATAGAAGCTATAGCCACTAGAACTTGCGATGCAAAGGTAGTACTTGAGTTTAGAGCCATAATCAGTGATAGTGGAAAACACTTTATTAAACACCAGTTTAAGGCTTTACTAAAAAAGTTTAGAGTTAGGCACAAAGTCGTTACCCCTTCCATGCCCAAGCTAATGGTCAAGTTGAGGTGTCCAATAGAGAACTTAAAGTGATTTTAGAGAAAATGGTCAATACTTCTAGGAAAGATTGGTACCTTAAGCTAGATAAAGCTTTGTGGGCATATAAAATAGTGTTTAAAACCCCAATAGGGATGTCTCCCTTTAAGTTGGTTTTTGACAAGTCCTGTCACTTATCGGTAGAACTAGAAACATAAGGCCTAATTAGGCTACCAAATTCTTGAATTTTGACCTTGTGAGTGCAGGAAAATGTAGGTTAGTGCAGCTGAATGAATTGGAAGAACTATGATTTTGGGCATATAACCATGCCATGAAGTACAAAAAAAGAAAAAACATAAAGAAATGGCATGGCTAGAAGATAGTGAGGAAGGAGTTTGTGATTGGGATGAAGGTACTTCTCTATGATAGCAGGTTAAGATTATTCCCTGGGAAGTTAAAATCAAGGTGGAAAGGGCCTTTTGAAGTTGTGGGAGTTGATAAATTTGGAGTAGTGTTATTGAGGCACCCGAGGGATGAAAAAGAGTTCAAAGTGAATGGACATCGCGTGAAGTTGTATTTCGATTCAATGTTTGGTGGCACTTCAGTGATTGTCACCCTCACGGATCCTTGACGGTATTTGAATGTCCAACTGCGGACTTGGTAAATGCAGAACTAATTCTTAACCCTTACTCTTAATAATATTTCATTCTAATTAGTTTTTGTAGTTGTTATGTTTAAGAGTGTGGTTATAGAGATTGTGCATTTAAATCATCCTATTTGTGTGTTAACCTATTGAAATAAGGTAGAAGACCGTGTTTAATAGGCCAGGCAGAGATGAGAGAAAAATAAATTTGGGGTGGTAAATTTAAGGGATCATGGTCAGCAAGTTTCTCTTTTTACCATGACATAGGTTAGTCATGGGTTCTAGATCTCAGAGTACAATGAGTCATGGTTAACACTAATTGTCTGTTTATCGTGACCATACCCTTCTTTTTAGTCCAGTAGTGATTTGCAATGTATCTCATGGTCAGCAAGATTTACCTGTTGACTGTGACCCTTCTGAAATATTTATGATTCACAGTTAACAATGTTTATCTGTTTATCGTGACCCCTCCCCCATTTTTTAGTCCAGTAGCCAAACTTGAATTATCTCACGGTCAACAAGTTTTACCTGTTGATCGTGACCTTTTTGAAATATATATATATATATATATATATATATATATAATATATATATATATATATATATATATATATATATATATATATATATATATATATATATATATATATATATATATATATATATATGTATATATATTTATTTATTTAGACCTTAGAATTAAAAGTTCGTCGTTTTTCCCTTTCTTTTAGTCTCCCCTTTTCTTAGGGTTTATTTCTTATTTCTTTCTTTTCATTTCCTTTTCCTTTCATTTTCTCTTTCTCTTTCTTTCTCTCTCTTTTTCTCTTCTTTGGCCGCCGCTCTCCATTTCCCTCCATAGGTAATTCTTTTTTTTCTTCTTCTTCTTCACCATTCTTTTCTTTCTTCTTGCTTTACTTCTATTGACTGTTTGTTTTATTTTTAGTTAGTTTTGGTTGTGTGTTTCTTCTCATTCTTCTATGATTTCATTTTCTCTTCTAACCTTTTCTTCCCTTATTTTTGTTTTTTTTTATTTTCCTTTGCTTTTCCATTTATTTTGTAGTTCGTTTTCAATCACAAAGTCCTCACCAATTAGGTACTGATGATAAGTGAATTGAACGGCAAGCTCCTTGCGATCACCTGCAACAACAAACAATGGACCGGTGAGTTTTCGACAAGGAAGCCTCCGATGGTCAAGTTAGAGATCCTGAGTGAGAGAATAAGAACTTTTTAGTCAAAAAATTAAGTCACCTTTTCATACCTGTTTTTACTATTTTTATAGAGGGAGTTAACACGTTTTCAGGAGTTAATGGGAGGAGTTTCCCATTTTTCCTAGCCACTAACCCATTTTCGGCGATTTTCGAGGGGACGTGGGTTAGTGGCGACTGTCTGTCCAATGTGGTGGAGTTATTTTCGGGACCAGCTAGCTGCCGATCTATAGCTCGACTGTGGGTTCCTAAGGAGTTGGGCATTTGGTTGGCTCGTCGGGCCCTCCTTGGGCTCGATGTTCGATTTATGTCGAACCCATTAAATGGGTCTATTAGTCCGAATGTTATCATAAGTCTCCCTCCAGTGGGCGACATTTATGTCTGCAACTGGCGGATAATCACCGAACAGGCTTACTTAGTGATGCCAGATCGAAGCTCGTGGCGACTGGGTCGAATTAGCTGGTTGCGGCAACTTGAGGCCTTAGTATTTTCTGGACTTTGATTCGAAGTTCGGTGTCAAAGATCAGCGTACTTGCTCAATTGTTGGGAGGCTTGTTTCCAGGACTACCCTGCCATACGCGGCTTGACAGGGTGATGTCAATTCTCACACGTTCATTTATTAGAGAGCACTTATAGCTCCCTATTTTATCGGGAGTAACAGCTATTTAACTGTTCGTAACGGCTATTTTACCACGTCTAACGGCTAGGGGCTCCTCGATCCGGGTGTGTTGCCTTAAATGCGCTATCCCGTGTGCGGATCAGCCTCCACGTGTATGGCCCGAATTAATCGTAACCTCTTATATAAACCTTCTATCAATCTCTTTTCACTTTCGTTTTTGCTCATTTCACTCCGTTTCTGTGCTCATTGTCTTGGAGCTTCAAAGTCGTTGTTCTTTTCACAATCCTTCGTCCATTTTCACCAGGTTTGTCCTTCATCCCCCTTCCTCATTCTCTGTATTTCGTTTTAACTCGTTCATCATGAGTTCGGAGATCGATTTAAGTGAAGGAGTCAGGGCCAGTGGGGATGCTCCCAGTGGTAGTGTCCTGAGCATGAGTAGGTGCTCTTCTTTAAGTGAGGGAGTTCAGCCTATCAATTTAAGCCAAACCGCTACCTCGTCCAAGAAGAAGGCTCATCGCCGACTGCCTGGAGTGGGGAGTATAAGTTCAACAATTAAGGAGGAGGAGCTTGATTTTCTCCTTGCCCAATTAACTTTTGAGCTGAACTATTTTGCCAGTAGACCCAGCACCTCACAAAGGGCAAATATGAAATTCGCTAACAAGAGGAAGATCGCCATTTATGAGGCATAACTGGAGGCCGGTATCCGCCTCCCTTTGACGAGCTTCGAGGTAAGCTTGCTGAGATATTTTGATATGGCTATCGGGCAACTCCACCCCAACGCTTGGCAGACCTTTTTTGCCCTTCAGATTTGGGCCATGGAACAAGGCATAGAGCTTACTTTGAATTTGTTCCGAGCAACCCATGTGGTTGGTCTTCGAGATGGTACCGAGGACCATAATTACATACAAGCTTGGCCTTGTTATGGGGTGTCCACTGGGAACCCGAAGTCCTTGAAGAAGTGGAAGGATCAATTCTTTCTAGTGGAGAGAGTGCGAGCCGACTTTTAAGTATGTACAACGTGGGGGAGATACATAAACCGTAATGATGGGAACTTATGGCTCTCTGATGAAGAGGAGCTAATCTTATCTCGCTGGAGGGAACTGGCCCAGGACAAGTGGGACCTGGAGAATCTATTGGATCCTTACGGTTCGAAATTGATTCCTCGCCAAAGAAAAGGTAGAGTTCGGTGGTTTTTTATTTCGTGATACTGATGCATTATTTTAATTTATTTTCTATTTGCAGCTAAAAGGAGGATAAGTAGAGCTGCGAAGATTATGAGGGCAAAGAGGCAGAAGCTAGCCGAAGGTTCTCCGAGCATGCCTCCCGTTGTGGAGGAGGTGGAGGCGAACCCTCCTCCCGAGGCTCAGCTAGTGACAAACACTATAGAGGCATCGGGGGCTCCAATTGTTGAGGCTTACTGGACTCCAGTTGTCGAGACCGAGGTTGCTGCACCGTTCAAGCTCCGAGGCCAAGAAAATAGGGAGCCAAAAGACTTCTGGACTATACTCAGCGAACTCTACGAATTCTGGGAGGCTAAGGGGGATAAATACTCCTCCCAGAACCCGAATTTCAACACCTTTGTACACGTAGCTTCCTGTGTGCTGAAGGAGGTCGCTCCCCTCACTGCCCTGAGTGATGAACACTTGGCTGAGCGGTTGAAGAGGCATCAGCTCGAGGTGAGTGGTTTGGACTTATTGATAATGTTCATCTCTTGAAAATACCCTTTTATATATTATTATTATTATTATTTGTAGGGATCCCAACTGATCGATGCAACTATAGCGAAGATAAATGATCTCATCGCAAAGCGTCGACGAGCTGACTCTAACTTTGGTGCTATGCGATCGAAGATGGGTGAGGTCGAGGAGAGGGCACGTAAGGCCCAAGAGCAGGTCGAGGAGAAAGCTCGTAAGGCCCAAGAGTAGGCTGAGGAGGTTGGAATGAAGGTGACAGAGCTGGAGGCTGCCTTGACTCGGGAGAAAGAATCCAACTCCACTCTACAAGCTGAACTCGATCGTTATAAGGAAAATAAGGCCGAGTGGGAAAAGAGGGAGGAAGCTCAGGAGGAGAGGGATGCTGAGGTTCTAGCAGAAAAGTGTATGGTATTTAGTGCTAAGATTTCTTCTACTGTAAATGAGACATATCCCGAACTCGATATGTCATTTTTGGATGATGTGTATCCAGATAAGGACTAATTTCCTGTAATACCTTTTTCCTTTAATGCAAATCCGAACTCTTGCCCTTTTTGTTGTGTTTAAGTTTGCGATTTGTGTTTGATTTACTTTCCTAAGCATTCTAATACATGTAAAACATTCGTGCATGGCGTGTTAAGTTGGCTCGATTTTTTCGGTATAACCTAAGATAGCCAAATTGCGCTTAATTAATTAAATAAAGAAACTGCCCAATAAAAAGAGGTAATTAAATAATGGGTGTGTTATGACGCGTACCTTGTATCCGGGACTTCGGCTCAAGGGATGCCAAACTGAAATTTACTTTAGGTCGGTGTAATCGACGTACCTAGAGAGGCTGCAGAACATAATTAGAGATTCGGGTGGTTTTGGTGATGAGGCCGAGCCCTTTCCTTAAGTGTAGTTGGTTTTGCAAGTCAAGTTCTGCGGCGTGTGGTGCCAAACTCAATTTAGTGATAGGGCGATCTTGGTGAAGATGCCAAGCCCCTTAACCATAGGCGCAGTTAGCCTTGTAAGTTAGCAAGTTTTGTGGCGTATGGTGCCAGACTTATTTTAGCGATAGGGCGATCTTAGCGAAGATGCCGAGCCCCTTAACCATAGGCGTAGTTAGCCTTGTAAGTTAGCAAGTTTTGCGGCGTATGGTGCCAAACTTATTTTAGCGATAGGGTGATCTTGGCGAAGATGTCGAGCCCCTTAACCATAGGTGTAGTTAGCTTTGTAAGTTAGCAAGTTTTGCGGCATATGGTGCTGAACTTAATTCATTGATAGGGCAGTTTTGGCGATGATGCCGAACTTAATTCATTGATAGGGCAGTTTTGGCGATGATGCCGAGCCTCTAAACCAAGATATACTTAGCCTTGCAATTAGGAAGTTTAGCAGCGTTAGGTGTCGAACTTACTTTAGTGATAGGGTGTTAGTGGCGGAGATACCGAGCTTGCAGACAAATCCTGCTATAAATTTGCCAAGTATTTTGCACAGAATATGTTGTCCTTTAAACTTATGTCTGGTAGGCAGAAACATCTGCCGGACTTTCATTGAGGCTAGAATATCATGGAAGCCACTTGCAATAGAAATGAAGAAATAATGAAAATGACGAACAAAAATTAGAGATGATAAAATGAGAATCGGTATAAGATATGGCGCGATGAGTGCCGAGCTACTGATAATATCGTTTGAGGTTGAGTCCATTTTAGGGGTGCGGGAGTCGTTTGCCCGCGACGTCTTCTAGCCTGTATGCTCCGTTTTGGGCTACTTCCCGGATAATATATGGCCCCTCCCAGTTGGGATCCAACTTGCCTACCCCTGTCGATGTTTGAGCAGACACCACCTTTTTTAATACCATTTGTCCGACTCGGAAGGACCTCGACCTGATCCTGCGATCGTGATAAGCCACCATGCGCTGCTTATATGCAGCGAAAACGTATCTGGGCGCACTCCCTCCTTTCTTCGAGCCGATCTAAATTATACAATAGACCGACGCCGTTCTTTGCGTTGGGGGAAGATGCTCGGACGCCTTGCACCCCTATCTCACAAGGAATGACTGCTTTAGTATCGTATGTGAGCGCGAAGGGTTTTAACCCTGTTGCTGACCGAGGCAATGTCCGGTAGGCCTATAACACATTATTAAGCTCTTCGGTCCACAAGCCTTTGGCGTCTTTAAGTCGCTTCTTGAGTCCGGATAAGATAGTTTTGTTTGTCACTTCGGTCATTTCGTTGGATTGCGGATGGTAGACTGAGCTGAAATTCAACTGGATCTTCAGCTCTGAGCAGAAGTTCTTGAAAGCCTGACAATCAAACTATTTGCCATTGTTAGATATAATAGATTGCAGGATACCGAACCTTGTTATAATGTTTTTATTCAGGAACTTGAGGATGTTCGCCGGTGTAATGGTTGAAAGTGGTTCGGCTTCCACCCACTTGGTGAAGTGGTCCATTGCTACCACTAAGAATTGCCATTGTCCTTTTGCTAAAGGGAAAGGGCCCAGTATGTCAATCCCCCACTGGACAAAAGGCCACGGGCTGTGGATCAGCTTCTGCTTTGCTGGGCTCTGGTGTGGAATATTTTCAAACCTTTGGCACTTGTCGCATCTTTGCACTAGAGTCTTCGCATCAGCCTCCATGGTCGGCCAATAATACCCCTGTAAAAGAGATTTCCTAGCTATGGCTAGTGCGCTTTCATGGGCTCTGCAGATGCCTTCATGAATTTCTCTGAGGATGTAATCCCCTTTGTGACAAAACACAATGGGAATTGAAATTCTATATTCAATTAAATTATACTTAGCTTACACTTCCTATTTATACAAAGAGAAATGTAAAATTACACCTAAAACCTAGCTGTCACACACTAAAATATACAGCTGTATAACAGTTGTATTTCATGTTTTCTAATAGCTGTATAACAGCTGTATAACAGTTTTTCTAACACTCCCCCTCAAGCTGAAGCATAATCTATGCTCAGCTTGTTACAAATTTATTCCATAACATAAACTTTAAAACATAATTCCAAGCTTCAAAATAAAATGGAAAACAAATACGAAATCCTCTCCAAACGAAGTCTACAAATAACCCATGCCGTAAGCTTCAACCCGAAACGGAGATCAAGTACAACTCTCTCCAAACAAAGCCTACACATATCCTGTCATATAGACTTCAAAACAAAATGGAGAATAATTGTAACACTCTTTCCAAAACAGATGTAGAAATTAGGAAACAGAAACACCAAGAACCAGCAACCAAGACTTGGAAGCAGCAGAAATGGAGATGACTTAAGAGAGAGACTTTTAGAAGAGAGGGGACAAAACTGACACTACATCCATGCCGGAAACAACAAATCGACGCCTGAAACAAGATCGGAGGGCCGTCGAACAAGCCACGCGCTCCCACGCACCAGCGCGTGAGGAAGGCGTCAAACTTCGATCGGCGTGTGAGGTTCACGCGCAGCTCCGATGGTCACCAAAAAAAGGTGAAATGGCCGAAATGACGGAGGCGCTCCTTTCTGTGGTGGCTGTGAGAAAAAACGGTCACCGAAAAGTAACCCTAAGAATCAGATCTCAAAACCGAGAACCCAAAAGAGAAAGAAACCCGATACGGACAAGAGGGAATCGCAACCCTCAGAAAAAAAAGACCCAGAAACTCGACTAGGCTCCGATACCATGTGACAAAACACAATGGGAATTGAAATTCTATATTCAATTAAATTATACTTAGCTTACACTTCCTATTTATACAAAGAGAAATGTAAAATTACACCTAAAACCTAGCTGTCACACATTAAAATATACAGCTGTATTTCATGTTTTCTAATAGCTATATAATAGCTTTTCTAACACCCTTCTTCACTGCTTACACATAAAGACCACGGATTGGAGAAAGATCTCCTGTACAGCTTGTCGTTCATCACGGCATACAAGCTCGATTTTCGAACTAATTTTCGGGCTTGGGCTTATTCCTCCGACAGAGTTCTTGACATCAAGTATTGGTAGATAGGCAAACGCTAACCTTTCATTAGCTCCTGAACTTGAACCTGATAGGTCTTGAAGGTGGGGCGTGAGATGATGATGGAAATGATGTCTGCCTCATCAATCGGGCTATTGAGACTGGCTTTCTTTGCCAGAGTATCTACCTCCGCATTCTCCACCTGGGGTATCTGATTGATGGACCAAGCTCCCCCTCTTTTCTTGAGCCTGGCTAACAAGGAAGAGGTCAGCTCTTTATAGTGGATCATTGAACGATCTTTGGCTTTGAAATTTCCTTTCAGTTGACTGACCACCAGTTGGGAATATGAGAATATCTCCAAGTTTTCCTGCTTTACTTCTGTTGCCAACTACAGCCCGTAACATAGGGTTCATATTCTGTCACATTGTTGGAGGCCAGAAAGGTCAGGCGCGGCATGGCACGGATCTGGATTATTAATGGACTCCTCAAAATTACTCCGATCCCTGCTCCTTTCGAACTCGGGGCCCCATTAACATACAACTTCCACAATACTTTCTCTGGTTCGAGAACCGGTTCATGTAGCTCAGCCACGAAATCTGCCAGCACCTGTGCTTTCATGGATGTCCGTGGTTCATACCGAACATCAAATTCTCCTAGACGGGCAACCCATTCTGTCAGTCTGCCCGAACATTATGGCCTTTGTAACACCTTTTGCATGTTTGTGTTTGTACGTACCGAAATTGTGTGCTCCTGAAAGTACGGATGGAGCTTGATAGTTATTATAATGAGTGTAAGGGCCAGCTGCTCTAAGATGGGGTAATTTAGTTCGGCCCCTCGAAGTACTTTGCTCGTGTATTAAATAGGGAACTGTTGGCCATCCTCTTCTCGGAGCAGCATCGAACCTACTGCACCAGTTGAGACGGACAAGTAGAGGTATAAAATTTCGCCAGCTAGTGGCTTGTTGAGCAGTGATGGGGTTGAAAGGATCTACTTCAAGGCCTGAAATGCTTGCTAGCATTCTTCTGTCCAAGCAAAGTTCTTGAGGTTCTTGATTGCTCGGTAGAAAGGCAAACACCGTTTAGCCGAGCATGATATATACCTGCCCAAAGCTGTGATCCTTCCATTCAGTCTTTGTACTTCTTGAACTGTTCTAGGTGGGTCCATGGACATAATTGCTTTGATCTTCTCCGGGTTTGCTTCGACTCCCTGCTTCGATATCATAAAGCCAAGGAATTTCCTTGATTGAACCCCAAAGGCACACTTTTCGGGGTTGTGCTTCAAGCCTGATTTTCGGAGTTTATGAACTGTCTCTTTCAGCTCGATGCACATGTCAGCAGAAGCTCAGCTCTTGATGATCATGTCATCTACATAGAACTCCATATTTCTCCCTAACTGCTCAGAAAAAAGCTTATTCACTAGCCTTTGGTAGGTGGCCCTGACGTTCTTCAATCCAAAGGGCATAACTCGATAACAGTCCGTGCCTCTGTGAGTGATGAACATCATTTTTTCTTCGTCTGAGGGGGCCATCGGGATCTGGTGGTAGCCTGCCGAGGCATCGAGGAAGGCGTACTCTTCGAATCCTGCTGTTGAGTCCACCAGTGTGTCGATGTTTGGTAGAGGATAGCAGTCTTTTGGGCATGCTTTATTTAGATCGATGAAATTGACACACATTCTCCATTTGCCGTTGCTCTTTCGGACAAGCACGACATTAGCCAACCAGTCCGAATAGAATATCTCCCTGATGAAACTGCTTTCCAGCAAAGTTGTGGTCTCTTGCTCGATGGCCAATTGTCTCTTTGAGGCATGATTCCTCTTCTTTTATTTTACCAGCTTGCACTCCGGCCGAACATTCAGTGAGTAAACTATTAAGTCTTTCCTAACCCCTTGGATGTCTGAGGTTTGCCAGGCGAAAACATCGACGAACTCCCAGAGTGTTAAGAGTAGAGCCTCTTTCTCTGCTCCGATTTTGCCAGCTGATATCTTAACCTTCTTACCTGGCTCAAGTTCGACCACCTGTAACATCTCTGTTGGCTTCACTCTTCATTCTTCCTTATCAGGTACATCCATTGTATCTAAGGGTAGGCCTTGATTGGCCCCTCTGAGAATTGTTAAGTACGTTTCCCGAGCAATTTTCTGATTCCCTCTCAAAACGACCACTCCATCGTCTATGGGGATCTTAAGCACAATATTTTTCATGGAGACACAAGCATCCACCTCGAATAGGAGAGGTCGGCCGGATATCACGTTGTAAGAAAGTGGACTATCGACAACCATGAAATCTGCTCTGCAAACACAAATCACCGAGTCATCTCCAAGCTGAATAGGTAGATTTGCCAGGCCCTCTACTCGAACAGGCTTTTTGAACAAACCAATGAGAGGAACGCTGAATTCCTCGAGCCTATGGCCTGCCATTTCCAATGCTCTATATACTTGTATTGTCATGAGGTTGACCGCACTTTTCGTGTCAACTAGTATTCGTTGGACCAAGAAGTCTTGAATGATTGCTTTAAAGACTAGAGCATCTGTGCGTGGGTGCTGAACATGTGACCCATCAACAGGTGTAAACTGAATCGACTTTGAGACTGAGCTCATCCCCCGATAGACAAATATAACCTCTTTAGATTTCCTCTTGCGTGAATGATCCCGTTGCTCCCCCTCAGCAATTACATGTATGACCCCTGCGGGTGTCTGTCTGCCACCATTGGTTCTATTTTTGCTCGGTTAAGGGGAAGGCGACCTCTGTCTTTTCCCTCTATCATCTTGCTTGGTGAACCGAGCTAATGTACCTTTCCGAACTAGGTGCTCTATCTCCTGCTTGAGTTTCCTGCACTCCTCGATCTCGTGGCCCTTATCTCTATAAAAAGCATAGTAAAGGCCTTGATCCCTATTCGGATCCTCCCTCATGGGTCTCGGCCAATTAACTTGCCCGTTCTATTTTAGCCAATCCAGAATCTGTTCTCGAGAGGCAGTTAGGGACGTGAACCTTTCGTCTCTTTGGTTGTCGGATCGGGGAGTGGTGATTGCATATGACCTATTTTTCCAATTACCTCCTCGGTATTTCTTAGGGTCGAATTTGCCGAAATGTCCCCCTTTTCGAGCTACTCTTGCGCTTTTCCCTCCGTCCTTCTCTAAGGTCCATGCTTTATGGGAGGCATAGCGGAGATGTCGGGCCTCATCCATCTGGATGTACTTATGTGCTCGTGATATAAGCTCGGTGAAGTCGTTCGATGGTTTCTTGTTTAAAGAATTGCTAAAATCCTGACACCTCATATTTCGGATTAGGGCATTAATGGCGACCTCCAGGTTCAAGTTTTGTATGTCCATGGCCACATCATTGAACTTCTCTATGTACGCTCGTAACGTTTTGCCCTTTTCTTGTTGCACCAGGTTTAGGTCGACAGATACCTTGTTCGGGCGAATGGCAGCCACAAACTTTGTGACGAACATGTCGGTGAACTGTTCGAAGCTCTCAATGTAATGTGATGGTAAATTTTGAAACCAGATTCGGAACCAGATCTGGGCCGAATCTGCTAAGGTTTGGGGGAAGATTTTGCATAAGGTGGAGTCATTCGTTGTGAGCACCAGCATAGTGTGTTGGAAGTGGTCGATATGAGCTCGGGGATCGGTGTTCCCACTATAGGTTTTGAGGTGAGGAAGGCAAATATTGGGTAATGGAGTGGTTAATATTTCGCGAGAAAGGGGTGATCAAAAACTGCCTTGGTACTAAAGGGTAGTTCGATTTTGTTGCCTTTGAATTCTATCGTCCAAAAGGCGATTGAATTGTTCGGTAGTAAGGGTGACAGTGGAGTTTGGGTTTTGGGTTAACGCAGGGGAATAAGGTTCCCAAGCAGGAGGCTAAATTTGGGGCTGTGGCAGGTTGGTGTTCTGCAGGGGTAAGGGCTGGGGCTGAGCTTGAGCTATGATGGTAGACAGTATGGTAATGAGGGATTGGGCAGTTTGCGAGATAATGCTAGGAGTAACGGTTGGAATTGCCATGGCTGGGGAAGCAGAGACAATGTCGTTGGGTTGAGGGAGGAATTGCAGTGTTCTTGGCAAGGTTGGGTTGGATGTATGGTTTTCCTGTTCGAATGTATTTAGGTTGAGGTTTGGGAAAAGGTCCATATTCCACGCTCACCGCACCAAATGATAACAAGTGAAATGCACAACAAACTCCTTGTGATCACCTGCAACAACAAATAATGGACCGGTGGGTTTCCGACAAGGGAACCTCTGACGGTCAAGTTAGAGATCCTGAGTGAGAGAATAAGAACTTTTTAGTCAAAAAATTAAGTCACCTTTTCATACCTATTTTTAATCCTTTTATAGAGGGAGTTAACACATTTTTCGGAGTTAATGGGAGGAGTTTCCCATTTTTCCCGGCCACTAACCCATTTTCGGCGATTTTCGAGGGGACGTGGGTTAGTGGCGACTGTCTATCCAATGTGGTGGAGTTATTTTCGGGACCATCTGGCTGCCGATCTATAGCTCAGCTGTGGGTTCTTGAGGAGTTGGGCATTTGGTCGGCTCGTCGGGCCCTCCTTGGGCTCGGTGTTCGATTTATGTCGAACCGTTAAACCAATCTATTAGTCCGGATGTTATCAGGTACCATTTCTCTTTTTCTTTTCTATTCCGGGGTTTAGTTTTTAATTTTTTTTACTTTATTTGTGGTTTTAGTTTGTTTTGTTTTTATTCATATTTTTATGGTTTGTTGTTCTTTTTGTTTCTAATTTTTGTTTTTCTTCTTCTTAGCATGTTGTTATTTTAGTTTGTTCATCTTTCTCTTTTGTTTCCTTCTCAAATTTGTTTATTTACCTTCTTCTTATTTTCTTTTCTTCTAACAATGATTTTGCCTTGTTGCTTTCGCCCTTTACTTTTTTACAATTTATTGTTTTTCGTTTTGTTTCTTTTGTTCTTCTTTCTTATTGTTTTTTTTTTCTTTTGCTGGTTTGTTGCGTAGTTAGATATATATATATATATTCTCTGTGTTATTTTTGCTCCATTTTGGATCGATTTCATAAGGGTGATGAATTTCACTGGTACACACTCTCATAAAACCTTTGTTTCTATTTTATTTTTTTTATTGAATTTTAAGGGAATTTTGGGATTTTGCTTGGTGACTCTCATTAGCTGTGCTTGTTTTATTTGAGTTAATTAAGTTATGTCCTTTTATTTTTGTTTTCTTTTTCTTTTTCTCCTCTGTCATTCATGGTCTTCACAACCAATACTTTTTATACCATTGTTTTTCAAATAAAATTGGACATTCATGAGGAAATTACTTGACTGATAATGCTCACTCATAAATAGGGACTATGTTCAATTGATTTTGTTGAGTTCATGCATGACTAAATGAATGAAAACCATGACTTAAGTAGAATTCTTTGTGAATTATGATTGTTGAGCATGTAAGCTTTGGAAATTGTCAATCTTGAATAGGCATTATTGAAATTGTTGAATTTTAATTCATCTCATGTTTAACTATTATTGGTTTTATCTTTAAGGAAATTTTAAACTGCTCATTTCTAGCTGTCTTTAGTTCTTATCATAAGTGATTGTTCAATGCCAAGACACTTGTTAAAACTGTTAGCTTCTAAGGAATCCCTTTTTAAGTGCTCACCTATCACAATATGAGACATCATGATCTAATTATTATTGCTTGATTTGGGAACTATTGCAAGTAGGCAGAACTAGGTTTGATTACTTTTGTTAGGACTGTTGTGTGTGCAAATACTTATTTTGAACCACTTTTCATCTGTTAAGCTAGCAAATGCAGGTTCATGTACATCCTTACTAACCCTTTTGCTTAGTTAGGATTTTTCTTGTGTTGCATCAATCATGTTCTTCAATTTTGTATGTCTTTGATCACTAGCAACATATTTATTTTGAGGTCATGAGTTAAATATAGATTGGAATTTATTGAAAATAATGATTCTTGACTTATGCCCTTTTGCTGCCAGTAGGTTGAGTTTATTGTACTTTGTTTTGCATTAAGACTTTAATGCCTATCCTTACCTTTGTCTGGGCACGCCAACACTATTTAAACCTTTATTATTGCCTTTATGCTCTATATGAACTAAGATGCACACTTGGGTTAGGTCTAATTGAATTGTCATGCTTGCTTCCACCTTTTCCATTCTTTTCAGAGATTTTGCTCACTTGTTCATAGGTGCTTAAGGGCCACATTGCCCATGCTATTGACCTCATCCTTGCTTAATGAGTAAATGTATGTTGAACCATCCTAAATTTGCATGCTAGCATTGGTTTTCACCTTCAATTCTGAGTCTTGCTTTGGCTGTTTTCATTATATTGCATAATCCTCTCTATTCTTATTGAGAAATTTGTTCATGGCTGTTCATTATTTGCACAAGAGCACCCACCCACACTTGTAATAGTCTTGTTGATACCTTGCTACCAGAATTTTGCTTAATTAAAAATTCCTTGCATCATGTCCCTATGTCAATTGCTTTTGCTCCCTAAGTTTACTTGCAGTCATTCTGCTCTCAACTGTTCTTTTATCTTCAAGGGATAGAGTGGCATTTTTCTTAATAGTAAGTTGTTTTATCATAACCTGATCACTTTGGGGCGTTGACTTTAGTTAGAGATCGAATTTTGAAACCTCTTTGTTGTGCTTTGATTAAGACTTTGAGGAAATTAACCTTTACCTGTGTTAATTGTGAAGCGATATCACATGGCATAAACATAATGATCACGCAGCGGAAAAATTAAATTTTTGATCATACATGCCACGCAATATACAATATAGAATCAAAGCATGCAATTTTAGGGTTTTGAATAAACTTACAACCTTGGATGCTCTTCAAAACTTGATTTTGCAATGGCCAATATATAAGATAGACTTATATAAATCATGCTAGGCCAAGGTAGGTGTGTGCCAAAGCAACTGTGTTTTTTAGACACGTGAAATTAACTGTGAGTTAATTGTGATTGATGAGGAGTTAAATAGTCCTTTATTGAAAATTTCATGTGATATTTTAGAGAATACATTTTTTTCCCTAATAAGTGCTGCAATAATTTTAAATCCTGCATGAGCAGTCTTTTTCCCAAAAAAATATTTGGTGCACATTAGCACATGACATTTCTAGACAAGCTTCTTGGTTTTGGACAGTTGTGTCCATCTGCCCATTTATACAAAAGTATGTTCTTACATTAAGTTTAAAGAACGTTGTTTGCAAGAAGATCTAGCTTTTGCAGTTTTACATAATTAAAATTTTCCATGAAGTTTGAGAACCACATTGTCCATTGTTCAATGGAACACCTGCTGTAAGGGTTTTCTATTTTTATTTATTTATTTATTTATTATTTTTGTTGTAGTTCATTTTTTTAGCAATTCTGTTGCATTCATTTTAGTGTTTTTTAGTTAAAAAGGAGCCTAGGAATTTTTGGAATTAAATATGGCCTAGTCAATTATATGTCACAAAATGACTATCTAAGCTTCTGCACTATTCCTAAAAGATTCCCACCAATTGGAATGTTGATATTCTCCTTGATTATGCAGCTTCAATTTGATATGCTTCTTTTTTTTTCCTTTTCCTTTTCCCTTCTGAAACTTCCAAATAATTTTTTATTTAATACAACATTTCCAATTTGAAATGCTATTTATGCACCGAGGATGCTTCTTTTCTTTCCTTCCTCACCGTTCTTTTATATAAAAGTTTGATAAGATATCACAGTATTATTGCTTTCTTTCCTCTCTCTCTCTATTTTCTTGGTTGTATGAAAGTTTTGGCAGTTAAGAGAGGTAGGAAGTTTTGGAGGATAATTTTGCCGTGATTTCTAAGGCGAGCAGCTTCACAATTTGCACTTTGTTTCTTTCTTTCAATATTATAAATTTAATGTTGAACCTGAGTAGAGATGGAGGAAAAAGAAGAAAAGGAAAAAAATAGTGTAGAGAAGAGAACTATAAAAAAGAAGGGAAAAAGTATCCTAGGGAGAGAA
>CM075815.1:37563765-37899605 GCA_037975025.1 Excoecaria agallocha | reverse complement strand
CTTCCGCTTCTGTTATTTTGAAAGGCAATGTCCCACATTCTGGTACAAGAAAAAGAAAATGATGAAAATGGAGAACAGCAATTGGTATACTTTTGACATTGATCAAAACTTATTTTGTCACTGTTCATTCATATCACAACATGGACTTTTCCTTGACTAAGATGGGAACAACTTCTAAATCTTGGATGGAAATTCCTATGCCTATTTCTTTCAGTAATCCAATATGAATTGCCTCTTGTCAACTCCTTTCAATGTAATATGAGAGCTCTTATGTTATTGTATCATGACGGATGCTGTTAGTAGCACCAACAGCTGTTCTCCCTCTTCATCTCCAGCATGTGACAACAATCATGCCCACTAAAAGCAGTACACATCCACGAGTATAGTATCCTTTCGCTAAATTTTGTTTTGTCAGACTAAAATAATTGGTATTACTGTGGTCGGATCTGTTACATTAATGATACATAGATTGATAATGTTAAAGCTTATAGAATCAAACTGAATGCTTTCATTTTCAATTGATTCATATCTAATGAATTAAGCATATATATATATATATATATAAAGCTGCAATGTGGACAGCAAATGCAGCTTAAATTATTTGTTGAGAAACTTACTCTATTGGGATTTCTTCCTGATTTAAGGGCTTTTGATTATTTGATTAAGGCTAAATTCAACCTCCTGCAGAATATACAGTTAGACTGAGCAGTTTACTATTTTTTTTTCTTGCTATTATGTCTGATTCGATTATGTTATGTGATCTTCTGTAGATATTTTCATTATGGGCTGCCAGTCCCAAACAGTTAGGGGGCCTGAGCTTCTCATCTGAGGAAGTCGGGGAAGTCCTTGCTATTTCAGGTTGTGTAGTTATTTTTTCGTAGTTATTTTAAAATCATTCGTTTTTATAATTGTTATTGTTATTGTTGAATGTGAAGGGCCATTATAATACCAGAAAAACTTGTGTCAGTGAAACAAATTCTGGGGACTCATATCATAGCTTCCTTTTAGGTGTTGCCTTAATGATAATAGTCATATCAATAGATGTTTCAGAATCTTTAATCAATGAAGTCCAATTTTATAGGCCTGTGCTTGTATTTCAGTGAGCTCAGATGCCTCTTGCCCTTTCCCATTGGCCAACTTATATTCGTATCTTCCTAGAGTAAATGCAAATCTTTTGTGGCTTTCTGGAAATTCCAGTACAGATTTGAATTCAATGATATATAAAAAGCACCGAATTTGCCTTTCTTAATTTGATATATTCATGTGTTAGTAGAGGTGCAGAGGCAGAATGACTCTCTTATTATTGTTTCTGGTGTTGATATTTGTGATTAAGGAGTGGAATGAGCAGGGTTAATTTTACCTATAGTTATTGGACCATTCTCCTTTTAGTCAAAAAGTCACAAAACAAAATTTTTTAAGGGCAAAATATCTGAACTTACGAAAATATTTCAAAAAAGTCACTTTGACCTGACTTCAAGGCTAGCAGAAATCCTAATTGGCTGGCATATCACTACAAAGGAGAAGATGTCACGTGTAAAAACTTTGAGAATTTTTTTTTGGTTTTAAAATATTTTTACATATGGTATATCCTCATTTGTCATGATGTGGTGGCTGACATGGCATTCATCCTAAGTGGCAGGTTGATGTGGTGGCTTACGAGTTATACACTATGAATTGGGTGATTTGGTATGCTAACAAGGATTTTTGGTAGGGTTTCTCCCAAAATTCGGCCAAAGTGATGTTTTTTGAAATATTTCCTTTTGTTTAGGTATTTTTCTGTTAAAAAAATTTATTTTGTGAATTTACGGTTAAAAGTAGAATAATCCAATAACTATGGATGAAATTAACTCTGATAAGATCATAGGAGAGATAAAAGAGAATATTAATATCAATTAGCAAATGATTTGGAGTAAAAGAATATTTTTGTCCATGTTTGTGCCTTATGGGTTAAACAACAGTTTGATTGGACAAAATTTCAATTTCTCTATTAATGTCACAGCCCTGGTGAAAATTAATAAGTTGAAAAAATTGGATATTATTGTAAGAAGCAATGAAAGTTCAAGATTTTTCTGTCATTAACTTGTCAATTAAATTGACTTGTAGATCTTATGTTTGCATTCAAATTGGTCTGGTAAAAATTTGGTTAGACAAAACATAAGGGACACTTGAGAATTCGTTCATTTTGGCAATAATCTTTAACTGCAACTGAACACACGTGTGGTGAAAAGTCTCTAACATATTATTTGATTGCCAGGCTTTGGCCTTCTCTTCTTTCAACTGTCTTTATATCCATATGTGGAGAAGATTCTTGGGCCTATAAGAGTATCTCAGGTTGCTGGGGTAACTATTTGAGGCCCTTTAATGCTCTCAAGTTTTGTTATCTTGGCTATTCATTTTGGCATGATTTTTGCTTCAATTACTTGTATGCAGGTCATTTCCATAGCAGTGTTGGCAAGTTATCCATTCATTGCCAAGTTATCGGGGTTGAGCCTTAGGCTTTTGGTAAATTTTGCATCAATAGTGAAGAATGCTCTATCTGTAAGTGCTACTGTAACTTTTAAGTTCTTTTTATCAAGTGATGCAAATCACGTACCTAGTGTTTTAAAAAGCAGAGGCAATAGAAAATATAATATGGGATGCAGCCTTGTCTATACTAATTTTGATGTAGAAAAGTGTGAGTTGTAGGTCTGCAAAAAAGCAGTCCTATTTTCAAAATGCTGCCTGTTTTGCTTTCTCTTATCAAATTTTATGCTTAACTATTCATGCTTCCATAGACCAAAACAATTTCAAAATGAAAAGACAAAATGGGGGAGGGAAAAGAGATAATACTTTGCTTGATTATCCCCTCTAGTAGATTGGCTTTATATACAAATCCTACCATCCTAGATGGAAAGTTACAACTAGTTTACAAACAAGCCTTCACTACATTTCTCTATATTCACACACAGTCAACCGTTATCATAGGCATAATCTTAACACTACCCCTCAAGCTGGATATATTGTATCTTCCTAGCTTGTTATGAAAATGTTCAATGTGAGTCCCTCTGAGGGATTCAATGAGAATGTTGCTTCGCTGATCATTTGAATCGGTGCAATTGGTAGTAATAGTGCATTTTGACTCAGTCTTCTGCCTGACATAATGACAATCTATTTCTTTGTGTTTCATTCTTCGATGGAAAATTGAGTTTGAGGCAATATGTAGTGTTGCTTGATCATCACAAATCAGCTATCTGTTTGACATCTTCATACATTTGCTGTTGAAACAACTGTGTTAACTAGATGAGTTCATAAGTAATTAAGGCCATTGCTTGATATTTTGCTTCAGCACTTGACGTTGCTGGCTTATTGCTTTTTGCTTTTACATGATATTAAATTTCCACCACCTAGGACACAATACTCGGAAGTGGACTGTCTATTTGAGAGTGATCCTATCCAATCTGCATCTTAGTATAAAATAGCAAGTGACCCTTGTTCTCATTCAAAATGTCTAGGATTCCTTTTGATGTATCGAAGAATTCGTATCATTGTGTTGCATTGACTCTCACATGGTGCTTGAAGAAATTGACTTACCACATTGATTGCAAAAGAAATTTCTAGTTGCATGAGAATAAGATAATTGAGTCTTCCAACTAACCTCGTGTATTGACTAGGATCTTTTAGTGGCTCTCTCCATACTAGAACAAGCTTGACATTTGGATCTATAGGAGTTTCTATAGCTTTACAATCCAACATACTCGTTTCTTCAAGAATATCTAGTGTATATTTCCTTTGTGAAATAGTAATGTCTATACTAGATTATGTTGTTTCCTAGAAATTACTTAATATTTCCCAGATCTTTAGTTTGGAAATGATTGAAAAGATATTTTAGTTGATTAATCCCTTTTATATCATCACCTATGATAGCAATATCATTCACATGACAATAAAAAATAAAGTGATCTTCCTTGCTTCTATGCATCCCAAGCTTTTGAACAATGATAATATATCACCCAAACCAAGCCACTAGAGACTACTTTAAGCCATGCAAAGATTTGCAGGGTCAAGACACTAGTCTGAACTCCCCCTAATCAACAAAAACCTACTGGTTACTTCATATAAACTTCTTCAGTCAAATCTCCATGCAGGAAAGTATTTTTAATGTCTAATTGATGGATACTTGTTGGTTATTCTATTTTTTTAGTTAGTTGTTTGTGATTAAGGGTATAATAGTATTTTCCAATATATGCTAGCTGTATAGGTTCTCTATGTAAAAATCTATTTGTAATATTACTTTTTACATGACTGAAATAATTAAGAAAATCTTTTTCACAAAATTTTCATGGTATTAGAGCCACTGCCATTTTGAAGATTGAGTTTACTACTTTTCGCAGTTAGTTATTTCTAGTACGCCATTTTTCGGCAAGTGTGAAAGGTCGTGTTTTGGCTCTTTTCTTTCGACACTGCCCCCACTGGAGGAAAGCTCAGGTGACCTTCGGATGGTACCTAGATTTCCGACACGATATGACTCAGCTCGTGAGCATACATGCCTCTTCTTTATTTCGGCTCCTTGTCTTCTCGCTAGCATATGAGGTGCATGTCGCCACCTCTAGCCAACTTTTGCTACCGATTCTTCCTCTGATCATCTCACCAGCCTTCTTCGACTTTGATAAACTAATCTCTGGTAACTTCTGACATCTTTTTGTTTTCAGGTCCCACGTGAACATGTTCTGTTGCACTTTTCTTGGGGTTGTTTCTCTGCTGTTTTTTGGGCTTTTTTTTGGCTTTCAATTGTGCTACTATGTAAGATACTAAAGAAACTAATACAGAAGTAGAGAAATATTATCCTATTAATGAGTCTTTATTCTCAAATTAGCTTTGTTAAACTATATGGAAATAGTATTTATTTAGCCTAATCTAGGTTCCGACGAGGCGTCTATACAAAGAAGGATCAGAAATAAAATCACCCTCATCACGACAATATTTAACATTCACTTCCAAAGGAGTATGAACAGGACGACCATCCTGAAGACCAGCCAAAGAAATCAGCTCTTGAGGATACTTATGTTGATGCAAAAAAATACCAACCTTGGTAGAACACACTTCAAGGCCCAAAAAATAGTGTAAAGGACCCAAATCTTTCATATGAAAGGCACCTTGAAGACGCTCCTGAAGCTGAGAAATCAAGTCAGAATCATCCCCAGTAATAACAATGTCATCGACATATACCAAAAGCAAGACAATTCCCTTAGAAGATTTGCACAGGAACAGGGAAGAATCATACTGACTCTGAACAAAAGAGAAACTAAGAAGAGCAGCACGAAATTTATTAAACCATGCCCGAGGAGCCTGTTTCAAACCATATAGTGACCGCTTTAACTTACAGACATCTGAAGAGGGAGTAGAAAATAATCCAGATGGTGGCGTCATGTATACATCTTCCTGAAGATCTCCATGCAAAAAGGCATTTTTCACATCCATCTGTCGTAAGGGCCACCCCTTTGAAGCAGAAATAGCAAGAATGAGTCGCACAGTCGTCATCTTGGCAACAGGAGCAAATGTCTCCTCATAGTCTAGTCCATACTCTTGCCTATTACCGAGAGCGACCAACCTTGCTTTATAGCGGTCAAGTGAGCCATCAGATCTGAGCTTAATGGAGTATACCCATTTACAACCAATAGGCTTAATTCCAGCAGGACAAGGAATAAGATCCCATGTATGATTCTCCTGAAGAGCCTGGAGTTCTTCTTGCATGGCTTTGACCCAACATGCTTGTTTAGCTGCCTGAGAATAAGAAGTAGGAGCTATAGCATGAAATAATGTGGCAGAGAAACCATACCTATCTGGAGGCCGACGAACACGAGTGCTTCTTCTAGTGGTCACTGAAGATGGCAATGGATCAGGGTCGGGAAGAACATGTGATGAGGGAGGGGGCTGTCGTCGCTGATAGACCATTCCCGGCCGAAAACGTTCAATTGGACGAGATGTGCCATCAAAGTGAGGTAGAAGAACACATTCTGAAGGAGAAACATGTTGTTGAAAGTAGTACTCATGTTCAAAGAAAATCACATTTTTAGAAACACGCATGCGATTAGCAACAGCATCATAGCATAAAAATCCCTTGTGAGCAGTACTATAACCCATAAAAGCACAGCGAACAGATTGAGCTATTAGCTTGTGACGCTCATGAGGAGGCAAGTGAACAAAACAAACACAACCAAATGTGCGCAATGTATGATAATCAGGGTGCCTGCGAAATAGACGATAATAAGGGGAATCAAAATTCAACTGCTGAGAAGGAAGACGATTGATTAAATAGACTGCAGTAGCCAAAGCTTCCACCCAAAATTTAGATGGAACTGAAGACTGCAGAAGCAATGTGCGAACCATATCTAACAAGTGACGGTTCTTTCGCTCAGCCAACCCATTCTGTTGAGGAGTGTAAGGACATGATCGCTGAGATATAATACCTTTTTGTTGCAAGAAACCCTGAAAATCATGTGACATATATTCCCCACCATTGTCTGATCGTAAAACTCTTACGCAGGTAGAAAACTGTGTCTCAACATAAGCCACAAAAGCGCGAAATGCATTTAGCACCTCAGCTTTGGAATGCAAAAAATATATCCAAGTGAAACGGCTGTAGTCATCAATGAATGTAACAAAATATTTATGCTGCCCATGTGAAATTACAGGAGTCATACCCCAAACATCACTATGTATAACTGCAAAACAAGCATCAGCACGACTTCCACAAGCTGGAAAAGGCAATGTCTTACTTTTTCCCAATTTACAAGTAGAACAATCAAGAGATAATATATGACCAGAAGACTGAACTTTATTCCCAAGAAAACCACGTTCCATTAACTTATTCAAAATAACATTATTCGGATGGCCTAACCGTTTATGCCAAACTTCAGCCTTATTGTCAACAATATTAGAAACTAAAGACAAAGTACTAGGAACAGTAAACTGCAATGGAAACAATCTGCCCACTTTAGGCCCCCTCGCGATCACCTTCCCCGACACCTGATCCTGCACAAGACAACCACCACGAGAGAAGTTTACATTACAGTTATTTTCCACCATTTGACCAACCGAAATCAAATTAGTAGACAATTCAGGAGAAACAAACACATTACGAAAAGAAGGTCCAATATCACCAATGGCAGTAATAGGAAGGTCATTTCCATTAGCAATCTGAATATTTTGTGTGCCAGTATATTTTCGAAGATTTTGTAGCAAATGAGAAGACCCAGTCATATGATTAGATGCACCAGAATCAACAAGCCAAGGAGAAAAAACATTTTTACCTTGCCCCTGAAGATTAAAAGCAGAGAATGCTGATAAAATCATCTGTTGTACCATTTCTGGAGTAACACTAGACTGATTAATGGTAGGTACAGCATTGGGAGACGGTGTAGGTGGTGAAAAATCACAGCTACTGGCTGGAACAGCAGCTTGTAAGCCTCGAATTCTTCGATTTTCTGGACGAGTAGGACAATCCTTTATAATGTGTCCAGTCTGCTTACAATAACTGCAGAATTTCTTCCTGCAATTACGAGCAATATGCCCATACTCCTTGCAACTAAAGCACTGCACTTGTCCCTTTCCACGGTTCTGTCCTTGAGCAGTATAAGCAACATTGACAATTTCAGATGACTCCCTAGATGCACCAATAACAGCCTGTGTAGCCAACCTCTGCTCCTCACGCAATAATTCACCAAAACACACATCCAATGATGGAACCGGATTTCTATTCAGCAATCCAGCTCGAGTAACTTCAAATTCTGGCCTTAATTTCATCAAGAACTGATCACGCCGACTTTCTTCATGAATTGCTTGAAGACTGGTTAAAACCTCTCTTGGAACCTTTGCATAAATAATACCAGAATACTCGCTCCATAAATTCAAAAATCCAGAATAATACTGCTCAATAGAAAGATTACCTTGACTAAAGTTGCTAAGCTCAAGTTCCAATTGAAATCGACGAGCTGTATTATCTTGATGGTATATTCTCCTAAGATAATCCCACATCTCTTTGGCAGTAGTAAAGGAACGCAAATTATTCACCATATGAGCTTCAATAGAACCAATGATCCAAGAAGCAACCCTGGCATCTTTTGTCTCCCAATCATTTCGTCCTGTCCCATCTGCTGGAGCAGGTGAAGACCCGTCAATGTGTCCCCAAAGCTCCTTTCCCTTCAAAAACATCCTGAACTGAAATTCTCATGCTGCATAGTTTTTGCCAGTAAATCTGATACCCAAAATCTCTGAAGAAGACATGTTTCAAGAGCCAAGAAGAAAACTGACCCACAAACAAAGGCAGAAACTCAAATCCATAAGCAGAAGTGAGATCAACACCAAGACCAGAAACCAAAATCCAGAAGCAGAAGTGAGACCAACAAGACCAGAAGCCGGCAGAAGCAAGACCAACAAGACCAGAAGCCGATCCAAAGAAAATCAACTAATCACCCTCCAAACCAAGTCCGATGAGCAAATAGACACCGTAGAACTGCCGGAAACAAGATTGCGACGGCGGAGGAGAAATTCGAGAAGAAACCGTCGTCGGACGTACAACCACGCGCTACCACGCGCCGGAGCGTGGAACAGTGCACAGAAATTTGCGACGGCGCGTGTACTCCACTCGCTCAACACCCGGTGACCGGATTTGGAGAACAGACCGGAAATAGCCCTGCGCTCCTCCTCTGATGGGCGGTGAGATCCGGATGTGCACCGTGAATGACGACCCAAAGAATTTCCAAAATCCAGATTCAAATAAACCCTAGCTCTGATACCATGACAAAGTTTATGATGGAAAAGCTCCTTTTATTCAATAAAATCTCAGAATATATACAAGAGTTTGGAAACCAAAAAAGGAAAGATCAACAAAGGAAACTAACAAATATTAGCCTAGAAATCAACTATACAAGGAAATCAGCTAAACTATCTAAGGAATACATATATACACTGATATAGGTCATGTTTATTGTCTATCAAGGCTAGAAAGTTGTAGGGTTATATTGATGGAAATAAGAAACTACCATCTGTTTCTGATTCTACTTTTAGTCAATAAGACTTTGATAACTCATTGGTTATGTCTTAGCTTTTTGATTCTATGCACCCTAAGATCTTCCGCCAGTATTTACTATTTAACACTGTGGAGAAGATATGGGAAATTGCAAAGAGCATTTATTCTCGGATGGAAAATGATGCTCGAATTTTTGAAATTCGGAACAAAAATCATGGCACAAAACAAGGTAAGCATACTATTTTAGATTATTTTTCTGAGTTAGGTAGTTTATTGCAGGAATTGGATTATTATCAAGATTTTCAAGCTAAGTATGTTGATGATGCGATACTAATTCAAAACATTCTTGAAAAAGAGCAGATTTATGATTTTTTGGCTGGTTTGAACATTGAATTTGATCAATTGAGAGTTCAAGTTATTGTCAGATCTTTTTTTCTTTCTCTTAAGAACGCACATTCTTTAATCTAGCGGGTAAAATAGTATTTTTCAATAAATACTAGTTGTATAGGTTTTCTGTATAAAAACGTATTTGTATTATTACTTTTTACATGACTGAGATAATTAAGAAAATATTTTTTGACAAAAATCTTCAATACACCATAATAATAGCAATGAAGATAAATAGGTGGACAAATGCAATCTTAGCAATTGGAGAATCTAAGCCATAAATCTAGGTGTAGTCTTTTTCTGTGAGTTGAGCCATGAGATAGTCAATTTAGCCATCAAAACCAATTTTGACTATATATATTGAGCGACAACCAATTGTGGACCTTCCAGTAGGTGTCGGAACTAACTTGCAATGTGATTATCATGGAGAGCTGTCTTTTCTAACAAAGTTTACGATGGAAAAGCTCTCTCTCATTGAAAAAAATCTCAGAATATATACAAATAATTAGAGATCAAGAAAGGAAACTAACATATGTTAGCCTAAAAATCAGCTAAACTATACAAGGAAAGATAACTTATTTCAAATCTATACATATATACACTGATATCCCCCCTCAAATTGATGTTGGACGATCCAAAAGCATCAATTTGTTAATAAGAAACTGATGTCGACCACTAGAAAGAGCCTTAGTAAACACATCTGCAGTCTAATGCTCTGTAGTGATATATGGTAGAGAAATGACATGGGAATCATATGCCTCACGAATAGAGTGACAATCCACTTCAATATGCTTTGTACGCTCATGAAATACTGGATTAGTTATAGTCTGAATAGCATTAGTATTATCAGCATGGAGAGGTGTAGGATTAGCTTGGCATAAGCCAAGCTCAGCCAGAAGTCCTCGAAGCCAAAGGATTTCTGAACAAGCAGACGACATACCTCTATGTTCAGACTCAGTGGAGGACTTAGATACACGATCTTGCTTCTTGATTTTCCAAGAAATCAGTGATGAACCAAGAAACATGCACCAACCAGTAATGGATCGTCGAGTATCCGAACACCCAGCCCAATCAGCATCACTATAAGCAACAAGACGGATTGAAGAGTCAACTGGGGAAAACAAACCTTGTGTAGAAGTACTATGCAAATAACTGATGATGTGACGGACAACAGCTAGATGAAGATGCCTTGGTGCTTGCATAAATTGACTACCCTGTTGAACAGCAAAAGAAATGTTTAGACGAGTAATAGTCAGATAGTTTAGGCTGACGACAAGGCATTTATACAAAGAAGGATCAGAAAGAAAATTACCCTCATCACGACAATATTTAACATTCACTTCCAAAGGAGTATGAACAGGACAACCATCCAGAAAACTAGCCAAAGAAATCAACTCTTGAGTATACTTATGCTAATGCAAAAAAATACCAGCCGTGGTAGAACACACTTCAAGGCCCAAAAAATAGTGTAAAGGACCCCAATCTTTCATATAAAAGGCACCTTGAAGGCGCTCCTGAAGCAGAGAAATCAAGTCAGAATCATCCCCAGTAATAACAATGTCATCGACATATACCAAAAGCAAGACAATTCCCTTATAAGTTTTGCACAGGAACAAGGAAGAATCATACTGACTTTGAACAAAAGAGAAACTAAGAAGAGCATCACAAAATTTATTAAACCAGGCTCGAGGAGCCTGTTTCAAACCATAGAATGACATCTTTAACTTACAGACATCTGAAGAGGGAGTAAAAAATAATCCAGATGGTGGTGTCATGTATACATCTTCCTGAAGATCTCCATGTAAAAAGGCATTTTTCACATCCATCTGTCGTAAGGACCACCCCTTTGAAGCAGAAATAGCAAGAATGAGTTGCACAGTCGTCATCTTGGCAACAGGAGCAAATGTCTCCTCATAGTCTAGTCCATACTCTTGCCTATTACTGAGAGCGACCAACCTTGCTTTATATCGGTCAAGTGAGCCATCAGATCTTAGCTTAATTGAGTATACCCATTTACAACCAATAGGCTTAATTCCAGCAGGACAAGGAATAAGATCCCATGTATGATTCTGCTGAAGTGCCTGGAGTTCTTCTTGCGTGGCTTTGACCCAACATGTTTGTTTAGCTGCCTGAGAATAAGAAGTAGGAACTATAGCATGAGATAAAGTGGCAGAGAAACCATACCTATCTGGAGGCCGACGAACACGAGTGCTTCTTCTAGTGGTCATTGAAGATGGCAACAGATCAGAGTCGAAAAGAACATGTGATGATGAAGGGGGCTGTCGTCGCTGATAGACCATTCCTGGCTTAAAACGTTCAATTGGGTGAGAGGTGCCATCAAAGTGAGATAGAACACATTCCGAAGGAGAAACATGTTGTTGAAAGTAATACTCATGTTCAAAGAAAATCACATTTTTAGAAACACGAATGCGATTAGCAATAGCATCATAGGATAGAAATCCCTTGTGAGCAATATTATAACCCATAAAAGCACACCGAACAAATTGAGATATAAGCTTGTGACGCTCATGAAAAGGCAAGTGAACAAAACAAACACAACCAAATGTGCACAATGTATGATAATCAGGATGCATGCAAAATAGACGATAATAAGGGGAATCAAAATTCAACTGTTGAGAAGGAAGACGATTGATTAAATAGACTGCAGTAGCCAAAGCTTCCACCCAAAATTTAGATGGAACTGAAGACTGCAAAAGCAATGTGCGAACCATATCTAACAAGTGACGGTTCTTCCGCTCAGCCAACCCATTTTGTTGAGGAGTGTAAGGACATGATCGCTGAGATATAATACCTTTTTGTTGTAAGAAACCCTGAAAATCATGTGACATATATTTTCCATCATTGTCTGATCGTAAAACTCTTATGCAGGTAGAAAACTGCTTCTCAACATAAGCCACAAAAGCGCGAAATGCAGTTAGCACCTCAGCTTTGGAATGCAAAAAATATATCCACGTGAAACGACTGTAGTCATCAATGAACGTAACAAAATATTTATGCTGCCCATGTGAAATTACAGGAGTAATACCCCAAACATCACTATGTATAACTGCAAAACAAGTATCAGCATGACTACCACAAGCTGGAAAAGGCAAAGTCTTACTTTTTCCCAATTTACAAGTAGAACAATCAAGAGATAATATATGACCAGAAGACCGAACTTTATTCCCAAGAAAACCACGTTCCATTAATTTATTCAAAATAACATTATTCGGATGGCCTAACCATTTATGCCAAACTTCAGCCTTATTGTCAACAATATTAGAAACTAAAGACAAAGTAATAGGAACAATAAACTGCAATGGAAATAATCTGCCCACTTTAGACCCCCTCGCGATCACTTTCCCCGACACCTGATCCTGCACAAGACAACCACCATGAGAAAAGTTTACATAATAGTTATTTTCCACCATTTGACCAACCGAAATCAAATTAGTAGAAAATTCAGGAGAAACAAACACATTACGAAAAAAAGGTCCAATATCACCAATGGCGGTAATGGAAAGGTCATTTCCATTAGCAATCTGAATATTTTGTGTGCCAGTATATTTTTGAAGATTTTGTAACAAATGAGAAGACCTAGTCATATGATTAGATGCACCAGAATCAACAAGCCAAGGAGAAAAAACATTTTTACCTTGCCCCTGAAGATTAAAAGCAGAGAATGCTGATAAAATCATCTGTTGTACCATTTTTGGAGTAACAGTAGACTGATTAATGGTAGGTATAGCATTGGAAGATGGTGCAGGTGGTGGAATATCATAGCTATTAGCTGGAATAGCGGCTTGTAAGCCTTGAATTCTATGATTTTCTGGACGAGTAGGACAATTCTTTATAATGTGTCCAGTCTGCTTACAATAATTGTAGAATTTCTTACTGCAATTACGAGCAATATGCCATACTCCTTGCAACTAAAGCATTGCACCTATCCCTTTCCACGGTTCTTTCCTTGAGCAGTATAAAAAACATTGACAATTTCAGATGACTCCCTAGATGCACCAATAACAGCCTGTGTAGCCAACCTCTGCTCCTCAGGCAATAATTCACCAAAACACACATCCAATGATGGAATTGGATTTCTATTCAGCAATCCAGTTCAAGTAACTTCAAATTCTGGCCTTAATTTCATCAAGAACTGATCGCGCCGAATTTCTTCATGAATTGCTTGAAGACTGGTTAAAACCTCTCTAGGAACCTTTGCATAAATAATACCAGAATACTCGCTCCATAAATTTAAAAATCCAAAATAATACTGCTCAATAGAAAGATTACCTTGACTGAAGTTGTTAAGCTCAAGTTCTAATTGAAATCGACGAGCTGTATTATCTTGATGGTATATTCTCCTAAGATAATCCCACATCTCTTTGGCAGTAGTAAAAGAATGCAAATTATTCACCATATGAGCTTCAATAGAACCAATGATCCAAGAAGCAACCCTGGCATCTTTTCTCTCCTAATCATTTTGTCCTATCCCATCTGCTGGAGCAGGTGAAGACCTGTCAATGTGTCGCCAAAGCTCTTTTCCCTTCAAGAACATCCTGAACTGAAACTCCCATGCAGCATAATTCTTTCCTGTGAATCTAATACCCAAGATCTCGGAAGAAGACATGTTATGAAAGCAAGAAGATGACTGACCCAAGAAAAATTGCAAGTTAAAGAACAAAACCAAAAGCAGAAACCAAAACAAATTCACTGTCCACCCTCCTAACAAAGTTGAATGGCCAAATAGACACTGGAGAACCACCGAAAAAAGAATTGCGACGTCGAAGAAGAAATTGGAGAAGATACGGCCGCCGCACGTGCCTCTACGCTCCACCATGTGCTTGCGCGTGAACAGTACACCGAAAGCTTCAAACGGCGTGTGAGCTACACTCGATCAACACCCGAGCATCGGACTTGGGGAACAGGCCGGAAAAGCCCATGCGCTACCTTCCTGATGAGTGGTGAGAAAAATTGGATGTGGCACTAGAGGAAGAGTCAAGTTGAGATAGAAGACGCTCGAGATGCTGAATTTCATCAAAAGAAATATGGTCAAAAGAGGTTGTCTCCTTAGCTAACTATACTGTCTTTGATAGATTTGCTTGAGCCCTTGTTGAGCTGGCTTATTTTCCTCCATGATCTCTAGTTGGTTGACCATGTAGCTTCCAACAAGTTTTCTTTGTATGGCTTAGTGTCCACCATAATCGCAATGCAGGTGATTTTTATTAGAAGTGATTCCCTACGGTTGCTTATGGGAAATACTTGCGGTCAACCTAGACTTCTACTCTGGTGTTGTGTTTAGGTTTTAGGGTTTCTTCTTGCTAGACACTGGAATATGCTTCCTCTAGTCTCTTCTTGTTGGACATGAGAATATGCATCCTCAGGAGAAGGAAAAGGAGACTTACCAAGAACTTGAACCCTCATCTGATCAAATTCATTGTTTAATCTAGCTAGAAAATCATATACATGCTCCTTCTCAACCAATTTTTGGAATTTAATTACATCTCTAGTACAATTTACTTGGAAGTCTTGATAATATTCGAGTTCCTCCCATAAGCTACCCAATTTAGAAAAATACTTTGAAATTATCTTCTCACCTTATTTTGTGCCATGAATTTTGTAGTGGATTTCAAAGATCCAAGCATCATTTCTCATATGTGGGTAGGTGACCTTAGTATCATTTCATATTTTTGGTGTAGTGTCAAGCAATAAATACTATAGAGTTGATACGCCAAGTCATACGTTTTTTTGAGTCCCATTGGCTGTAGGTGGAATCATAAATATATATATATATTTTTTATAATCTCCATTAATGTAATCCTGACAACCTTTTAGCTTCAATAAACAACAAGGATCTGGACCAACGTAGATATGTACTGCTCCCATAAAGTTTTTTACTACTGATTTGTGAATAAGGAATGTCATTAACAAGATTATTTTCTCTGCCATCTTAATGTCCGACTTAGTAGAAATAGAGGCTAGGACAATAGTAAACAGCTGGAAAGAAACAAAAGCATAGAAACAGAGACCTGTAGTGATTTGAACTAAAATGAAAATGTTCAACAAGGATCAAAAAAAGAGGGTTGGAGTTGGATGGAGTAGGTAACCAGACTGGAGCAATATTGGTGACAAACGGTAATCATGGGAGGTGTCACGGGCTACACGTGATTAGTAACTTTGAAAGCTTCCGCAACACGTGTTCATGTGTGGTGGTGGCGAAATTCCGGGCAAATCTCAATTTGGTGATTGGCTTTCTTTGTGTAGGGGCAGTGACACGAACTTGGCACTTGTACAAATCTGGTACTGTTTTAGATTTCTAGACCAGAAATGGAAAAGTTTAGTGCCAGGAGAGAGACAACTCGATCTCCAAAAAAGAGCATGGGTTTTGATACCATGAAGAATTTGAGCAAGAGATTTTATTGATTATCTCATATTATAAATACAACAAATGAACAGGGGATTTTATACAGAAATCCTATGGATAATTAGGTAGTTTACAGAGTCTGTAATCATTGGCTAATCAATACATAATTACAGCAATCAACTAAAAATATAACAGATCGCATTAGTCAACTGAAAGTCATACTGGAAATAAACTGCCTCCTAAGCCAGGAAATTAAAAGAAGTTGAAGACAATACTATATCATAATTATGCATCAATTCTTTTGGAAATGGAATGGCCCACGTTGAGCATACTTTCCCACCAAAGTATCCATGACTTTAGTCCCCTCATAGAGAAAGATATTGTCTTCAAGCTCGAAATTAGGATAAGCACTACGAAAATGGTCAACCTCTTCTCATGTTGCATTAGCCAGATCGAAACCGCTCCAGTGCACCAGAACCTTCCAAGTACCATGATTCAGCCTAGCATGAACAACTGCAGAAGGAACTGGAACGACACAGCCATCCTTGGTGAGTAGAAGAGTTAGAACAGTTGGAGGTGCACCCTTAAAAGCCTTAGAGAATGGACCATAAAACTGAGAAAGCTTATGATGAAGCTGGCCCGTGATAGATTTCTGACAATAAGAGTAGTTGAAGCCAAACCAAAGAACCCAAACCCAATTCGACTTCCTGTCTTGTGCTTGCGGAAGCTCAGACCGAATTTCCTACGAAGGTAAGTCACGGGAAACCCAAGCTTGATCAACAACATCCACCTGAGGTGAACCGGCTTCGTAGGATAATAAATGAGGTGCAAAGCTGTTTGCAAACAGGTACTATAATAGCATTCTGCCCATGGCAACTGTTCCACCCAATTATTTGGGTAGTCATCCACCATACTGTGGAGAAACATTTCAATGGTCCAATTAACGACCTCTGTTTGGCCATCATTTTGGGGTGATATCCTGAAGAAAATGCTATCTTGGTCCCACTTGAGCATCACTATTCTTTCTAAAATGACTGGTATACATCACTTTTCTAAAAGGAGATGCTAAAAAGCTAGACAGTTTGAAGTGAGTGATGTCTAATGACTATAATGTATATATCCTTTTAGCGTCTCTGTTTTTCTTAATAGATTTGGCAGAATTCTGGAGCAAAATATGCTAAATTTGCTCATCTGATAATCTAGTCAATTCAACTTTCTTAAAGTTAATTGACACTGAACAGATTGGAATATGTTTATACACATTCACTATGAGAAACAAGGGGTATCCAAGCATCTCTTAAAATAAAATTTTGTTTACACATGGATCTTTGGCAATTATAGTATACTTAGGATTAGGATAAGGATCAGTGTAATCAGCCCCCCTACATGGAACTACCTCAATGCTATCAGAATCAGATGTCACTAGTACAAGCCATCACATATTGGTCTGCATGCTTCATTATTTATGCATTAAATAATTCTTCAATTGAGATCAACGAATGAATGCTTTTGTCATCTATAATTCTTATTGTGTTGAAAGTAAAACAAAATTTATATATTTGTTTTTCTTTATTTGGTTGTTCTAAAAATATGATAGAATAGCTATAGTTGGCCTATCTGTGGAGTAAACCTTTGCTGCCTCGTCCCTACCCCTTGCTATCCATGATCACCTTAGTTATTCTAATCTGTTGAAAGCTTTTGCATGATTAGGTGTCAATTATAACGGGGTTGTTTATTCTGCAAAACAGAAGTGTGGTAAATTTCTTTTCTTTCTTAATTATGCTTATCCCAATTTTTTATAGCTAGGTCATTTTTACATCCACAGGATGTCTCAAAACTAATTTTACTGCATATTAAAGTAAAAAATTAATAATAATATCATTGCATATTGAACTTCAGGATCAACACCAAAGAGGAGCTGCTAATGGCATTGCTGTCACAGCCATGTCTCTTTTTAAAGCAGCTGGGCCAGCAGGAGGCGGTGCCCTGTAAGTGTGCTAATTTTATGTTTTCTAGTTTCTTTTAGTAATGGGTAACTGGCAAAAGATCAAAAAGCCTATGTTAATTAAATACAGATTGATAATATATGTAAATTTCTGGGACTAGCATTAGCAAACTTGATTGGGCATCTTCCTGGTAGGCCATTATGGGTTTGAGTTTGACTTCAGGTCTCATAACGTTCCTTAACACTAATAGGATCAACATAACTAATTTCGTTATTATTGGATAATTTAAAATAGATGCTTCTTTATGGTGTTATGTTCATGATACATGGTATATACATACAAATATGTTTGTGTTTGTATGTATTTATGTATGTATGCATTCATGTGTTCTTACCCTAGCTGGTTGAAAAAGATTACACTATTAGTATATTTTTAAACCATCACGTACCAGACTATTCTTCCTAACAAAAGGAGCTGGGAAAACATGCTAAACTGTATCTTACAAAAAAGTTTTAGGTCACTTGGTCCATCCTTAATTCTTAGAAGAAGTAGCAACAGAGGAGATCAAATCTTAGATAAGAAATTATTTATTTAGTTGATAAGTAATGGATATTCTTAAGAGTTACATGCATGCGAGCATGCATGCTCATATATGAATTTTAAATAATTTATTTTCATTCAAGTAATAGAAAATGGATGAAAATCTTGAAAAGAAGAAATGATTAATTAACTGAATTGAAAAAGGTGGATCATTCAGTGTTTGTTAGCTTCATTACATTGATTTGTAATTCTGAGATATGTTTTGACTAGAAGTAAATTCCTGAATTTGGTTGTTCCAGTTTTTCTTGGGCAGAAAAGCGCCAAGAAGCCATGTTTCTTCCAGGTACCGTACTTAATCAAGTATTGACATTAGTACTTGCTTTCAGCTAGTAGATTGTGATAGATATCCTTCAATCTTGTTCTTGCGAAAGTTGGAGTACTTCGACAAGTCAAATTAGGAACTTCTCCACAATCTGATTCCGGTTATAGCATTTCTTAGAAAAACTTGAGAACTAGCGAGAATTAAAAAGAGAATTGGTAAATGCCACCTTCCATTCAAAACATTTCAAGCTTTATCTAGTGCTTTAATGATTTTTGAAGCTAAAACTGGCTTTATGAAGCATGTTTATTATTCATCTTCAACCCTTTTTCTTTTTTCTTTTCTAAATAATAGATGTTGAACCCTTGGCTATATATGTAAATTTTAATGTAAAATCAACCTATTGGATTTTATGATTTCCGTCCTATTTTAAATGCTGTGTTGGAAAAGACCTAATGTGCGTGTGTATATAACACAAACATTCCAATAATATCCTTAATCTCTGTACAACCACCGGCATGACTCTAATACAAAAATAGTTCTGTGGATTAGCTAGGTTTTGTTGTGACTGAGTAATTTCAGGACTATCAGTTTTGTAATGTAGGTGATCAGTTGGTGTTCTTCGCAATGAATGTGGTTGAGGCGATTGGCGTGTTGATGACTTTCAAGCCTTTCCTTGTTGAACGGTGAATGAAGTCATGCAGAAATTTTAATGTGTAATAAATATATAGAGGCTTAATAACAAAAATTTGACAAGTTCAAGGATTTGGTGATACATTTTTATTATTTTAGAATTTGAGTTTATTTTATCATTGGTTATTCAATTTTTGTTCAAATAATTTTGTGGTTATCATTTTTTGATTCATAAAAATAAAAATAATCAAAGTATAGTTTTGTAACAATAAAGTAAGAAATGTCAAAAAATATCCCATTTGGTCATCTAAAGATGTATAATTCAAACAAAAATAGAATTTATACCATTAATGCACGAATCAAATGAACGGAATGAAATTAACTTTCAAAATTCCAATAAAATAGAAGTTTCTTTTGAAACTGAGTACTGAAAAATAAAAAAAGGAAAGGAAAAGATCCATTAATTCTGTTTTTCAACCAGTGTATTTTATTATTGAAATTTGAAAGTAACTATATTTTAATCATATCTTATCTTTTATAAGATATTATCCTGACATATTCTGCCACGAAAGATAAATGTGCATAATGTAAAACATATTTAATTGTGGAAATTATAATTTGTAAAAGATAAAAAAAAGGTTCGCAAAGTTCTGGTAGTAAAGATATGGTCATATGAACATAAAATAAATCGAGTCTTAATATGTTGAAGGATTTCAAGTAGGGATGATCATGGTTAATCGAAATTTAGGTTAACCGAAAAATCGATCCGAAATCGAATCGATTTTTAGTTTAACCGAATTAAAATTTTAAGTTTATGATTTTTACTTTAAAAATAGGTGGTTAACCGATCCGAAATTGAAATCATATATATATATATATATATATTATGAATTATATTTTAAATTTTACACTTATATTTTTTAATTTTTGTGTAATTTATAAATATTATGATATATAATTTTATAAAATATATATTTTGAGTAAATAAATATTAAAATTATGTGCATAATTAGCATTCTATTGTTAGTTTTATATTGAATATTTTTAATTTTTATAATTAATTATGAAAATTTTATTTTTATTTTGATTATTTTAATGGATATTATATTTAATTAATATTTTTTATTTTTAAAGCATTTTTAACTATTAAAAATAATATTATAAATTGTATAATTTATTAAATTTATATATTAAATTTTTTTAATGGTTAACCGATAAATCGATCCGAAAAATCGAGTTAAAAACCGAAATCGATATAGTGGTTAACCGATAATAATGGCCTAGTTTAAGAAAATTGTTAATAGACCGGTTAACCGATCCATGCTCATCCCTAATTTCAAGTTTATGTTTTCACTTCCTCCAATAAGAAAAGGAAAATGCATGTTCTCTTTACTTTAACAATTTTACATATTAGACTCCTATTATTTTAAAACTACACATTAAAATTTTAAACTTTTTGAATAAAACACATTAAATCCAAAATGGACGGTATAGACAATGATATAATACAAGTGCGGTTAAAGTAACGTGTATTTTAACGGATCGCAGTTATTTTTTTTACGTCTATTTGGACTTAATGTGTTTTAATAAATAAGTTTATGGATCTAATATGTAGTTTTAAAAATATAGAGATCAAATGTGTAAATATATAAAAGTTAAGAGATCCAATATGTAATTTTAAAAATATAAAGATTTAATATATAAAAACGTTAAAGTTCAGAAATTAAATTATGAGTTTTATCTAAAAAAATAATAAAAGTTGTAGTATTAAATTATATTAAAACAAAGAGATGTTTAAAAGTTAAACTTTTAGCAACAAATATTTAATGGCATTAGTGTTATCTTTATAAGTGAGCATGGACCGCTTAATCAGTCTATGAGTAAAAATATTAACCAGTTCGTTGATATCGATTTTTTTTTAAAATTACTAACTATTAACCAGTCTATTACATTCGGTTAATCAGTTCATCGATTTCAATTTTTCGGTTTGGTTAATCAATATTTTTCGGTTAACCATTAAAATTTATAAAATAAAATTATATAAAAAAATAAGATAAATTTTAATTTAATTTCAATGTGCAAAGTAATTTAATATAAAAATTACGAAACAAACATAATTTACTAGCCAAAATTCATATTCTATAAATAAATAGCTAATATTATAAAATAGATTTGATATTTATTAAAAATTAATATGCTTGATTATAACTCAAATAAAATTTTGGTTAATATTAAATATTATAATATAAACTCTAAAATATAATTAAATCCTATCAAGTAAAATATAAACACCAATATATGATAAAAAATAACAAATATAAAAGTTAATTGGATACTATATATAAATATTACTATATAATTAAAAGAATGACATAATATAAATTTAGTTTAAAGTATTATATAAATTTTATAGGAAAATATAAAAAAATTAAGGTATAATTTAAAAATCTAAACCGTAATCATTAACCAAAAATATAAAAATTAAAAACTGTAACTGAATCCATTGGATCGGTTTGATTTCATACCGATTTGAGGGCTAACTATATTTTCGGTTTGTTTTGCTCACCCCATTTATCTTTATATTTGAACGAAAATCCCAAAGGATTGGTTTAATTTTTAAAAAATAAATAAAAATAATAGAAGTTTGGTGCCTGATTATTAAGAAGAATATTATACGGCTTGAATGCTAATACCTCAATATGTTGGAGGCCAATTTGTAGTCATTGTAACAGACTTAAATAAGTTCGAGACACCAAGAATTAAAAAATAATAATTATTGAAGCGAGCTCTACTTTGTCGATTTTTAAGAAAACATTACATATGATCTATAGTTCAAAGTAAAATATAATGGAATCCTAAAAATAATTGATAATAAATCTCCTTAACATGTAGTACAGTTAAAATATGAAATTGTTAATACTTGAGTTAGGATCACATCAACTCAAATTGGGATACTTACAAGCCAAATAAATCTCCATAGTCACCCAATTAATGGGTAAATAAGTGGATAGTAACAAAAAGAATATATTTTTTTATAAAAATGGTTGAAGTATGGGTATATAATTCAGAAAATCACTTGGACCGTTTTTAGGTAGATGCCAACCAGAAAATCCAGCTAGCATGCCACCCTAACCTTCACATATTGGATGCACATTGATTGCCTCGTCATTATGCCACATAAGGCAAGGCCAAATCAGCATGACATATGGCATTGACACATCATACACTGCTTCATGTAAGCATTTTTTGTCAATTTGTACGAATGGATCCAATTGGACCAATGAGATCATGACACGTGTCATTCAAAATGCTAAAAAATGGTAAATGAAACAAAGTGAAAGAAAATACAATCCTTTATATTGGCATCACTAACATTGTTCAACAAAAAATGCACCAATTGGCACATAAACTACAATGCACCATTGTTCAGAAGTTGAAAAAGGGCATAAAAAATACAAAATGTAATAGTTCTTCCAATTCTCCAAAAATAGGCACCAATCAAATAGGCACATAAACTGCAATGCACCAATGTTTAAAAGTCACAAAAAAACAAACAAAATAGTTCATCCACATCCAAATCATCCTTCACTGCAAACTTCATTTGCTAATTGGCACCTTGGCAGCAGTCCTGGTTGCCCCTAAAGTCTTCTTGACAAAATTCATCACATCTTCAGTTTACATGTATTTGGACTTAACTTGTCTCCCTCTCCATGTGACTAACTTCAATTGCTGGTGGCAGTTGTTTTCTCTTCTTTTGTATTAGTTGGATTTCATTTGGAGGCATATTTGTAGAAGGAACTTGACTTGAATGAACTTGAGATTTATTGATCAAAACACTTTCTTGTGTTGGCTAAGTATCCTACAAATATTTACCACCAATGTTATTAAAACTGGACCGGATAAAGAACCGGCGAGAATGGAGGTTCGTGGTTCGACCGGTTCAATCGGATTCAACCGAATTTTTTTCTATTTTTAAAATATTATAAAATATTATAATTTTATAAATACTATTGTATAAAAATTAAAAAAATAACCATCAAACATTAATATATGTTACAAATATCCTAATAATAAGTTACAAAACATAATTTAAATTTTATTATTACAAGTAATTAATTATGAATTTTTGGATATTATATATTAGAAACATAAAAATACAATCATATTATGAAAAAAAATTTCTTTTTAGATGGAGTACTAATGAAGTAAACACAGAAAATATTAATCTTGCATATATGAGTATAATTATATTTAATTACAATAAATTCAAATAAATAATAAGTATATTAAATTATTAAGTGATATTTTTAGAATTTAAAATACTAATTTTTTCAAAGAAATAAATTACGAAAATTATATATATATATATATATATATATATATATATATATATATATATATATATATATATATATATATATATATATATATATATATATATATATATATATATATATATAAAATTACAGTGAACCAAATTGATAATAAGTATATTAAATTATTAAGTGATATCTTAAACTTTAAAATACTATTTTTTTCAGATAAATAAATAATAAAAATTTAATATATATATATATACACACACAAATATTTGATTATAATGAATCAAATATATAATAAGTATATTAAATTATAAAGTGACATATTTAGAATTTAAAATACTAATTTTTCCAAATAAATAAATAAATAAATAAATAAATATATATATATATATATATATGGGGTGAAAAAATATAATTTTTTACAATTTTCAGCCAAATATTCGGTTTTGTCCGGTTTTCCGGTTCAATCCGATTTTTTTCGGTTTAATCCGGTTTTTTGCCAATCCGATTTTGTGCAGTTGAACCAACCGATTAGCCTACTAGTTCGCGGTTCAACCGGCCGGTCGGATCCGGTTTTAATAACCATGTTTACCACCAATTAAATATTTACAAGTTGAAATTTTGGACTATTCTAGGAAAGAGATCCAGTTTCCTCTAATTAAGTGAAACTTTTTTGTTTGATCAAACAAAGTTCTTTAACTTTGTCTAACTAAATGAGTTTTGAAAAATCCCTAGATCTAGATTAACTTTGTCTGACCAAATGAAGTACTTTGTCTAATTAGACAAAGTTCATTTTGGATGGTTTCGTCTGCTTCGTCTAATTACACAAAACCTCCAAAATGCAAAGTTAAGTTAAAGAGGGACATTTATATGTTTTATTCTTTTTTATACTTTATTTGCCTTCTAAAAAGTATGTTGATATTGTCTATAGTTTTATACCATGATAAATGTTGGCATTGATTACATGTTTCAATATATTCATGTGATTTTGTTACCTCCATAGCAAGATTCCCTTATTCCCATTTGATATTTATAAAGTTGTTAGATCTAAAAATCGGGATGTATGTTTATATTTCAACTCCTTAAATTTCTAAAAAATGGATAACTTTATTAAAAGGTTTTATATGTTAGTAAAATAAATAAAGGTTTGATAAAAGTTCATTTTAATCACATCAAAAGAATTCACAAATTAATCACCAATTAATTTGGGCTTTCTATTTTAAAATAAATAAAAGGATTTTAGTGACCCAAGTTAATTCCCTAAAACCATTTGTCACCATAAATAGGAACAATGTCCTAAGAATAAATTACACAAAATAAAAGAAATTTCTCAAAACAATTAACATTTTCATAACATGTTTCCATCAAAATACCATTTAGGACAAAATGGGAACAATGTTCCAAGCCCTTTTTAATAGATAGTAAATGAACCATTTTCCTGACTTTAGTCATGAATAATAGTATAGAAACACTCCGATAATGAATTCATGAAGGAATTTTTAGGACTAATTACGCAATTGGGTCAAGTATCTCACTATTATAAAATGAACAATGTTTGAGGAAAACGCCACCAATGAATTAGGATTAAGGGACCAATGTCCCAATTCCTTTTAAATGAACCAAATGCCCAATTCATTTAAATAATGGACCAATATCCAATGATCAAGAAAATAAATGCCTATTTATATAAAATGCATAACTTAGTGATAAAACCTAAAACTTTTATCTGTAAAAGGAGAGCTGATAGCAGAGATAGCTGAGCCGATCAGATCACTGGACCTGCAAAAGGGAGTGCCTGGTCGGAATCGGACTTTAACACTCTGAAACTTAAGTCAATAGCTTTTAGAGAAAGAGTGTTTAGAGAGAGAGTCTCAGATATTCAATACCTGGAGCCATTGTGTTTTAGCTACTTATATACTACAAAAAAAATGCTCTTTAACAAGGGAAAATCTGGTCGTTAAACATTAAAATCCGGTTGTTAAAACACTATAACGACCGAAAAATCCAGTCGTCACCGATCGTTAAAAGCCCCATCGTTAATAGTATAGACGACCGGTTTGATATCCGGTCGTTAAAGTTATTAACGACTGGAACAAATCTGGACGTTAAATATAAATTTTTAGCGAATGGATTTTCCTTCGCTAATTGTGTTTTGCTTTTAACGAAGGGAAGTCCGGTCATTAAAAAAGCCCTTTTAACGGCTGGTTTCTCCCTTCGTTAATTGTTTACCACTTTCAGCGAAGGAAAATCTGGTCGTAAAAATTAACTTATAACGACCAAAAGTTCCCTTCGCAAATTGTTTATATGTTTTAACAAAAGGAAATCCGATCGTTAATAATTACAACTGGTGACCGAATTTTACATCGCTAAATGTACATCCGATATTTAATATAAACAATTTTATTTAAATATTTCACGTACACCCCATTCACACTCCGACACATACATATATATCCAAAAATATAATAAATACTCTTTTCATAAATTGCAAAAAACCAATTACAAAGTATAGCAATATTTCGAAATTGTTTAACATTCTATTTGTCATATATAATTTTGTTTAGAAAAATAGCCCATTGCTATACCAACATCTATCTAGCTAGAATTTTCAAAAAAATGAATAATAAGCATAAAATCTTCGTTGTCCATTGATCGAAAAACCTGCAAATATAAATTTATAATTAATATTCATTTATAAAGGCAGTAGATCAAATGGCTAAGAAAGTAAAAAATAATAATAAGTTTAATAATATATTAACAACATATTATCATATTGCAAATCAAACATGATGAAAATTTGTGTAGAAAGACTACAGAAAATACATGTAAAATGCAATCACATTAATCATAAAAGAGGAAATTATTAATATTTCAAAGAACAATATATATGTTGCCATATACTCAAAAAATTATATAGAATTTATACTCTGGAATATATTTACTTACCTATTAAATGCTTCACTCTGTTTGGGATTCACTTGAAGATGGTGATGCAGGATGCATATTAGATTGTTTACCAAAAATTGCAGCTTCAAGTCGTGCGAATTTACTATCATAAGCTTTGATATTTTTTTTTCAATTCTAGATTTTCTTCTTCAACTTTCTTTAGCTTAGATGACAATGCCTCTTTCGATGAACTAGGCACTTTTAATTGTTTTGCAGTTACTCCACCTCCAAATCCAGGAACATGACCTTTTCATTGAGGTCCAAAGACTTTTTCTGCTACTTCTATGTTGGAAAGAGAAGGTTCTGTTGCCACTAATTCTTGAATTTGAGTCTATAATATGAAAATAATTTAAAATGTATAAACATATTGTATAAAAGGTAGTATAATGAAAATTAAATCAATCATACACACATATCTGTCATGAGTGATAGTTTGAACAAGCTTATTGTCCTTTTTGCGAGTCTCAAAGAACATGGTAGCCAAATTTGGTGGATTACCATCTTTGCCTCCCTTCAAAACAAGTATAAACATATCAAATGAAACTTTTTTTAATTAATGAATAATAAATTCTCTAATGATGTTTAATGAGGATAAATACCCGTTGATACATAATCTCTCTAAATGGCTTACTGCCTGTAAGATGTGGCATATCCAACTTCATCATCACCACTGTTCATAGCACCTCCCTCAAAATCGAGATACAAATCTCTTAAAATCCCTTATATTTCATCCTCATCCTCATCTCCAACCTCTTCTATTTCATTATCATCTAAATCTAAGCAATCTGACTATGGCTCACCTAACTGCTCCCCATGGTGATACCAAAAGGTGTAATTTTGAATTATTCCATATGCTATCAAATGTGAATTGACCATATCACGGGTTCCCAAAGATGTATTGCAACATTTGACACACGAACATGGTATTTCATGCATTTCTTCTATTCTTGTGAAAGCATAATCCAAAAAACTTTGCACACCAAATATATAAGCATCATTAAGTCGATTATGAACAAGTTGCATCCATTGCTTACTAGGTGCCATGATCTTTGCAATAAAAATATATTAGCATAAAAACTAATAGAGAAAAAAATTATTAATTTATAGAACAAATAATTTTAACTGACTATCAATTTATAGAAAAGGATCACAATATACTGACATACATAAGACAAGTCTTTATCATTACTACTGAATGCACATTCACAATCATTAGTATGACAAATTATGCACAAAAATTTAAAAGAAACTCAGGAATTTATAATGGCATATATCATATTCAATGTGCATCAAATCATTTTTTTGTTTTCTTTCTCTTTCTAATATACAAATCATAGATCAGGTCAATTTTTCAATTATATAACAAAAAGTAGAATATGATGAGGCTAACCTGTGCTTGTGCAAAGTTTCAAATATATTTTATCACAACTTTGGCCTGAGGAACCCTTGCTTAGTCTATCCTGTAGAGAATGTCAAAGAGCATTAAAATAGGCCAAAGCTAACTCTATAAAAAAGTTGAGGAATCTGATAATGTATTTATTTTTGTCATCCCAAATAATTCAACTAATCACTCATTTTCTAAACAGCTTAACAAAGTGGAAATGCATAAGAGAAGCAAGAAATGAACATAGCAAAATCAAGAAACAAGTAAATTCTCATATGGTACTAATATATTAAGTCACGCAAGAGTAGGTAAACGGATGACAAAAATTTCAATTCAACTCCCATGAAATCAAACAGATCATAACCAAGCCCAGTAATTTAGAACTCATGCTCTTGTAAATCAAAAGGTCACAAAAAAATAAAACTAAATAAACTAAGGCAACTACCTCAATACACAGACTAAGATAATCTTTTTTTTATAGGCTGGAATTTAAGAGATGGAGTAGAAGAATGTGACAAGACCATAATTTATGCCACTAACAACTTATGAACAGCTAACAAACTTGGAAGAGCAGTTTCGATTCAATTTACAAGGTAAATCCTCCATGACTGTGGATACTGATTGGGGACCTCTAGCTCCAAGTTGGTTACTCCGAGGAAAGTTGACTTGTGTAACTATGATTTTAGGATCAGCAATATGACAACCACAAGGTCGCTTCAAAATGAATATTCAAATATTCAGGGGAAGAAATAGAAGAATCTCAAAAATAAAGTTATGTTGCTTGCAAAGCTTCAGCACATGAAGCTTGTGAAATTTTTGGGATGTTGCACCGAGAGAGGAGAATAAACATTTCTCTAAGAATTTTAGCCAAAAAAGAGCTTAGATTCATTTCTTTTTGGTAAGTATTTTTATGCATCTAAAATTTTATTGTAGATTAAACAAGAATACCTCATATGGACTTGACAAAACGCTTGAATATTGTAACCATCAGCACTAGGACTCAAAAATTACAGATTTTAGCACGACTATAATATTTGAAGCTGACTAAATTCAAGAGAAGTCAACAGAGTGATTGGGACATAGTAAGTAATTAGATCATATAACAACCAACCAACTGTCAGGCAAGCAATTTCATCATAGTAAAAGATACGAACAGATACATAAAGATAATGCATGCATATTAGTGTGTGTGTGTGTGTGTTTGTATGTGTATTACACATATATACATACATTCATACACATGTACATATATATGAGGCAAAATCTACAGAAGTTTCGATCTCTAAAATAATGAATAAATAAGTATTAAAGCCAATGTTTATCATGATGCAATAGTTGACAGCAAGATTTTACAAATACCAAATAATTCAAAAATTAAGTGCAAATAAACCATAGCTGCAAGTGATCTAAAGTGCCCTGTTTAAAGTAAGATGGAGAGAATGGTAAACATCAACCAAATTCTATTCATTTTTGATATAACTGATTATTAAAATCTTAATTGATTTGTTCTACCAGAAAGAAAAAAGAAAAGGAGTTGTGTTTACTCCTCATGGTATGACAATACTACATAATTAAGTGAACAAAATTCCATTAAAAGAATACAAGACATTGACCATTAAAAACCAAGGCCCATAACTTATCCAGTTGGAATTGGACTGGTATCTTGTCTTGGTTGACACTGATGTCTTGTTTAACTTTAAAAATCAAACCTAAAGGACCCTAATATACTCATAACTGCCACCATGTATCCATATACTACACCTAATTTGAATACATGTCAACTCTAAGAGATTCTAATTTATTTCAAAGATAATTCACAGAGTCTGCAACCTCACTGTAACGTAATAGCTTTGACTTCAGGTATAAAGATCAAAACGCCCAAAAACTTGGAAGCAAAGTTCAATTTACACTAAAAATTAACTTCAAGATCATAAGTGAATGAGTCTCTAAAATAAAAATATAACAATATGAATGAGTCTGTGTACTACAAAATATTCAAATATAAGAATATTATAATTAATTTTCCACTGCAAGAGTTCTCCAGTTTAAAAGAAAATGACATTAAAAAATCATGCTTTTTTCACGAATCATCATTCCCTGTCCTATTGTTTAATATAAGAATAGCTTACTAAAATCTTAAATGGGAAGTATAAAATTAATGAAAAATGGTTTAATTACTACAGAAAATTAAGTGACGTGAAAAATCATGCATTACTACTGCAAATTCCTATTGTTGAACGGGAAAAAGAACTTGAGCTATGCTTAATTGTACAAAAACTTGAAGTTAACCTCAGACCTATAGAATGGTTTAGCATTTTCCATGTAGAAAACGGAATCAAGAATGCACAATGTTTAGAAAATTCGATTCAATCTCAATAGTCAAAATATCTAGAAAATGACTAACAAAATAGAATATTTCATGGAATAAAAACAGATCCTACTACTACTAAAAATAGGAAAGTTCCAAAATATGAATTCAAAAAAGGAAGATCATGAAATTTTGAATAATGTTATGACAACATAATTCCCAAATATGATAAGCATGAATTCCATGCTATTAAAATGTTACCAGCGAAACCAGAGCAGGTAAGTAATGAATGATTTTATTTAAACAAAGCATCTTTTTTTTATAAGCCATGTCTCACAAAGGACAAAACAAGAAAATAGAAGCTCTACCCCGCAACAACAAAAGCTGATAGAGCAAAACCAAAGCAACAAGTGCAGAAGAAGAAAAAGAAAAGCAACAACAAAAACCCAACAAATAACCCTGTTAGCCCCCCTACACAACACAACTAGAAAGAAAAACTCCGCTTATCTGAGTAAAAAAGCAAACTAAGGCCAAACCATACTGCATAAAGAGCACCAATAGCATTTCCCCCAACCAAACTGCAAAAAGAGCACCAGCAGCAGAGCCAAACTGGAAGAGAAAAACCGACCAGCAACACAGCAGCCAAGAGAGCAAAAAAGAGCGACGAACAAAAAGGAAGCCAAAATCACAAACAACAAAAACCGACAGCCAGAAAATTAATCACTTACCTGCAATTGCCAATTCCACGGTGCCCTAGTCCAATTGAAGAAGCAAAATTAGATCTCTAGCCATACGGATAGCAATGGAAGTTTTTTTGCCACTTCTATTAGGTTTTGGGATCTGTATTTTGTAGGAAACAAGTTTGGAAGATAAAGCATAATAGGTTTAGATTTTAGAGAAAAAGGGTGGAAACAAAAACGAATATAATTTGGCTTGCATTTTATAGGGAATAAATTTGCATTTTTTCCTAATTTTAAACTTTGGGTATTTTGCATTTTATTTTTTATAAAATAATTGTGAATTATATTTTGGAGGCAATAGAATTTATGTCCTGCCATTTTCTTAAAGACAGTAATGACCGGAATTTTAATTTTTCAACGACCGAATTTTATCCCCTCATTAAATAATAATAAAATTTAAGATCTAACGACCATATTAAATTTCCTTTGCTTTTTGTATATTATTATGACTGGATTTTTATCCCTTTGTTAATTTTTGGTTGTTAAAAATCAATTTTCTTGTAAAGATAGGAGTTCTTTGGAGAGGTACTTGAATTCCTTGGGGAGTAATAACCGGCAGTCAGAGTAGATGAGCGGCGATGTGACAGGAATTAGATGGAGAGTATGGGCATTGGCTTGCGTCAGTGGGCTGACAGGATGTGCTGTCCCATTAGTCCGATCGGACATCACGCTTTTCTGAGCTGTCTTCTTGATCACGTTTTGCCTTTTTGCTATTGGGCTTGGGCCCTATCAAATGCTGTTGAGCCATAAGGATTGGGCCTTTGGGAGTATATTTTCCATAGTTATCACTTATCCCCCCTCGAAAGGTTCGATCGGAAGACTTTCAATTTTTCGGTGAAATTTTTAAATCGACTCGAATTTGATAAGTCATGTCTGTTCATTTTGGACAGCCGCTATGCATTTATTACTAGTGTGCATATCAAGGGCGATGCTTTATTTTCTAGAGCCGTTATTAGACATGTGGCGATCATTCGATGGATAAGCCTTGGAAGTATTCTAGAAACATTTTACCTATAAATAGGCATTTTTTATGGTGATTTTTCTTATTTTTCGACGATTCTCAACGAGACTCTACCAAATTTTCTGCGTGGACTTTGTCATTTTAGTGATTTCAAAATTTCTGTAAGAATACCTAAGTAAGTAATCAATTCTTGCTTTTGATTTCTCTTCCTTATTCATAACGTCATTTTTTATTTCTCCCCCTCCACCAAAGATGACTTTGAGTAGCAGCTAGTCTACAGATAGGAATTTTCTTGGAGCTTATGCAGATTGTGAGACCATGACTTGTCCTTTAAAGTTCATAGAGGGAGAAATGATTGAAATTTTTTATTGATACTACCTCCCCACAAAAGTCTTTGTGATGGCCTATTCAAGTTTCATGTCGATCACAGGGGGAGCTTTTTAGTCATGAGAATAAATAGTTGCTCGTTTGACATTTATAGAGGTTGGATGCTGGGTTGAGGTTTTCTTTTTATGCTATTGAGATTGCCATTCTCAAAGGTTACAGAATTGCCCCTAATCAGCTTTATCCAAAAGAATGGAGAGCAACATCCCGTTTTGTCCCGCTTTATCCTGCTTCAGAATCCTCTGTAAATTGGCGAGGGTGACACCACATAGTTGTAATTAGAGTATAGGAGAAGCATACATATAGATAATTATGCATTGCATATTTATGAAAAGTATATCGGCTGGAGAAACACTTATCTTTTATTTTCGTGATGCAGCTGTGGACGTGATGGCTAAGGGGGATGATGTCGCCAAGCAACTAGCTGATCGGGCCAAGGCGAGAATTGAGGCAAATCATGCTGGTAAGGAGTAGAGAAGATCTAAAAAGAGAAGGCTCGTGCCTCCTTCAAAAGCTTAGGCTTCCAATCCTTCTACGATCGGTCCCACTGTTGCCTTTAGTGATGTTGTAGCTCTTGTTGCTTGCCTTTCTCAGACCTCTCTGAGGTTCTCCTCTGGCCGACCGTTGTTTGAGGGTTAGATAATATGTCCGTGATAGATGAAGATGCTCAAAGGAGGACCGAGAAGGTGGCCAAGAAGAAAGTTACCGACTTGGTAGCCGTGGTAGATACAAGAATTGCTACCAGAAGTAAGGAGCCCGTTTAAAATGTGATTGCCAGAATTGCCGAAAAATGAGCCTCATCGTTAGGAAAAGTTTTGAAAAATCAATTTGGTGACGGCTGGTCTATTGACAATAAGACCGTATCAAATTATTTGTTCAGAGGCATGCTTCAAGAGAGTGATTTTAAGGCAATGGGAGATCCCAACATACTATCTCAAGAGTGCAGCTTTTTTCAGTAGCAAAGTCTGGAGGTATCTTTTCCAAATTTTCGTTCTGAATAATTCTAATGATTTCACTTCATCTGACCGTTATTTCTTCAGTTAGCTGACCCTTTTGTTTCCTCTTTTGTTCTTTAGTTAATAAAGAGGGGTTTGCGCTTGCACGACATGGCTAATCTTTGCAAGAAGCAATGGAAAGATTTTGATCGGGTTAGAAGAGAAGCAGAAGATAAGTATGAAACTGCTAGGAGAGAAACCCTTTGTGCCCAGTCGAAAATTGAAAATTTAAAGGAGGAGGACACTCGTATTTCTCGGGACTTGAGAGCTCGGCAGAGAGAGGTTGATCATCTAAAAGGGGACATGGCCTGTTTGAATGCCGAGAATTTCTTAGTGCACAAATTTGAAGAAGAGGTAACCAGGCTAAGGGAGGAGTGTACACGTCTATTTGCTGATTGTTCAAAGGCTAAAGAGGAGCGTGACCTTTTGCAGGGCGAATGAAAATCATTGAAAATTGCCTTGTCCGAAAGAGAAATGGCGTGGGGTAAGAAGCTAAATGATGAGCTTGCCGCCCAGAGGGAAAAGCTAATGGACCAGGTGGGAGAGGCCCAAGGACAGTTATTGACTCGGTTGATTTATACAGCCGAGCAACACTTTTTAGAGGCTGACTTTAGCTGGATGGAGGACCTAGGAGTCTTGCCCGACCCCCCTTTTAGCGATGATGAAGAGGAAGCTCCCCATAACCCCGAGTCATCACTGGCTATCCCTGTGCAATCGATCGATCCAATTGCGACTATTTTAGCACCAACAGATCCTGCTCTTGAAAATGCCCCAGAGTCTCCACCATCTTTAACCAATACAGATGTGCCTCCTACAGTTGTAGAGATTATAGATACAGAGGCTTAGATTTTTGCCTTTCGACTTGTAAAAAGTTCTTCATATCTAAAAAATTTGAAGTGTCAAAGCATTTTTCTTTTAATTGTTTTCATATTGTAATGTCAATTTAGGCAAAAATCTATTATGAAATTATCAAAAGGAGAATAAACATTTATCAACCATGGACATTTTTTACATGGAGAATGCGTAAAATTGACTAAGTGGAATACTTTTTGAATTGTAACATGCTTTTCTAAGGAGAATATTTTATCATATTTTTCAAATATTTGCAGTTTGCAACTCTTTATGATCGATTGATCCGATCAGATTTTAATCCTTTTTGTTCTACACGAGTTATTACTTATATTTATCGTGCTAGGTGTATTAGGCAATTTCGTCGACTTTTATTTGAAATATCAGCCAATCAGCTATTTATGGGAGAGTCGTCTTGTGATGAGTGACTTTTCGATCTATGGTGGAAGACAAAACTCCATTCTCACTCTCAACTTAGCGCTTTCATAACTTAGTGGTAGAGCACTATATATTATCCTTTTTAGGCATGAGCCCACACAGGGGGCTTACCCTTAAGGATTTGTTCTTCTCTCGGAGGAGGCCTATGGCCTTTGCTTTATTTTGGAGATTTGGCGATTTCATTTTTTGAAGGAGTACAATTTACTCGATTATCGTCCTTTGCATTTTGGGCTTGGGATGGACATCAAGCCTAGCCAGTGAATTAGCAAAGATTAAATGAAGGTGTCTTGCATTTTTGGTTCGGGAATAACATCGAACCTAGTAGACTAATTTATTAAGGAGAAGCATTTTTGTAATTTAGGCTCGGGATGAACATCGAGCATAGCGAGTAGACCGATAGAAATTGAAACGAGTGTGCCTCGTATCTTGAGCTCGAAATGTACATCGAGCGTAGTAGAGGGACTTATTTTATAAGCGAATGCATTTCAACTTTTGCATTTTCGACTGTGTCAAGCCTGGCGAATAAGATAAAAATGACTGGTTGTACTTTTAGTTCGAAATAGACGTCGAACTTAACAAATAGTCATCATCAAATTTCGATCGGACTTACTCGGATCGGAAGTAGGGAATTTTATCGAATGGAACCAAACATATATCTTGCAAATATACATTTAAACCAAACAAATAAAGAAAAGAAAACATACCTTTTTTCCAAAGATGAAGAAGAAAATGAGCCTACTTTCTTTATTGAATGTTAAGTTATACATGATTATACTCAATACTTCTTCAGAAATGCGATATCCTAGCTTCTAAAGATGTTCGAGCCTTTAAGGTTCCTGGGTCTATAGGTATTGGAGTTAGTGTGAGCTTCCCTTTTTTGGCATTTTTCTTGCTTATACCTGTTTCTTCGAGCATAAGAGTAATCATATTAAGGGCTCTTGTCTTTTTGAGTTACGTCTTTTAGCGACTTTTTATTTATAGGCAGCGATCGTGGCATATGCGTCTTTCCCTTTCTCTTCTATTACATCCAAATGTTGGCATCTATCTGATCGGCATATAAGCCAGATCCTTATATTAGGGTTGAATATGGTGGCGTACTTCGTCGTTCGGACAAAGAATGCCTAGTGAGTCACCAAAACTTGAATGAAAGCCTACTCGACCCCCCTTTACTCATGCCAGATGTCCAGTACGGACCGTCCTACCATTATGGCTTCTTTTCACTCCTACATTGGTACGGATCGCCCTACCATCACGGCCTCTTTTTGTTGCTTGATTGTGGCAACATATGCTTCTCTAGATGCCTTTTGATCTCCCTTTAGGACAACGATTCCTCCCCTAGTTGGGATCTTTATTACTATATATCAAATACTGGTGATAGCTCCAGTTTGAAGGAGTAGAGGCCCACCAAAAATGGTATTATAGGCAAGAGTCATATCAATAACCATAAAAGTTACCTTACAGGTGTAGATTGGAGCCTCCTGGCTAAGTTCAACTAAAAGCTTGACCAACTTTACCACTGGAATGGTAGCATTGCCAAGTCCTATGAGTGTTGTGGCATTTGATTTAAGTTCTTTGATCGGGAGACTCATGGCTTCATAAGTTTGGAGGGTAAGCACATTTACCGCACTTCCATCATCCACCAATATCCTCCTCACATCAAAGTTATTGATTCGTGCCCTGACAATAAGGGCATCCTTATGAGGGAACAATACATCTCGCGCATCATCATTGGATATGGTGACTGGAGTTGGCCGTTTGGATATATGGGTGATATGGACACCTTTACCGTTTCTTGATTTGGTGAGATCCTCTCCGTAAGATGATCCGTCAGTGATCATATTTATGACATCGACATATGGTTGACGTGGATCCACGCTCCTTAGCCTTCTTTACTTGTCATCATCATCATCATCGAAATCATCTTTCTTATGGTCCAATTGTCTACAAGGACTCGCCCCTCGGATTGGACCTACGAACCTTTTGAGGTGCCCTCTTTAGAGCAGTCACTCAATTTCTTCTTTCAGCTGGTGACATTCGTCGGTTGTATGTCCGACATCCTTGTGGAATTTGCAGTACTTATTATGGTTTCTAGTCCTTCTACTTTTCTCGTCCATTTTTCTTGGCCAATTGACCTTTTGATTATTCTCCTTGATCTACATCAATACTTATGCGGGATTGGTGTTGAGTGGGGTGAAAGTCCGAGTCTGCTGACAAGTATGCCTGTCGGACCTTGATCGTTCTACCTCCTTTCTCTTTCCCAAATTTCTTGAGGTGGAAGCTCTCTTTGGGCTCCTTGCAATCAGTCTGGATGATGGAGTTTGATCGAATGATCGTCCGTCTGGGTGCTGCAACCTATCCATAACGCTGTTTCTTCATCCTTGATTGGACCTTAGGACGTCATCTAGCTGAATATGTTGTCTAGCTCTCTCCATTAAATCGAAAAAGCTGACAGGCTACCTTGTTGTGATTGATTCAAATAGTGGCCTATCAATAGTGCCATTGGCTAAGGTGGTGGATGCCATTTTCACGCTTACATTCCTTACTTCCGACATTATGTCTTGAAATCTGTCGATGTAGTTTCGAAGACTTTCATCGATCCGCTGGTAGAGGTTGCACAGATCGCTCACAGACTTTGGCGCTTGTGTCTGCACAATGAATCGTGTAGTGAATAGCTCCTTCAATTGTCGAAAAGAGGTGATTGAACCTTGCGGGAGCTCATGGAATCATGTGAGAGCGCCTCCTCCCAATGTGGTAGGGAATATCTTACAGGCGATCTTTTCGTCGTAGGTGTATACCTGCACTTTTGTTAGATATTCAGCAAGATGAGTAGTAGGATCAGTTTTACCTGTATACCTGTCCATTATTACGTCTTGCCATCTAGGGGGTAGCTTTGACTCTGTGATTTCCCTACAAAATGGTGAGGCCGTGTTGCCATAAGTGTTGTCCTCAAACACTTCTTTTTTAGAGCCCGTCAAGCCAAACCGCTTGAGCTTTTGCTTGAACCATTTGTCTTCCCTGCTCAAGACAGTCGGAGTAAATTCATCTCGCCGTTCCTTGGTGTGGCTGCGATTTGGCGTGCACATGAAAGACAAATCATCCCCAATGGACGAGGTGGAGGATCTACCGGGGGTGTACGGGGAATCCCTACTTTAGGACATCGTGCCCTTCCCCTTGTCATACCTGCCTGGGGTTCTGGCGCTCATCCTTCTGCTATTATGAGCTCTTGGCTCGTTGATGGAAATTCCCCTATTTCTTTTCTTTCCAAAATCTTCAACCATGTAATCGGTTTCATGGCCCCTTCAAAGTTTTGACTATGCTTTTAGTGAAGTCACTAAGAATGGCGTGTATGTCCCTGATGGTAATAGGGGTATCTTTCGGTTGTCTCATGACTATGGCGTTGGAATCTGGGGAAAGGTTACCCCTAATAAGTGATTCGGGAGAGCTCTCTCTTCTCCCTGAGGGCCCGGATCCACCCTGACTGGTGAGATCGTGGTCTTCGAGAGTTGCATTCTTGCCAGATCTTGGATCTATCATGGCTCTCAACAAAAGCACCAAATGATAAAACCTAAAACTTTTATCCATAAAAGGAGAGCTGATAGCAGAGATAGCCAAGTCGATCGAATCGCTGGACTTGCAAAAGGGAGTGCCCAGTCAGAACCGAGCTTTAGCACTCCAAAGCTTAAGTCAATAGCTTTTAGAGAAAGAGTGTTTAGAGAGAGAGTCTCAGATATTCAATATCTGGAGCCATTGTATTTTAGGCTACTTATAGGAGTTCTTTAGAAAGGTACTTAAGTACCTTGGGGAGTGATAACCAGCATTCAGAGTAGATGAGCGGCGATGTGATAGGAAGTAGATGGAGAGTATAGGCGTTGGCTTGTGTCAGTGGGCTGATAGGAAGTGCTGTTCCATCAGTCCGATCGAACATCACTCTTTTTTTAGCTATCCTCCTGATCATATTTTGCCTTTTTACTATTGGGCTTGGGCCCTATCAAATATTATTGAGCCATAACGATTGGGCCTTTGGGAGTGTATTTTTCATAGTTATCACTTAGGATCAAGCGTAATAATTATGTCACTCATGTGGAATACCTTGGATGGCTGCTTTTACTAATTTCATAAATTTTTGTATTAAAAGGGGAAATAATAAATATTGAAACCATTAAGAATAAGAAAAAATATTAATTAATTGCAGAAATAAGACTAAGATTTTCAAACCCCAAACCTTATAGGTTTTAATCCTTAGCCTAACCTAACGAGTGGCGACTCCACTAAAATCGCCTCATAAAAGGAAATGCTTTTACACGTGAAAAATGTGAAAGTGTTGACCCTTACCAATCATGCTTAAATCTCATGGGTTCTAATCACTGGCTTAACGCACCAAGTGGAACTGCAAGAAAAATCCAATTTAGCAACGAAAAATAGCAATGAAAAATGCCAATTTTCCATTGCTAAAAAAAATAGCAACTGAAATTAGCAACGGAAAATTTTGTTGCTAACCGGGCAGTTGCTATTTTAGCAACGGAATTTTCATTCCGTTGCTAATTTTAGCAATGAAAATCTATATTCCATTGCTAAATATAGCAACGGAATTCATAATCCGTTGCTAAATTCAACCAACTCATTTTCGGTTAATTGGTAAATTTTAGCAATGGAATTACACATTCTGTTGCTAATTTTAGCAACGGAAAATCTATATTCTGTTGCTAAAATTAGAAACAAAAAATATAATTCCGTTGCTAAAATCAGCAAAGAAAATATTATATTTTACGTAGCTAATTTTGAGGATCATCAATTGATTAGTAGAATCAAATGTAGCCATTGAAATGATAAAAATTTGAGGATCTAAATTGATTAGTTATTAAAAATATATAATGCAATTAACTTAATTATAACATAGAATCCATAGTATGAATAAAAAATCCATAAAAAATTAACATAAACTCTCCGTGCCTTGTCCATTCAAAATAATTTGGAACAAATCCTTTTTTTAACAAATGTAGATGCACTTCATCAGTAGGGAGAAAACGAATATGTTTGCACTTTTTACATGGACATCTAATTTTTGGACCATCCATATATGCAGGGTGCGAAGTTGCATACTCAATGAATGATTGAACGCCCTCGGCAAACTCAATATTAATGCAACCATCAGGCATTAATCGCCTATACATCCAAGATCTATCAACATTACTCATACTTGCGTAACTGTTATTCAAATAAGATAATTTGATAATTAGATTTATGGGTTAATTAAATAGAGAGGTTAATCAATGTATTCAATTATAACTTAAAAAAACCACATCAAAACTTTCAGCAAACAACCCAAATATGCAATTATATAAGCTGATCCTACTCCTAAAATTGGAACAAAACAATTCATGGCATAAAAATAAGTTGCATCAAGGACGTGGCACTCATCCATGATAACCGAGTTATCCTTTGGAAACCAGTAGCCCGTAGGTCGAATTGTTTCAACCTATATACCTTGATATAACAGTGATACAAAATAAGTATTTTATCTTATTTAATGGAATACATTTTTAGAAATTATAAATCTATGTTTGACAGAACAAGTAAATGGATTTGCATACATACATAACAATTGAATATAAAAGAGACATATGCATATGTATAAGAAAACAGAACTAAAAGGCTGAGTTCCAAAAAATGAGCATAATTAAGCATAACACCAAAACTAGAAAAATAAACAAAGTATAAAACTGTCAAAGTAAAATAACAACCCAAAGCGAAGAGAGCCCTCCAAATAGCAACAACCCACGAAGAGCACTAGCACAAATTAGAAACCAAGACAACTATCAACCTTTGCCAAAATAGCTAGCTAGATAAAGAAAAAACATACTAAATTTAAGTGAAATGCTAAAATGACTAATTGTAAAGAGCAATAGAAAATAAAAAGCTAAAGAGCAAATAAAGAAACATTTATGTCAAAATATGAATGATCTCGACATCAAATAAGGTTTAGAAAATTAAAAGCATTATATCTTAAACATTATAATCTTAATCTAATTAATGAGGTCCTTGTTATATGTACATAGTGCAAAGAGAAATATGAAGAGTTCAATATGTGATATTCCTATTGCATGTAAGTTTATTTATACCTAAAACATCCTTAGTCATTGTAACATCCTAAAAATCATATGTGTTCAAAAAAGTATAAGAGGTTAGTTCATGGAAATATAAATGTTGATTTGTAGGAAAAAAGAAGAAACTAAAAGTTCATAAAGGACTTTATTAAATAAAATTAAAATTTTAGGAACTATAAAGTAACTTGGTAAATGGTTATAGTTAATAAAGTTCAAACCAATAAACAAACATTAAAGCAACTAGACAAGTAAAACCTCATTTAAATCCGACAGCTGCCAAACTAGGAAGAAAAAGAATTAAAATTATAATAGATTAGTACCTCTTGAATTGGTATTATATCTTTTGCTGGCAATCGATTAGTGTTGTTCATGAAGTTGGAATAGGACTTTATAAGAATACGAAAGAAGAAAAAATAGAAAGGGAAAAATAATTATCTCATCATCTATGGATAACAATTAAATGGTTGAAAGTATAAAGAATTTGAAAATGCAACAACTTCCTTCTATTTCTAATTCTGAATGTATAAAATAACATCAATACTTTGCCCAACAAGCCATAAGACAAACCTCAAGTGCCTCGGATGGTTATAAGTAGTCACATATATATATGTTACAGCCATATAAATAAGACATTAATAAGTCCACACATTGAAACATAGAGAAATATTTGGAGCAAAGAGCATAATAAAGGTTCAATTCATTGATCTTAAGAAAAGACAGGGCCTGATATCATACAACTTCAGTGAACTCCAGCCACAAATGGTTTACAAACAAAAAAAAAGGATATCATATAAAACTAGACATACATATCAGCCTAAGTTATATTAAAGAAGGTTATAGGTGTATAATTCAAATATATAATTGATACTTTGGACTTTAAAGCAATTGTTACTAACACTTTAATCCCACTATTATTTTATATGAAACCTGGAACTGCAATTAGAGGGGCTATGTATTCTTTAAAGTGTAGGATAAACAAGCTACTTCTAATTTATAAACCAATTGGAATAGGTAAACATTGGAAAGCAAAAGCACAACAATGTATAAGCTAATAAGGTATAGTTTGAAGTGATTTCAGTAGAATTTTAAGAAGGAATAAATAATAATAAAAATCCTAAATCATACTTACTCTGCTAACTCAGGTATAGTTTGAACTATCTTCGCAGCTTGTTTTTCTGTTTCAAGTCATTAAGTGATAAATAAGGTTTCTTCCTTTTTAGGAAAAAATTAAAAAATAAAATCTTCAAATGAAGAAGATGGAAACCATAAACTAAAAATAGAAATGATACTAAATGTGACCCAATTTTGTTGCATTTTGTTATTCACATAATACTGTGAAGGATTGTGGTTTAACCTTCATATCAAGAGGTTCCCCACTAACCATAATGTGCTTTAACCTTCTAACACTTCAAAGATTGTGGTTTGATTAAACTACTACCCTGTGTCTCCATTTTGTGCAGCAGGCTTAGTTTTCTATTATTAAATACTGACTTTTTTGCTTTTCTAACATAAGTAATAAGGAAAAAAGAATAACCCTATAGTATGTTAGATCATTTATAAGAATCTTATGTTAGACAAGCAAAGAGGCAATTTTTGGTGAAGAAAACTGAAAGTCACAAAAAGAAAGTGAAATGCATTGACTGATACAAATCAAACTACAACACTTGATCTGTTAGATGCCTAAACCACAATTTTGTAGATATGGAAATCAGTATTTAATCAAAAGAAGTATCTTTAACATGCATGGCTCCTATACAGTATAGCTGAGTTGAGTTAAAAGTATTCTAAATTTGAGCCTAGGTACAACCTATTCTCCCAATTGTTTTATTTCTTGCCTCTTGTTTTATCTTTTTTCTAAGAGCGACCATCTAAGATGTCAAGAAATAGAACATGTCAGCCTGAATTTGTTTTTTGCAGCATTGAGAAATATAAATACAAACTGAATTTGATTGACCATGAATAAATGAACAAAATATAAAAAAAAATTGTAATATAGTTCCACTTGATTATAGTTACTGATAATAGTCTGCATAAACGTTGCTTTTATTGATTCAAACTTCATTCTTACATTATTAGCTTTTAGCAAAGCAAGAACAGTTCCATTTTTGAACTCTTTATGAAATAGCAAATTGAAAGATATGGCCAGGTATCTAAAATACTTGAAAAAGACAGTCCCATAGACACCAAAGAAACATTACAAAGATGGAGAACTGATGCTCAAGGCAAGAATAGGACATATGATTAAAGAGAAAAATGCTTACTGCGTTTGAACAGTTCACTAAATTCTGCATCCTTCTTATTTTTATTTTCCTTTAAAATCTGCACCTAAAGATATTACGAGGGCTTATGACAAGAGAAACGGTCAAGTGCTTATTTTTAACCACTTAGTAATCTGATTACATGTAATTTGATTTCCTAACATTGTTTCCTTATTTAAATTAACCCTTTCATTTCAATAACCAATTGATTTTCTATTAAAATTTAGAGGGGCAGTAGAAGAAGAAGATAAAGAGGGAAAACCTCATAGCGGGACCTGTCTCTCTAGGCAGTGCCATCTTCAACCCGCTCCTCATTCAGTGGGAGAAACAAGTTCTATGTGCTGCAATAAAAAAATTAAAACTCAATTTTGACAAAGTAAAAATGAAATTAACAAAGGAATCAAATAGATAGCATTCAGAATCCTTGCCCGTAAAACACTAAGCTTTGAGGAAATCCAGAATCCTTGCCCTTAAAACTTTGAGGAAATCCAAAATCCAGTGAACCTATTGACCAGGCAGCAAGTATTCGCAATTAGCGATCTCCCTAGCTTAATGATGAGAATGAGATTTTGTGAAAGGACTAACTCTAGAACCTAAATTTACAAGCAATAATACATAAGAGGATTTTAATTACAAAATTATAGCTAGGAAAGCAGGTAGAGACTTGATATAAAGTTCAAAAGACAACTTGATAATGGCAAAAACTAAAATCGCAGGTGCTTCAAACACCAGCTGCATTCTACATCACAGTCAAAGATTAAATAAAACAAACCTGCAAGAGCATCGAATCTGAAAAGAAGACCAACCAAGAGCAAAGATCCAAGCGTCTTTGATTTTTCTTCAAAAATAGGTGAAGATCGGAGGAAGAAAACTAAGTAGAGACGTGAGATAGAGAGGCTGCAGGTTGAGGCACAAAAAGAAAAGAAAAACGCAGAAAATAATTATATTTATACCTAGGGTTAGGTGAAATAGCAACGAAATTAGCAACGAAAATAATATTGGTGCTAAATAGTAATGAAAATTGCATTCCGTTGCTAATTTAGCAATGGAAATTAAATAATTTAGCAACGGAAAAATTTTGATTGCTAAATTAGCAACGAAAATGAAATTCTGTTGCTAAATAATGGCGCTAAAATCTCCCTCCCTTTTTAGCAACGGAGTACAACCATTTGTATACCGTTGCTAAATCAATAAAACCTCAACCAATTTTAGCAACGGAGTACAACCATTTGTATTCCGTTGCTAAAATCTCCCTCCCTCTTGTAGTGTGGTGACTTCACTAAAATCGCCTCTTAGAAAGATATGCTTTCACACATGAAAAATATGGAAGGATTAACCCTTACTAGTCATGCTTTCTCATGGAAAAAGTGGACTAATAGTTTAGAAGTTAGATATAGCACAAACCACTTGAAAATTGTTGTGGGATCAATAAATTCCCAAATTATAATAGGGAGACTATTGATAATAGTATTTTATATAGTATTTTTAGTATGTTTTTAGGTGTTTAATTAGGTTAATTTTGTGTTAATTAGGTTTAATTTGAGTTTAATTGGTTAATTTTATGTTTTTGGAGTTAATTATAAATTTTGGTATTTTTCAAGGTTAATTTGCAAGAAAAAGGACTTTATTGTAAAAAGGCAAGAAGATTTGGGCCAAAATTGAAAAATTCATTTTAAGATATTGTCATGATGTCCAGAAGACAAATACGTGGCCACTTGAAAGAGTGAAGATTGAAGACATATGGCCACGTGAAAGAGCAGATGAAGAAACCAAAGAAAACACGTGACCACATGTGACACAAGGCATAGTCTACACGTGACCACGTGTGAGGAAGAACAATAGGACATGTGACCATGTGTAGAAATGCAAATGAAGAAACGTGGCCACGTGCAAGCTCTCCCATGCAACAAAGGATTTGCAATTTTCTCCAATTCAAGAAGGATTTTTTTTCCTACTCCAATTTGGAAAGTTTGGAAGGCTTTTACAACATCTTTTGCCTATAAATAGACAACTCTAACACCAAAGAAGGAGGATCAATTAGGGGATTAGATGAAGAACTAGTAGAGTTCTTTATTTTTAGTTTTACTTTATTTTTTCAGTTTTTCAGTTTTTATTTTTCTTTTCAACTTTGTCTTTAGTTTATAATTATGTTTAGGAAATAGTTTTTTCTTCTTTTGCTAATGGATTATTGAAATCTTATATTTTCATTGTTATGACTTTATTTTGAGCTTAATTTTCAATATCGGTTGATTATTTCTTGGTTTTAAGCATATTCTTATCTTTGATTGTGTTGAGATTAATTATTGGTTTATTGAATAAATAACTAAAAATTGGTTTTGACATAGTTAATGATTTGCATATTCTTGGATTAACTCTTTAATGTTTATGCATGATTATTATCCGAACTATGAGATGATTATGTGTGAATTTTATTGGTTAATACTAAGAGAGGAGGAACTAAGAATAAATTGGAGTTGAATCACTTGAGAAAGGCTTCAATGAATATTTAGGAAGTTAAAACTAGATTTTCATGCTAAGTATTAGATTTGTCTATGAGTTTAATACTAAGAATGATATACTTGAATAAAGATATCTTGCTTTATTACTAGTTTTTTCATAATCATTGGTGTTTCTATTGAATTTAAGTCATTACAATGAAAGTTAAGGTGGATAGTTCATTTAGCAAGAGAATTTCAGTTATTGTTTTGTTTTAATTCATGTTTTAGCTTTTGTTTTGTTTAATTATTTTTTGTGTTTAATTTTTACCTTTAAATCAAAAACATTTGGGAAACAATCTCGAATTAATTTAATTCATACATAGATATTATTCTTAGCAATCCATATTCCCTTGGGTAGTCTTAATTTATATTTCCTGTATTACTAGCCGATCTAGTACACTAGCTTGCTAGCATTCGGTCAACTATCTCACAATTCTTGTTTATTATCCTCATTTAGGAAATTTTGGCCGATGAGAAGTGCATATGTGAATGTGATTCATAAGGACACTTTTGGAATAACAATTTAATTATAATAATTAACATATAGAATGGGTTAACATAAGTCATTGCTCAATTCCTAAATGAAATAAAGAATGGTGAAGAGTTATTGCATTGTAACTGGATATGGAAAGGTAAAGTCAACCATTAATTTTCTGTCACTTGGGTAATCTTGATGCTTGACTAGAAGTCTCTCTTAACTTGTAAATAAGTGTATTAAAATGATTATATCAATATTGTGATTTAAAGAGTTTAAATCAAAAAATTATATTTGAGTTAGAATATGCAAATACAATATTGTAGATACCATAGAATATGCCAGTGTTATTAAAATCAGGCCGGACCAAGCAGTTGAATTGGTTTAACCGCGAACCGCCAACTTATCCGGTTGGTTCAATATATAAAAACCGAATTGGCTAAAAATCGTAGGAAACCGGTATGAACCGTCCAAAAACCAAATAAACCGATGAAAATTGGATGAAACCAGAAAAAACTGGTTTGAATTAGAAAAAAATCATTTTTTGTCTAAAATATTTTTATAACATTATTTTTTGGTGGAAAAAATAAAATATAAATATAACTACAAAATAATTGAAATTTAATCAATTTTAATAAATTTCTTATGAATAAAATAAAATTATAATTTATAATTGATGAATATTTTTGAATATTTGTAATTTTTTACTGTATCTATCTTAAATATTTGTTATAAATATTCAATAACTTGAAAATATTACTTTATGCTTAATGTTTGATAATAAAAATATTTTTTATTATTTTATATAGTTTTATTTTCATAATTTTATAAAAAATTTTAAAAATAATATTATTTTGAAAAAAAATAAAAATTTTGGTTGAATCTTATTGACTTGGTCGAATCAATAATTTTTTATCTTTTTGATTTTTTATTTGACCCAATTTTAATAACATTGGAATATGCATACACATTATTGTGGATGCCCTAGGCTGTGGCGCCACAGTTGGAAATGACCTAGTGATGAAAGAAGTCTTCCGTAAAGGGGAAAGGGTTTTTTGCCTTAAGATAATTTGAGTCAAAAAAATAATGAAATAAGATTTAAAAAAAAAAATAGGCATCTTTATCCTTTTCTAGGGGCCCCAAAACCGCAGACGGACTTAGATCGAGTTCAATAAAGGATCAAGCCTGTTCTGATGACCAAAAAGGGCATTTGCCATAAAAAGTTGAAACGTGGTTTGGTTGCATAGATACACTGCTTTGTATTTCAAAAGCGGAAAGGTGTCATAAAAGTTGAAAAACATAGCTAATAGTCGTGGATTTGCTTTTGCATCGTTTTTTTGGGAAGAGCAATTCATGGGCATGAACTATTATTTTCACGGCCATTAACTACCCCGAGGAAACCCTAAAATCCTATTTTCTTTCTCTACAAAGGGAGAAAGATGCATTATTCCTATGGGAGGAAAAATTTCAGTACTGGGTAGTGCTTCAGCACAAAAACACACTTTTCTCTCTAAGTTTTTAATTTCTTAACACACTTGAAGCGTGAATCGCTTTGATCCTTGCGATATCAAAAGTAAGAAAGTCTAAAAGCGATTTATACTGGGTCTCTTTTCTTCATTCTTCTTCCTTTTTTTTTATATACATTTTTCTGTATTTAATTATCCTTTTTTTTTTTACTTTACTATTCTTCTTCTCTTTTTTCCCCCTTTTGGTGATTCTAGATTGATCTCAAGGATCGGTGTAACATCGTAAGGTATCAAAATCATTATTTTATGTTATTTTAATTCTAGTTTTTATTGTTTTTCTATTTTATTTAATTTCTTTTTGCTTTAATTCCATTCTGTTCACAATTCTCATGGATTATGAGGATTGGATTCAATTTGTAGGAATCGATCACTTGATCCATTTAATCTGGTATTGGTGCTTGAGAATTATTTTAATTAATGCAATTTAATTTCTTATTATTTATGTCATTTAATTTTTCATATTTTAATTTATGTTCTTTAATTTCCCTTTATTCATTTTTTTATGCGATTTAATTTCTACATTTAATTTGGATATTTATTTTGCTGCAGTTTAAATTCATCTTTAATTCCATTGCAATTTAATTTATTATTGTATTTTATTTTCTTGCTTGGAGTACAACAAGTTTTAAATGTTGTATTTATCTTCATTTTCTTTTTTTGCATGTATTTTGATTTATTAAGGTAATATCCTTTTTTTTTAAATAAGATGGTATTGGTGCTTGAGAATTATTTTAATTAATGCAATTTAATTTCTTATTATTTATGTCATTTAATTTTTCATATTTTAATTTATGTTCTTTAATTTCCCTATATTCATTTTTTTATGCGATTTAATTTCTACATTTAATTTGGATATTTATTTTGCTGCAGTTTAAATTCATCTTTAATTCCATTGCAATTTAATTTATTATTGTATTTTATTTTCTTGCTTGGAGTACAACAAGTTTTAAATGTTGTATTTATCTTCATTTTCTTTTTTTGCATGTATTTTGATTTATTAAGGTAATATCCTTTTTTTTTTAAATAAGATAAATCTAATCTTTAGGTTCTGGAAACGAAAATCATATCTTATCTTTTTTAATTTGAATATTTTTTACCATATTTTGTAAATATCTTTCTCTATTTACTTATTCTTTAATTGTTCTTTTTTATTGATAGAACTGATGATTTCATTAGTGAAAAGAAAGGGGGTACATCAACATTAATATAAGGCTCAATGCATCGAGGATGCTCCTACAACTGGTCCATCTTGAAAATCCTGTTTCTCGTGAGAAAACTTATTTATGGTTAACCAAATGCAATAGCGCAAAGTACTAAATTTTGAAACTGATTGTAGATTTAAATTGCCCAAAAGAACAACAAGCCAAAGCTTGAAATTAGAACCTGAAAACCCAGCAATTAGTGGTGAGAAAATAGTGATGGGACAGCCAAACATCCCCTCAACTCCACATTAGTATGATATTGTTCGCTTTGGACCAAGCCCGCATGAATTTATTTTGATGGGACAGCCAAACATCCTCTCAACTCCACATTAGTATGATATTATCCGCTTTGGGTCAAGCCCGCACGGATTTGTTTTTGGGTACCTTCCAAAAGGCCTCATACTAATTGAGTTAGGTGGACACACTTATATACAAGGTGTTTCTCCCTTAATTTTTCAATGTGGGATGTGGGACTTAGATTGTACCCCAACAATCCTCCCCTCAAACCAAGGACCACACAACACGTGGCCTCTCCTCCAGCAATAATTCACTTTCCAATCGCGAGGACGTACCGAGGGCCTCCCACAGCTTATGTCCTCCCCTCGAGCGATAATTCATTTGATCCGTCAAATCATCTTGCACCGCCGTTATCAACCAACGGGACACGCCGCTTGGCTACCACAATACCAGGAAGACTTTCGACATAAGGCACCAAACACGAATCTTCAATTGCATGAACAAACCGAGGACCCTCCCACACAACGCAGTCCACCGTTGGCTCAATCTCCTAACACCAACACTGCACCTAATGGTGTAGTCAACATGGAGATTGTAAAAAGCAGTATCCTGAATGAAGAGATGAGAAGGAGATCACAAGCCTCATCTTCTTCATCACAATCAGATGTTCTAGTTGCAGAATCTAGAGGAATGAGACAGTTTAGGGAACAAAACTCTAGAGGCAAGAGCAGAGGGAAGTCAAACAAATACGCCAATGTAGAATGCCATCACTGTAAGAAGAAAGGCCACATTAAAAAGTTTTGCAGAAGGTTCAAAAAGGAACAAGAGAATCAAAGCAAATTTGTGAAGAAAGACAACAACAGTGATAATGAGCAAACTAATATCATAGATGAATTTAATATCGTTTATGATGAAGATATTATTAATCTTGCATCTCAGGAGTCCAGTTGGGTGCTTGATAGTGGTGCTACCATTCATGCTACATCCCGTAAAGAATTCTTCTCATCATACACACCTGGAGATTTTGGTGTTGTTAGAATGGGAAATGAAGGCCTGTCAAATGTTATTGGCAAGGAGATGTTTGCTTAGAAACAGAGAATGGTACCAGACTAATTTTGAAGGATGTCAGGCATATTCCAGATATACGCATGAATTTAATCTCTATATGCAAACTTGGAAGTGAAGGATATTGCAACTCCTTTATTTATGATAAATGGAAACTTACAAAAGGCTCCTTAGTAGTGGCTAAAGGTGAAAATCATGCAACACTATATGTGATGGAAGCAAAGCTCTCCACTGATACAGTAGCTGCAATGGAGAAAGATAGTGCAATTGAATAGTGGTATCAGAGCCAGGTTCGAAAATGGAGCCAACGGTGGACTACGTTGTGTGGGAGGGTCCTCGGTTTGTTCATGCAATTGGAGATTCGTGTTTGGTGCCTTGCATCGAAAGTCTTCCTGGTATTGTGTTAGCCAGGCGGTGTGTCCCCGTTGGTTGAGAACGGCGGTGCAAGATGATTCGACGGACAAATAGATTATCGCTCGAGGGGAGGACATAAGCTGTGGGAGGCCCTTGGTACGTCTCGCGATTAGAGAGTGGATTATCGCTGGAGGAGAGGCCATGTGTTGTGTGGTCCTTGGTTTGAGGGGAGGATTGTTGGGGTACAACCCAAGTCCCACATCCCACATTGGAAAATTAAGGGAAAAACACCTTGAATATAAGTGTATCCACCTAACTTCATTAGTATGAGGTGGACACACTTATATTCAAGGTATTTTTCCCTTAATTTTCCAATGTGGGATGTGGGACTTGGGTTGTACCCCAACAATCCTCCCCTCAAACTAAGGACCACACAACACATGGCCTCTCCTCCAGCGATAATCCACTCTCCAATCGCGAGGATGTACCGAGGGTCTCCCACATCTTATGTCCTCCCCTTGAGCGATAATCTATTTGATCCGTCGAATCATCTTGCACCGCCATTCTCAACCAACGGGACACGTCGCCTGGCTAACACAATACCAGGAAGACTTTCGACGCAAGGCACCAAACACGAATCTCCAATCGCATGAACAAACCGAGGACCCTCCCACACAACGCAGTCCATCATTGGCTCCATTTTCGAATCTAGCTCTGATACCACTTGATGGGACAGCCAAACATCCCTCAACTCCACATTAGTATGATATTGTCCGCTTTGGGCCAAGCCCGCACGGATTTATTTTTGGGTACCTCCCAAAAGGCCTCATACTAATGGAGTTAGGTGGACACACTTATATTCAAGGTGTTTTTCCCTTAATTTTCCAATGTGGGATGTGGGACTTGGATTGTACCCCAATAAATAGACTCTAAAACTGGCTGAACTGCATGACAATCTTTGAAAATATTCAATTTTAGAACAAAACAAACAAGTCAAACTAATAGATGGAACACGTCTGTGCAAAACTGCTTCGCGGGGAGAATATCTAAAAAGGCACACCATGAAAAATTTGCTATTTTAACAGGTAAGAGCAGCTTTCAAAGTTGCATCCAGAAAGAATAAAATCCCGGAGATGAAAAGAAAGCCGATTCAGATTGAAAAACAACATCAAAAGCAATCATGTACCAACTTTTAACCATTTATTGCCCTAAAAAGTGATAATCCACACCCAAGAATCATCCACCTCAACCAAACCTCAGGGAATCTTTCTAATACGCTTCATGTCCACCTCAAATAAGATAGAAGAAATGATATACCAATGCCATTGCCTATAAGCCTCATCAATTAAAGCCGATACCATAGAAGCAATTGGCAGTATGCGATAAGGGGGATAGCTTTAAAAGTAATATGCTATGGAATCTATGGATTATACCAACCTTTTGCAGTGTTTCCATTACCAATCCTCTATCATAATCCTCGAAGCAAAATATCCTTCCCTACAATTATATTTCTCCAAGTGAAACTAGAGGAAGAAAAGCAACCAGCTTCTAGAAACTAGAGTTCCAAAAATATTTTTCCTTTAACAAACGTAACGGTAATGTGAAAGGTTGAAAAAGGATCCTCCAACCCTGCTTAGCAAGCAGAGATTTATCAAAGAGGAAATTACCCATAGTGCCAGGTTTTTATTTTATTTTTTTCCAAAAATACAACCCTCTTTTATAATCTTTCATTAATCTTACTTTTTAAATTTTTATTTCAAAAATACACCTTTTTTACTCAAACGAAAAGTACCCTTCACTCTCCCTTATCAACATTCTTGTTCTGGTTTTCCTTTTCATGTGATCTCTTTCTCATTTTACCGTCACCAGCATTTTTTTCTTTTTCCGACAATCTCCTGTTCTCTCTTCGTGGTTGGTGATACCATTTTTGGTTTGATTTGTTGATTGGTGTTGGGTACTGAGTTTTTAATCGAGTTGCTATCCGGTACATAAATTGAGGAGATCTGAATATTCAATTTCAGTTCTAATTAATTACTCCCTCCGTTCTTTTTTATCAGTCACTTTTGTTATTTTTACTAAGATTAAGAAATAATAAATAGACTTAAATTTAATATTAAATTGCGTGATTAAAACTAAATTATCAAATCTGATTGGTTCTGACTTTATTGGGAAAGAAAAATAAATTAAAAAAGCAAATTAAATTACATTGAAAGTCTAAAAGTGACAGATAAATAGAATTTATATTTTATTCAAAAGCGACAGATAAAAAAGAACGGAGTAAGTAGTTTGCTTCTTTTATTGTTCTAATTAATTCTTCTTGCTTTGTCGTTGTCTTTTGGATAATTGATTTCACTTATCCTTCTGTGGAGATTGATGAAAAAAGTTGATCTGTTGCCACCAAGTAAAAAAGATTTACAATTTGGTCTATTTTTTTAAAATGGTAATTCTTGAATTTCATTGGCTATGTGTTTATTTGATTCATTTAATTAATTTGTTAATGTAGATAACACACACACATATATATGGTGGTCTTTCAGGTTTTTTGCTATTGGCAAGAGTAATAGCAACAACAATATGTGTGACATTGGCAGCATCAAGAGCAGCAAGGCTGGGGTCAATGCCTATGGCTGCATTTCAGATCTGCTTACAGCTTTGGCTTACATCATCACTCCTCGTTGATGGCTTAGCTATGGCCGGTCAGATATGTATAAACATCCAATGTTTCTACACTTATTAATTATTTCATTGCAATAATACCTATATAAATTCTAATTATTCCATTTCTCGTTTTGATAGGCAATGATAGCTTGTACATTTGCTAAGAAGGACTACCAGAAGGCAACAGCAGCAGCAGCAACTCGAGTTCTACAGGTAATTAATTGCCAATTTATATAACTCCATTATCAACATTTGTTCCAGAGTTCCAATTTTCTTCTGAAACAATACTCATATATCTTACAGATGAGTTTTGCTCTTGGGGTAGGGTTAGCATTTGTGGTTAGAGTAGGTCTGCACTGTGGTGATGGAATTTTTTCAAAAGATCCTAATGTTCTCCACATTATAAGCATATGCATCAGTTTGTTCAATTGCCTTTGCTTTTGAAGGAGTAAACTTTGGAGCATCTGATTTTGTATATTCAGCGTATTCTATGGTAAGTTTATTAGCCCTTTTTCATATTAATGTGTAATTTTTGTTTATAAGTGGTTAAATTAATGTATACACATTCAGGTTCTAGTAGCGACAACATGTATTTTTATTCTATCTAAAATGGGTGGTTTTGTCCGAATTTGGATTGCTCTTACCATCTTTATGGGGCTCCGTACATTTTGCTGGTGTATGGAGGTGAATGTTGTAACTCATTCTTTTTATTTTTGTTATTATCAGAAAACATGTCATATACGTGCCTATGAATTGATTTTGAATTGATTATTGTGTTTAGTCTTCAAGGTAATTTAAAGTTTGAATTTTTTTTATGTGTACGTGTAAAAACATATGTAAAAAATCAAGGTGATTTTATGAGGTTTTTTTTATCAAAGAAGCTGAGACTGCTGTATTTACAGAGATTGAAGATGTTGTGCATTTTGTTAAATGGCTGGATGATGAGTTATCTGGTAAAACTTCCATTTTGCATTCATTATCACCAAAGATTGCATTTGGTTTAATGCTTAATCTCAGTTTAAGAATTAATTATCTGGGTTTAATGTGTAAATGGATGAAAGAGTTGTACTCAAGCACTTCTATTGGCCTGAGCAGAAGGCAGATGCATTGCATGAAGCTGCATTTGATGATTGCGGTCTCAAGAAGTTAAAGTCAAAAGTTTCATCATTTCTCATCAGCTATGACTGTATCATGTTTACATATGTATTTAGGCTCGGTTGTTAAATCAGCTTTTGAAATTTTTATTTTTATTTTTTTCCCAATAGACTGATTGTTTTCTAGAGTCCAATTTTGTGAAGAAATTAGGTCTTCTTAAATTTTTAGTAACCAATTTGGAGAAAATGTTAAAATACATTGTTCATCTTATTGCAACTTGTGCATGTACAGCTCCAAAAGAAAATTTTCATGGAAAATGATTCAATTGTGATTAGTTGCATAACTTATATGAACATGATAAATTCACAATTTGCTAAGTTTTTTTTGTTCACTTTGCATAATTTCATACAAAACTACAGATCTAATATATAAAAAACTATAAATCTAATATAAAAAAAGCATTTTATAAAACATGTTGTTAATATAAAGCTTAATCTCAGACTTTCCTTTCACTTGAATGCAATTCTTAACAATATTTTCGGTAAGAATACAAAACAGAACACCTAATGATCTTAGACTTTAAAAGATCAAATAAAACATCAAGTTGATCCTGGCTGCTTCTAGTTTGGTAGCTGGGACAAAGAGAGAGCAAAATCATTGTTCACTTTGCCTTAAACTTAAATTAGATCTGCTTATACACTTTCATCTTCAGTAGATAATGATGAGTTCCACCAATAAATAGCCATATTATTTCCTATTCGTTTTGCCGTCATCAATCTGCCCTTCTCAATTCAAATTTTTTTTAAAAAAATGAAATAACTTGATAATAATAATTAAAAAAAATAGTTTGCAACTTATTGGCTGAGGTAATTTCTACTACCATTCCATTTAAGATAGCCAAGCGTCAAATGACTTATAAGAACAAGATTTTATAGGATCTGTCAAGAATGCAAGCAGTGTCAAAAGATTAATCAACCAACCTTCTTTGTTTCTTCATGAACATAAGGATTGTCCCTTAAATACTATAATGCTCTGTCTCTTCCTTGTCCCAATCTTCTCAAAACCAAAATAACCAGAATTTATGAGTGTTTTGGTAAAAATATGAGGCTACTTAAGCGAAAGTTGAAATCTATCACAAAATCTGACTAAGCAAAACACAGTAGTTTGATAGTTTGCTTAAGTGGAAAGGAGTTATAACATATTGAACACCAATCATACTTATGACATAGAATGGTTTAATTGGTAATAAAAATCACTACACAAAATAGGACATATAGATAACTAAACAAATATAAGGATTAATAAGAATCATTGGTGCTGATGTTTAAAATTTTAAACTCATTTATATAAGAATTTAACTTGATTAAACTTAAAACCAACAATATATGTATAATATACGCCTAGTATACATATAATATACACCTAATACACACACAGTATACAATAAGTACATGCATAGTATACACCTAGTACACACAGTATACAATAAGTACACGCATAGTATACACCTAGTGCACACATAGCATATAATAAGTACACGCACAGTATACAGTAAATACATGCACATTATCTGCTTTATGATTCCTTTTTTTTTCTTTCTCCTTCAAGTTACTAAATATATACATTGTAAAATATAACAAGCAGTGCGCAGGAACTTCAAATACCTAAAATTTTTGCTGTAAAAGGCCACCAAAATGTTATCAAATGTAAGATCAAATGGGTGTACCAATAGTCACAACATACATCAAGTACATGCGTAGTATATATTAAGTACACACACAGTATACACTTAGTACATGTATAATATACGCCCAATACACGCATAGTATATGCCTAATACACATTACCAAATTCAAAAGCTCTCCAATACAAACAAAATATGGCCAATGTATTAGCTTCATTTTCTTAAATTTATAAAAATTACAGTGCTCAACTACAGGAGTTGCATCCAAACCAAAAACTAACTTGCAAATCATTGACTAGCTTTAACACTAAGAATAAGCTACTTTTGAGTTTAGCACCAAAGTGAAATCAAAAAAGCCTCAAGCCCCTAAGCCAACAGTATGGGTGACAGAGCACTCCATGTAAAGTTCCATTCTAATACAAAAGGTAGAGAGAGATGACATAATATACACTAAGTACACACACTGTATACACCAAGTACATACAGTGTGTACACTTAGTGTATAAATTAGGTATACACACTGCATACATCAATTACACTCACTGTATAAATCAAGTATACATACTGCATACATCAAGTACACTCACTATATACACCAAGTACTCACATTGTATGCACCAACTGCACACACAATATACAATAAGTACACAATATACAACAAATATATAAAATTTACAATGATAATAAATAAACAAAAAACATTGTATTACATTATATTAATTTTAGAAAATCATTACATAATATAATACATTTAAAATGTAAAGAAAAAGAAAAAATAATTACCTTTTGTTTTTTGGGGACATGAGAACCATAATTCGATTTTTTACTTGCACTATGATTTTTTTTAGTCTTTCTTGTGGTCATTAATCAAAGCTAGCATCTCCTCTTTTGTTTTTATTAATTTTTTTATTGCCATCTCCTTTCTTTATATTCTTAATAATTTGGGAGACACTTCTAGGTCAAGGAGAAGAACTTGATCAAGTAACATCCATTTCACCTGTGATATGGATAGATAAACATAACGAAGAGTCATTTTAGATGAATAGATTCAAATCACATCATTTTCAAAGGTGAAACAATAAAGCAAACATCAAAAAATTAATATATATTTTTAAGATATTGTGAATGGCTGAATTAAATGGCAATTGAAATAAATTCAAATCACTTTTTTCTCTGCCACCAAACAGACTTTCCACCAAAAAATTAAAAATACATTTTTTACTGTATAAGCAGAAGAATTATAATCCGTTAGTGCAACTAAGTATGCGTAAATATCAAATCTATTTTCTTATTCTAGAATTTTCTCATCCGCTAAGTCCAAATAAGAACTTAAAAATTGATTTGTAAGCACAGTCCAAATAACAACATTAAACCTGGATATCTCATGATTTGTACTCATGATGCAAGTCCTTCGAAGCTTGAACAACATTGTAATCTATATATGTAATAACTGCAATATAACCAGACAAGACTTAAGTATCTTGTTCATTATCAAAACCAAGTTATATCGACTCCAAAAGTAAGCTTATTAAGACAAAATATATTTATCAATTTAATAAATCTTTCAAACCATCATCACTTAACTCAAGGTATATCAATGTAAATATATAACAATATCATAATTTGTAACTAGACATCATTGAAAAAGCATTAAGTACAAGAATATGCAACTTCTTGTATGCACACTATTTATGGTCTAAAAACACAAGCCTCCAGTGGAAATACATCTCAAAGGTTTTGCTTTAAGCTAGTAATCAGAATAGGATAATTAAGACTTATGCGCCATCTATAAAATAAAAAAATGAATTCTTTCAACATCAAGCTCATATTCTCTTAGTCTAACACAAGAAAATATTGACGAGTTCAAATTTAATAATAGAACTGAATAATAGGAAGGAAGATTTAAAGATGCATCAGCAGTAATTGTTTCCTTAAATGCAATTAGCTTAGGAAATTATATATTTTCACCTGTCTTTTATGTAACTTATATTGGCAAAATAAACAAGTGCATCAATGTGAACAATTACAATTCCATTATAAGTATATGCTTCTGAATATTGTTTGATGTTTCTATAAATAGTGGTACCAGGAATTCACCCCAAGATGGCTACAGTATATAAAAGAAAGAAGCAAAAAAATAAGTAACTAACTTCTTTAGTTAATTAAATAAATGAAGAAGATGTTCACTCCTATCAAGAGATAAATCAAATAAAGAAAAGAATCTTCTAAGATACAGGACATTATATGCCCTTATTAACTTGCATAGGCACCTTAATGAAACAAACATCACTTACCAATGTGTGGATTTGCCGATTCGTGAATAACAAAAGAAAATGATGCACCGACCTACAATTCCAAAATAAATTTAAATTTAAAAACACAATTTCAACCAGTCTTTATAGGCATTCATCTTAATACCTAGTTAAGCATGGTACAAGCTATGTCTTAAAGTTTTTCACACATATATCATACTCAGTTGTTGGATCCTCAAATGGCACACATGAAGTATTGGATCTCAACAAAATGACAAAAATCTATAATCCTAACAATAATTGTTATTATCAACTTATGAAATTTCTCATGGTTTCAAGGGACCTCAAATAAAGTAACACAAACTTTGAAATAATTGCATATGCAATTAAATGAATCCCCTTAATAATTAAAGCAGAAGTCTAAATAAAAACTTAAAAATTGATTTGTAAGCATAATCTAATCATTAATATTAAAATATCTTTGTTTTTCTGCATTTTCTTAGCATCCAAATAGAGGATCGATTAAAAACTTAAACAAACACAAAAGTAAAATATCAGGGAAATGATATCAATTAGAAACTTGAATAAACACAAAAACAAAATAAAAAGGCAAATGATAGTATTCTCCAGCTTTTTAATCTACTTTTTACCCGACCAAACAAAACAGCATTACACATAGAAAAATACAGAGAATCAAATGCAGAAACACAAGCTCCAATACATAACCTTACAAATGAATAAGGAAAGCAATCAACAAAGTGGAAAAAACAAAGATACAAAATAAATTATTCTCTATACAAAATACCTAGCAATCAATGGCCAGCTATAAATAATAAACTATTCAATTTCCACAAGTATCAACCAAAATGAAGCATTGAAATCATATACATTACAACTAGATGCAATGAGGATCAAATGAAGCAAATGATAAAATATACAAAGTTGTGCTATAAGAGATTGGGGAAATTTACAAATTCTGATGCAAATTTTGAAGGAGAGTTGAGAGATTTGATCTTCCGAGAAATATTTAAAACCAAAAATCAAAATCAAAAATAAAAATAAAAAAGAAAAAGAAAAAGAAAAAGAAAGTAGAAATAGTAACTAAAGAAGAAGAGAAAATTAGAATTGACCTCATGAGATTCAGATTTTGATTTTCAAGAGATAATCATTTTTTGCTGAACGATGATTAGAAATCGGTAATCAATTGAGACATAGAGTAGCCGGCGATCAGAGAGGCTAGAAATGGTGGTTGTCGGGAGAGAGGAGAGTGAAAGTAAGCGGTGGTAGGGAATTAGGAAGGTGAAAAATTAGGAAAGTGAGAAAGTGTGAAAATAGGAAAATTAATAAGAATGTAAAAAGTTATGTTTTTTGAAAATAAAAATTGTATAATTGATATTGAAAATTTAAAATATTGTATTAATGAAAAAAACATTGTTTTTATTGTTATTTTTTTTATATATTTTTGTAAAAACCCCTTTATTAAAACAGTTGAAATCATAAAAACCAAGACCGCTCACATCCTTAGGCTTGCGAAATTTGGCCCAGCTCCATAGATGCATTCGCCTGTATCTTTATATTGGCCTACCAAAAATTGCTAAGTGTAGCTTGCAAAACAAAAATCATTGCATAACACAATTTGGTAAGGCATGTGCTACTGCTTTAAATAGAATTTCCTTTCCTGCCTAAGAGAGAAATTTTTTTCCTCTAACCTTTTAACCCATTCCATAACCTATCTGTGATCTTATTAAAAAATGACTCTCTTAAATCTCCCTATAGCCCTTGGAAGTTCCAAGTAAAGTGCATGATTATCAACACTTCGTGTACCCAAGAAAGAAACAATCCGAGTTTTCCTTTCAAACGGCACATTGGAACTAAAAGAAATTTTAATTTTTTCAATATTCACCTTTTGGCCCAAAATTGTTTCATACCTTTGTACCATATTAGAAATGGAACTTGCCTCAGCAAGTGTAGCATGACAAAATAATGCAATCATCACTAAATAAAAGGTAAGGTATTATGGGGACCAATCCATAAATGCTAACACCATGCAATAATCCCCTACAAACAAAATCACAAATCAAACCAATGAGACATTTTGTACATAAAAGAAATAAATTTGGGGGAGGAGATCACCTTATCATAGATTGCACGAAGGTGTGATAGCTAGACAAATCAACATTAATAAGAACTAAATTATTACACCCGCCAAAGCCCACTTGATTTCGATTGGGTTTTTAGAGGCACGCTTTTAGGGTCTAAGACTAGATAAGACTTACTAAAACTCACAAATTAGCCACTTCACAATAAAGAAAGCTTTGGATCCAATTTATTATTGATGGATAACCTATGAAGGCATTTAATGTGGGCTCAAATAGGCAGGTATCATGGAGTTGCTATCTAACAGAATGTTGGAAAATCAATCTCAACCTTTTGATGCCAAAACAGAGATAGGTGTTCAGGACATCACTCTTTTTAGCACATCACTCTTACTTGGCATCTCGGTTAGATGTTTTATATAATTAAGTTTTTATTATTAGTCTACTAACTCCTTTCTCACATGATGCATTACAATTAATTAAATAACTAAACACTCAAGCATGTAGGATAGCGATAAAAAAGAAAAGAGTAAATCTACTTAGACTATTATATAAGCAAATTGTCCAATGAGAGAATAACAAATAACATGCCATATATAAAATGAAAAATTAATTAGTTTGGGAACATTGGTTCCTTCATGCATATTTACAAAAATATCTTTTTATTTTTCATGTAATTTTGGGATGAAAACTTAGGCATTGGCCCACTTTATTAGAAAAACACAATTAATTAATAAAATGATTTTATGATTTTTTATGTTAACGTGCAAAAAAAAATTATTACTACCTATTACACTCCCAAAATAATAATACATCTAAATAATCAAATAATAAAGAAATAAATAAAAGCAATAAATAAAATTGTAACGCCCCAAAAATTTGAATTGATTATATTTGGTAAATAGTCCCTTTTGGTACTAGTTTTGCAAGGGTCAAAAATGAAGATTTCAATATAAGTTAGTATTGTTGTCGGGTTTTAATTTAATAATTGTGAATTAAAATATATTATGAAAATTAATATACCAGAATAATAATAATAATAATAATAATAATAATAATAATAATAATGGTAAAAGGATAGGATTTTAAAAGAATTGTGTGGTTGTAATTTAAAAAGGGAAAGGAAAGAGAAATTGTGGGGTGTGATTAAAATAATAAATGAAAAGAAAGGAAAAGAAGTCGGTGGAATTCAAAAAGAAAGAAAAGGAGTTGAATTTTAAAAAGGAAATGTGTGGTTAAAGAATAAAAGACATATGAGCAGTAGGTGGGTGATTAAAAAGAATGTGTAGTTAAAATAAAAAGAAAGAAATAAAAAAAAAACATAAGAAGATGAAATGGAATGGTGGAATGGACCACGAAAATGGAAGGGAAAACAAAAATTGGCGCCACTGCAACTCACAACGCTGGCGAGGAAGCTCGAACTCCAACCATCGCCGCCACCGTCTGTCCTCCGATCTCCTTAGTGTCATCGTCACCATTGAGACGTCATTTTCTTCCGGTTTCTTCACCATCGTGACTCCCCTTTTTCTCTTTCCCTTATTTTTCCAGCGATCTTAATGGTGATTGAAGGGGCTGACTGCACCGATGAGATCACGAGGCTGAGGCGGATCTTTCGATGGCCGCCGATCATCCCCACTCGCCGGCGAAGTGCAGATCGGAGCACGTGGTAGCAGGCGATTCTAGGCGGTTTTTCGGCTAAACCATGATGTTTTGAGGCGCGTGAAAACCACCGGAAAACTACCGGCAACTCTGGCTTCAGGTGTGAGGCTTCGGTGGGTCTCCGGCGGGTCTCCGGTGAGGCTCCGACGAGGCTCCGAATAGGAAGAATGAAGAGGGCATTCTGGGCTTCGACTCGACGGTATGGGAACTATATTAACAGTTTGATTTTTATGTATAATTTTGAAGTAAATTTTGGTTAATTTTTATGATTGATATTAGCTTTATATATATTGGATTTGTATACGAAATTGATAATCTGTAAAAGTAAATAAATCATAGGGTTAGTGAAGAAACAGTTTTTGAAAGTATAATAGTTGCAGTGAATTTAATTAGGCTGAACTAAGCGAGATAGAGTTTGAGTTTGATTTGATTTAAGTGTTAATGGTATAATTGAATAAATAATGAATTATAACTATTAATAGAAGTGACGTTGAACTTGGTTAACATGGAACTAAGGGAAAAATCTATTGATATATATATAAATAGAATATCTGTTATCCTTTGAAGTTTGTGAAATGAGTTGTAAAAAGAATGCAGTTTTACAGTTCCTTGGTTATAAACTAGATAAGTTAATTACATTATGTGTTAAAGGTTTATCTTTGATATCATTATTAAATTTAATGTGGTGGGTTACTAATCACTGTTCTAGGCTTTGCCTAGTTGGAAAGTATAAAGGGAATTCATGATTGAGTTTTCAATAGAAATGTTTCAGATCCTTACCAATTGATTTTGAAATTATTCCTTGGTAAAGAAATTATACGTTGCTACTTTGTTTAATGTATTTGTTGAGTTTAATTAAGAATTTAGCTAACATGTTTATTTGAAAAATGTATAAATAAAACTCTAGGTTATGCTATTAAATGTTAATAGAGAAATTTTAAAAGCTAATGATTCATTTGGCAATAAAAAGTATAGTTTTTGCCAGTTGATTTATGATTGAACTTAGATAGCTAAAGAATCAATATTATTAAGATTGTTCTTAAATAAGTTTAATTTGAAATATGATGGCATAATGATATATAGATATACTATATGAATATATGATTTGATACAACTATAGTATAGTAAGAGATCTATTATAATAGTAAGAAATTATATCAAATAGTCGTTGTTGCTATCATTGCATAACTTCCAGTTTAGTAAAAGAAAGGTGATTAGGTAATGAGGGTTAAAGTTTTAAGAAATTAGTTATATGTACAGTATTTGATTAAGACAAAAAGGAATAAGAGATAACTCTTTGGAGATAGTTAAAATTAACTTAAGTTTTATTCTCATTTCTTACTATAAAACTTATACAAGTATCGGATTAGGAAGTATTTTAACTTCATATATGCTATTATCTTTCATGATGCAATTAGCTAAGATATTAAACCAAGAAGTTATTTGATACGTAAGAGATCATGATAGAGTAAAAAGATGATTATTTGGAATTTAATATACGGTAATTGAAGATTATAATGTCATAGTACAAAACAAGTGAGAATGTAACTAGTATAGTAGTAGGCTATTAGTATAAATGTGATACAAACATGTAAAGAATGGAAATACCTAAAATATAATGAATTGAGAAATATTGAAAAATACTCGTTTCTTTATGAATCTTTGTTTGATACTTGAATAACCAAAAATGAATATCATTATTATAAATGGAGTAAACATAGTTTTATGTTTACGCTCTTATGGTATTATGAGAAAATCGACGATTAAATGCTATGTACTTACATGTGTTTGCTTTAACATATTGGTGTTTTAAGAGTATGTATTTAGATATGTGATTATGACATTGAACTTATATGCATCTATAGGCGCTAAAATGATATGAAGTGGTGTAGGTAGATATTGATATCAGATTTGTAACTGAATATATGTATTTGATGTATTGGTTGAATATATATGTGGTGATTAAATTGAGTACAATAGAGCAGGTGAGATGGCTATAATGAATCATGCAGGTATGTCTTTCTGAAATGACTATGTGTTTATGTGTTGTTTTAGACACTCATAGTGGATGTGATTATATATGATTTCATGTTCATGAAGGCAGTCTAGCAATGCATAAACTATTATGACAAGTATAAGTATTGTTAATATATGGTTATTAGAAAGTTTAAAAGTAATTTGAAAGAATGTATATTAAGTAAACTCCTTTGATGACTGAAGAGTAATGTAAAAAGAAATTGCTGAATTATTGTGAAATAATTCATGATATAAGTGAATGATGGTTCACAAACTGTACAAAAATATTGAATGTTCTGAATAACTGTATTATATGGATTGAAATGATGATAAAGTTGATAAATGTACTGAAAGTAAGTGATCTTTTGCGCCCTTAGAAAATAGTCTGACAGTAAAAACTAGCTCAGGATATAATTGGCTAGCCATAGGGATTCTGTACCGCGGTGCAAGTCATGGCGACTTGCTTAGTTATGGTAGGATCACTGATCTCCATAATTTCTGTTTGTACCTGGTATCTGCTACGTGGAAAAATGGTCTTTGAGATCATTTTTCAATCTGTTTGTGGCCCATGGGGTCCACATCCCGTATATCCAGTCTGAGTATTTCTGTCAGTGCTGTTCTAGGGGCATTAATATGAAAATAAGTTAAAAAGTATAAAAAAAATAAGAAATGTTATAGTTCAGAACATGTGATTCTTTAATTCTATATAAGCATTATGTATCTATATATTTATGTATAGGTATGTATACAACTCTGTTATCGATCAAGTACATAATATATGACACACTATAGTGTTAAGTATTATATTGTTCACCTTGTTAAGAGTATTTAAGGATTATATGAAAGTGAATTTTGAATGCATACTATATTTTAAATGATGTAAATATATGAAAGAAATATGCCGGATGTCTTTTGTGGTAATAATGACTGATGCATTGATTACTGCGTTATTAAGTTTTATTGACCATGTAAGTAGACGTTCGGTCGCTTATGCTTGTAATTTATTGCTGAATGTAAGAACTGGGATCTAAGGTAATTGAAGGTATTTATTAAAAGTATTATCAACTTGTATTTGTATAATTGACATTACATGTTTAAAAGATTATCTTTAGATTACTCTGTTCCCCACTAAGTTTTATAGCTTAGCACGGGTTTTGTTATCCGTGTAGGTAGCAGGATAAACTTGTTTTTAGTTACGACATCTGCTTCGGCTCAATCATCAGAAGAAGGGATCTAGTTTCGAGCAATTCATCTTTTGAGGTTCACAGATGTAGCGAGGCGATTTTAAATGTAAAATTGTTTTTATTTTGGAGTATTATAGTGACTTAAGAGTGTAAATTGTAATATTGACTTATCTTAAGAAATGTGATTAATAATGAGAATGGATGTATGAGATGCATGATGAAATTATTTTGTATTGATGTGCCTCTAATGGGCTGAGGGAATTTTCTGGTTTTTCAGGTGAATTAGATAAGTTTTTAGACGTTATATTGCCGGATTTTTATTTGGTAATTAGTTACTTGGACAATTATAGTTTATTGGCTTACTTAAGTTATAAGTTTTTCCTTTTTGGACAAGCTTGGAGTCGTTGGGTTAGTTAAGATTGCAAGAAAAAAAAATTTTCCGCCTTATCACTTGTTTCATTTAGACTGTTCAGTAAGGGTGTTACAAAAATAAAATGAGCAAAAGATAATTAAAATCACCCACGGTAATTCTCCAAAGTATTTCAACATCTCAGGCTCCAAAACCTGATGCAACAAAGATTAAATGCTCACAAAACACAACGAAAATGAACAATTAGTATTATGTTAAATAAAAATAAATAGTAAAGAAAAATAAATAAAACATGCATTTTGTACCAACGGACTAAGCAATTAGAATGTTAAAAAATGCATGAAACACAATTAAAATGAAATTTAAATAATAATTAATCATACAAATAATATTAATGTAAGAAAGCATGCAAAAGTAACATTAAAAGGGCTAAAAATACCACAAACGGCCTAAAGGAAAGACAAACGACCAAACAAGGGAAGAGTGATGGGACGAAAAGAAGATCATTTGACGTCCCGTATGTCGGTGTGACCGATAGGGCATCTTTAGGGTTTTATTCCCGTCTATCGCTCAACAAATAGGTAGAAATGTAGAAAACACACAAAAACAAGGAAAGTCTATTCTTAACCTAATTATGCATTATCTATGTCCTAATCATGCCAAATCTAATTATGAAAATCAAATACACATTTAAAACATGCCAAACAATTAATTAACACAAAATACAAAATTTTAATCAAGAAAAATAATTATTCATCAATGGTGAAAAATTCTAAAATATGTTATTCTACATATTTAGAACATTCATGGCATCATTGTATTACAAACAAAAGCAAATTAAATAACAATTCAAATATGGATTATGGCATAAAAATAAAAATGAATACATAATATTTTCACATAATAAATTAATGCATCTACATGGAAATTAATTTAGTATTAAAATAGAAATAAAATGAAAACCCATAATATTACCCTCAATATCTTTCTTAGAATGATAGAGAATTATGTTCCAAGTTCCTCTCCAATTGATTTCCAAGATTGATAAAAAGAAGAAAATATTGTTTTCTTATGTAAAAGAATGGTTTTTTTCTCAAAAAGAATGTGAAGATCTTTGCCCCGTTTTGAAGAGATAAAAATCAAATTTTTTTTCATTCTTCAAAAGAATGGCTACCTCCCTCAAGTTTCTCAAGAAAAATCTGAATTTTTTAGCCACCAAAGAAAGAAAAAGAAGAATGAGCCCTCCAAACCCTAGGGTTTTTCTATTTATTTGAGGGGTTTTTTGAGTCATATTAAAACTCTTTTCTTTAAGGATTTAAAACCCCTTAAAACTTGTATTTTTAAAGTTTAAATCCCTAATTTGATCCTCAAAGATCATATTAGATTTAAGATAACATTTTTTTTAAAATATTTCCTCTTTCTCGCTCAAAAAAGTGAAAATTAAATCTGAAAATCGCACGACAGACGAGTAGGTTGTCTGTTGCCAGGTGTTTATCACCACAAATAGGCAGCTTGTTTGTCAATAAAGAAGGTGATTTTCACCATTAAAACCCTATTCTATCTCCGAAACAAACAAAAGGACAAAGCACAATAAAATTTTAAGATAACTTTATGGAAATCAAGGATAAGACTTAAAGTTTGCATTCTCCATCCGCCATATGAACAATGCTTCCTTATCGAGTAACTCTAATCTAGGTTGCCTTAGGATCCGATGTCTATAATTGCTCCTGATCTTAGGAAACTTAGTGCACTAGTGCCTAAGTGAGCCAAAATTCAAAGTAAAAGGAAAAAGATGCGTACCTGAGGCAGCAAATCTCTGGTTGCTTGATTGGCGTGTGACTTTTAAGAAAGTCAAGTTGTGACTTAGGAGAAAGTTTGGCTTCGAGAACTCTATAGGAAAGTCTGACTTTGGCAACTTGTAAGAAAGTTTAACCATATGTGACTTGTAGGGAAGTCTGATTTTGGTGACTTGTAAGAGAGTCTAATTTTGTTTAACTTGTAAGAAGGTTTGGTTGTCATCTGTGGGAATATCAGTTTTTCATCTATGGGAAGATTAGTTTGTCATCATATGTATGAAGATTGGGTTTTCATCTGTAAGAAGATCTTGGTTTATGGATTGTGGGAAGTTGATTTACAATTTACAGGAAGATTTTGGTTTACCATTTGTAGGAGGATTAGGTTTGCCATACGTGAGATTATTGGTTTTCATTTGTAAGGAGATCTTAGTTTATGGGCTATAGGAAGTCGATTTTCAATCTATAGGAAGATTTTGGTTTACCATCTATAGGAAGATTGGGTTTACCATCTGTAAGAAGATTGGGTTTTCATGTATAAGAAGATCTTGGTTTATGGACTATGAGAAGTCAATTTACAATCTATAGGAAGATTTAGGTTTACCATTGTTAAAAGATTGGGTTTTCATCTATAAGAAGATCTTAGTTTATGGACTATAAAAAGTTGGTTTATAATTTATAAGAAGATTTTAATTTTCATCTGTGGGAAGATTGGGTTTTCATCTATAAGAAGATTTTGGAAATGCTTTTGTCTTCAATATAGGATTCTTGTCATGTATATCTAACTGCAGAAGGGAGTAATCCCATGCTTTAATAAGAAAGACACATCAAGTGCACCGTGAGTGTACTTCATAGCTTGCTTCTCATTAACTCATATCGAATGAGTGTACTTAATAGTTTGCTTTCCACCAACTTCATTAAAGCAGCGTATGATTCCTCGTTTGATGGTGTACTTCTCTTCTTTCCTATGTAGGAACATATGTACACAAAGCACTGTGTGTGTGAGTTGCCTGTATGCAGTTATACGTATGGAATATGTGTAGTTATATGCAAGAAGGATTGTGTGTATGCAATATATGTATGGAATATGTGCAGTTGTATGCAAGAAGGATTACGTATATGTAGAGATTATATGTGATGCAAGCACATACAGATTTATTGTACAATGAATCATGCAAGAAATAATGCATGCGAATACATATAAGAATGCAATAAACTACATTTCAAGCAATTTAAGGGCTTGTAGAGGGCTTGACTCGACTGTTGTTCTTTGGCAGGTACCCATTCAGAGGTCTAATTAATGCTTTCTAGAAGAGCTTGAGAGAGTGCTGGTTTGACTTTTGTTTTATGCCTTGAGGCTTCTTGAAGAGGTTGATCCATTGTGTACTAGTCGTGTAGAGTATGATTTTGTGACTTTTACTTATATGAGAAGAGTCGTGCCCCCTGCTTGAAGAATTTGTGCACCTTTTGCCCCTTTGGTTGTTGTTGTGGACCTCTAATGGTGAGTTATTTGTCTAAATAGAATTCCCTCAATGTTTTGCCAATTAATAGCCCCTTATTTTTCCATATGCTTGTAGTCATTATTTGAAGGTAATGAGCCCCTTATTGGTTTTCACACTAGCTTTTCGTGGAGGAAAATGCATCCCTTTAGGGATTTTCACATAACCCTGTGCCTAACCTTTGCTTGGAATGGACACAACCCGTTCCAGCAGTTCTTTTTTAGGATAGACTGCTTGTTTCCAGGTTTTCACCCTGCCCTTTGGCCTAACTTTTGCGTAGTGAGCTAGTTACGGTTTTCATCTCTAATGGCCTTCCTTTTTCTTTTCTCTTCCTTTTTCTTTTCTTTTTCTTTTTTCTTTTTGGCATTTGTCCTTGTATGTGCCATAGGTTTCTCTAGATGGTTAATCACATGATCATACTTATGTATGCTTTCTCATCTATATGCATCCCATAGCAACAATAATAGGTATAGCCAGGCATGTAATGTAAAAACAAAGGTTTTATTTAATCGTGAGGAGCACATCTTATGTGCATCTAACTCCTTTTATCAATAAGCCCTTTTAGGTTTTCTTGATTGAACATTTTCTCTCAACCCCTAATTTTTGCCTAGGATACCTTTTTCAGTTTTCACCCTAGTAGGGTGCCCAATTTTAGCAAGGTTGCCTTTTCGTTTTTCAACATACGGGGCTTTTTCTCTCTTTTTTTTATTTTTCTTATTTTAGGGTTTTTTCTTTTTTTAAAAAAAAACTTGTAACCTTCTTCAGTTTGTCTGCATGATGGCTTGGCACCATAAGGTACATTGACTTGCACTATGTCATCCACAAACTCGCAAATGCAGTAATAGGGACCTCTCATCTCTCGACCACCAGGCACTGCTTGTCAAATCATGTTTGTAATGTTCTAGCATTGCTGGAAAATATGCATTTGTGAGGAATCACTGAGGGTGAAGAAGCATTTATGTAGATTTGCAGATGCACCACGAGTTACAAGGTGGTCATACTCAATCCCGCCAAACTTGATGCCACTAAATCTCTTGTGATCTGCAACCGATTGTCTTATAAGTGTGGATAGGTCCAGTGTTGCAAAATTTCACTTTACCTTCAGCTATATATATCAATCACTGGTAGAATTTTGACCCTATAAGGATGAGAGAATGAGCCATTTCACCATTATGCCCATGGTAGACCCTCTTATTTCTCTATCGGGAAAATCCAGCCCTATAAAGCTACTCTGTGATGACTTCAACTAACAAAGTAGAGATAGGAGTGGCATATTTCATCAAGCCACCACAAACAATTCCTTTTGACTTTAAGGAAAAACATATGGGTTTGTTACAATCTTAAGAACTATTCCTCATCTTGTGGAAGGGTAGTCTTTTTAGGATTGAAAAAAGTGGACCATCTTTTATCGATGCATGGTGGGGAGTTTGCCTTCAGTACACAGAAAGTGATCCTAACATAATCATTTCCCTCATTATTAGAAGTTAAAATAGCCTTTTAGACCCTGCCTCTTTCAGTGTATGTCTTATACCGTGTTCAATGTCTGTGTTTTTTGCACCACTCTAGGTCCAAGCAAAGATTATATTTTTTTTATTTCTTTATTTTTATTGCTTCCTCTCTTTTTTTTCTTTTTTCCTCTTTTTTTTGTCTCTCTCAAACCCTACTTCAGGATTCATAATGGATGCATTCAAGATATCCCTTTTTTCGAGATTAAATGAGAAGTTGTATTCGTTGAATTAATGCCTTATAAATGTTATAATTATTACCATGAATGATGCAAATAAATAAGATATTGTGAGCATAAAGAAGACTCGTGTAATTAAAATATCTAAAGAAAATTTCATTGTTCAAAGACACTTATTAAAGCATAAAGAAAAAATCTAGGTCCTATGATGTTCCCATGGTCACTTAGGTAGCATTATGGCCCTTTTACCTCTCTTCAAGATTCGAGATTTGCTTGCTATCAGTGAGGTCATGGATCTTATACATGAGAATTCACCAATCATCTATCAGATGGCCAATGTGCTAGTGAAAAGCATAGAATTGATCTGACTTGTGACCTAGCTTGCCATGATCTTTAGCGGCTTGTATGGTAAAGGCTGTAGTTTTCCTTCTTTAACTAATCACTTAAAGACCCAAGACAAAGGCTTACCTAAGTTAGAATATTGTCTCTAACCCACTACAACTCCTGACACTTATCCTATTCCTCAGGTTTTATTGCCATTGCCAATGTCACCCCCATGGCTCTAATTGCTCATCTTCCTTACCAGGTACTCTCCCTCAGCTTCGATGGTAATGTCCTTAAGAGAATCCCAATCTTTGAGCCCTTTCATTTTTAGACAATCTTTTAGGTACAGGCTAATATTCCTTATGAATAACCTTATTTAATCAGCCGTGTTAGGCTTTTTCTTCATTTTCATGATCCAATTTCTCAATCGAGTCAAGTATTTATGGAAAGACTCACCATGTTTCTGTTGAAGTAGCTCCAGATCTTTTAATATGACCTCCATGCATGATATATATGATGCATTATACATGTTAGGGATATATTTTATGCATGATAGGTGTTAGGGATATATATGATGCATTAGTCAATTGTTACAAGGATGCATGTGCATGATATATATATGATGCATAAAGGTGAGCATGTTATACATATGATGCATGCGGGCGATGCACATGAATGATATACATATGACCCGTGAATCAATTGTTAGAATGATACATGTGAATGATATACATATGATGTGTGAATTAATTGTTAGAATGATACATGTAAATTATATATATATGATGTGTGATGTATGCATATGTTAAGCGACAATCAAAACCACATACAAGTATAACAATAACCTTCCAACCTTATCACTCCTACAAAGGAGGTAATGCAGTCTCTTTCCTAGTTGGGCTTAGCCCATGGGTCAACAGGGAAACCAATAAACGTGTATGGTACACGGTGAAAAAAATCGGCAGCATAACCTCTCTTAATTGAAAGCACAAGCGCATGATTTTGCCTATTATGTATTTGAGTAATTCAGGCAAATCAGGTTAGGTCCACGAGGCATGGCAACCTTTGACTAGTACCTTTCTAATTTGCTTGAGTTAGTCAATATATAAAGGTTCACATAGCAAGCAAGAATTGTTATGGTTATACAAGCTAAAGGAAGTAGTTATTGCCATTACATAAGTTGTAGTTGGGTGATTGGGCTATCCATGCATGGTCCCTGCCAATATGTCTAGCTCATCACAAGCATAACGACTGATGGGTCACCATTTCATATACCAATTAGTACTAGACTTGAGGATAGCACCGGGGCTGAAAGAAGGATGCCTAAATTAATTCTAAAGTTTTAGGATGTATGCAAGAAATGCAATTTTGAAAGGAGATAGGATTAATAAGAAAAACCTAATTATAAAGAACTTAACTGAAATGCTTTTAGGAGCAAGGTCCCTTGGCCCCTAGTGGACTCGCCATTATGGTATGCACCGGAGCTCACTCGATTTCAGTTAGGTTCTCGGAGGCCCGCTTTTAGGGTCCAAAACTAGATGAGCCTCACTAAAACTCACAAATTGTCCACTTCACAATAAAGAGGGCTTTGGACCTAATTTATTATTGATGGCCAACCTATGAAAGCATTTAATGTGGGCTCAAAGAGGTAGGTATCATAGAGTTGCAACCCAACAGAATGTTGGGAAATGAATTTTAACCTTTTGATGCCCAAATAGAGATCAATGTTCGGGACATCACTCTTATTTGGCATCTCGGTTAGGTGTTTTTCATAATTAGATTTTTATTATTAGTCCACTTCCTCCCTTCTCACACGATGCACTACAATTAATTAAATAACTAAACACTTAAACATGTAGGAAAGCAACAAAAAAGAAAAGAGTAAATCTACTTAGACTATTACATAAGCAACTTATCCAATAAGAGAATAACATATAAAATGCCACACATAAAATGGGAAATTAATTGCGTTGAAAATATTGATTCCCTCATGCATATTTACAAAAAACACTTTTTATTTGTCATATGATTTTGGGATGAAAAATTGGGCGTTGGATAAAAATGATTTTATATATTTTTATGTTAATGTGTAAAAAACCATTTTATTACTACGTATTACACTCCCAGATTAATAATATATCTAAATAATTAAATAATAAAGAAATACATAAAAGTAATAAATCAAATAAAATGAGTAAAAGAGAATTAAAATCGCCCATGGGAATTCTCCAAAGTATTTCAACCTCTCAGGCTCTAAAACCCAATGAAATAAAGATTAAATGCTCACAAAATATAAGAAAAATGAAAGGTTAGTATTATGTCAAATAAAAATAAAGGTTAATTACAAAAAAAACCCTAACCATAAGGTACCTTACAAAAGGTAATGATGGAATAGTGATGGTGTCCCTCAATTGAAAGGAAAGTTAAAGTTGGGAGTTAACATTACAAGATTTTAAAGATTGGATTTAATTTATAATTAACCCTAAAAATAAATAGTAAAGCAAAATAAATAGAACATGCATTCTATACCAAATGACTAAGTAATCAAAATGTTAAAAAATGCATGAAACACAATTAAAATGACATTTAAACAATAATTAATCATACAAATAATATTAATGCAAGAAAGCATGCAAAAGTAACATTAAAAGGGCTAAAAATACTCACAGATGGCCTAAGGGGAAGACAGATAGCCAAACAAAGGAAGAGCGACAAGACAAAAAGGAAATCCCGTGATGTCTCATATATCAGCGTGAATGATAGGAGTCTGTTGGGGGTCTTCTTCCCATTTGCCACTCAACAAACAGGTAGAAATGTATAAAAACACACAAAAATAAAGAAAAGTTTATTCTTAACCTAATCATGCATTATATATGTCCTAATCATGCCAAATCTAATTATGAGAATCAAATATACATTTAAAACATGCTAAACAATTAATTAACACAAAATACAAAATTTTAATCAAGAAAAATAATTATGCATCAATATTGAAAAATCCTAAAATATGCCATTTTATATGTTAAATCATATTCAGAACATTCATGGCATCATTGCATTATAGACAAAAAGCAAATTAAATAACAATCCAAATATAGATCATGACATAAAAATAAGAATTGATAGATAATACTTTTGTATAATAATTAATGCATCTACATGGCAATTAATTTAGTATTAAAATAAAAATAAAATGAAAACCAAGAATATTAGCCTCAGTAGCTTTCTTAAAAGGCTAGAGAATTGTGCTCCAAGTTCCTCTCCAATTGATTTCCATGATTAATAAAAGAATAAAAATATTTGTTTCTCATATAAAAGAATGATTTTTCTTCAAAAAGATTGTAAAGATCTTTGCCCCATTTTGAAGAGATATAAATTAAATTTTTTTTATTCTACAAAAGAATGGTTACCTCCCTCAAGTTTCTTAAGAAAAATAAATAAAAAATTAGCCACCAAAGAAGAAGAAGAAGAAGAAGAAGAAGAAGAAGAAGAAGAAGAAGAAGAAGAAGAAGAAGAAGAAGAAGAAGAAGAAGAAGAAGAAGAAGAATGAGCCCTCAAAAGGATTTTTCCTATTTATTTGAGGGGTTTTTAAGTCCCATTAAAGCTCCCTTTTTTAAAGATTTAAAATGCCTTAAAACTCTTATTTTTAAGGTTTAAATCCTTGATTTGATCCCCAAAGATCAAATTAGATTTGAGATAAAATTTTCCTAAAAAAATCCCCTCTTTCTCGCTAAAAAAATGGGAGGTAAATCTGAAAATCGTACAACAGATGGGTAGGGTGTCTATTGCTGGGTGTCTGTTATAGACACGTAGGGCATCTGCCACAATAGACGGGCAACTTGTTTGTCAATGGAAAAATGGTGATTTTCACCATCAAAATCCCATCTAGTTTCGGAACAAAGCAAAAGGACAAAGCCTAATAAAATCTTAAAAAAGCTTTATGAAAATCAAAGATGAGACTCAAAGTTTTCATTCTCCATCCACAATATGAACAATGCTTCCTCATTGGGTAACTCCAATCTAGATTGCCTTAGGATTCGATGTCTACACAAATATGTGACTGAAGCCACAAACTTCATAATCACAATGACCCAATTCAAGGAAAAACCAAGTTTCAACATAACAGCTTCCAAAAAGGCCCACTATACTGTGAAACATTCGAAGCGTAATTGCACGCTTGCACGATCTTCTGTAATACCATTTAAAAGCAACCTTTTACTAGATCATAAGCCTTTACCATATCTAATTTCTTAGACATAAGATGTCATCTTCCATTTCCATTGATTATCATATGATGGAACACCTTAAAAGCTACTAGAATATTGTCCATTATTAATCTTCCTAATGCAAAAACACTTTGAGATTTATCAACTATCTGACCCAATACTATTTTTAATATGTTAGTTATCACCTTGATTGTAATTTTCCAAATCAAATTACATAAGCTAACGAAGAAAATTTTAATTATTCTTTTTAGCTCCTTCAGTTTTTGTATAAGGCAAATATGCATATGATTAAAACCAGTTGAAAAAACCCCATCATGAAGCACTTCAAAACCACCTATTGAAACCAAAAACACTAGTAAAATTATTAAAAACATCTATGAGTGACTTAGCATCACTGTAGATTTCATTGAAACTATATAAATTCATTAACAAAGTAAAAATTACAATTGCTGCTAAAACCATCTGGTTAATATTCCAAAACATTAACATAGGTTTATGGCCATCTAAACAACCAAAAAAGAAGTTTCATAAGTCAAAAATCAAAACAAATATGTCAAATAGCAAAAGATAGCTATATTAGATTATTAAGAAAAAATAAGCTCCAACACTAACTACCAAAGTCATAGCACAAGATTATAATTATCCAATTCACTTCTTCAAATTAATCTTCAACTTATTTTTTTGCCTTTGTTTATCCAAGTCTGAGCTAGTGAATCTTGTTTTCTTAGGTGGGTTAAAGGGAAATCTTGAAAGGCCTTGAACTTCTACCATTCTAACCATTTGAATTTTTCTACTTTTTATTAGCGCTTGAAATTTCTTTCTAATATCGATCGTTATCTTATTCTCTAATGGATGAAATGTGTCTTGGGTGGATTTAGATTATAACCAAGCATCTTTGGAGTGTTATTTTGATATTTAGCTTTATATCACACACATCATTAAGTAAAACTCAAATATAATACAAAAGTTAATCCAACAACTTTGAATAATTGGAGCATTAGTTGGTTTGAGTTTCGATATACAATGCCAAAAACTTCCCTTCTGGTTTGATTTCTTACTTAAGGTAGTCACTTTAAACTTAAGCCATCTTAGCTTAGCTTTATCCTCATATTGTTCTCCTAGACCTTGACCTTGGCTGATTTGAGCTTTTATTTAATTTTTCAGATTTAGTTTGAGGTTGTTGGTTGGCATTGTCAAGATTCAATTCAATTTTAGCTGGCTGTGTTGATGTGTCAACTTGGTTTTCCCCTTCAACTGGATAGTTTTCACCTTGAGCTATTTGTAGTGGCACAGCCGCGTAGGTAAAAGGGGGGCAATTGCCCCTCTCATTTTTTGATATTTTTTTATTACATATGTGTGTGTGTTAAATAGTTAGTTTTTGCACCCCCTCCCCCTTCCTGCCAAATTCTGTTTTAACCTCTTCTCCTTAACCTATTTCTTAAGTTGTTGATTAACAAAAATATTCTTTTTAACAAGAATAAAAAATAGTTCAAACTTTTGTCACAACCCTTTTGTCTTCCATTGAAACAAAACTCTATATTTCTTTCTTTGAATTTTTAAAGAAAAATAAGAGAAATTTGAGAAGAAACTAAAAACTACAACAAAGATTTATCTCTAATTAAAGGTTAATAATTTAGTTTTGCAATTTTTTTTTTGCTTTTATATCTCTCAAGTATTAGTAATATTTCATATTTGTAAATTTTTTTTATTAATTATTGATAAGTCTATTCAAAATTCTAATTCAGTTAGAGGCATGGAGAATTAAATTCAATAGTAATTTGCAAACTTTAGACCCATTTTAAATACCCATGAACAAATAAAATTAAATTAAATTTTTCCTATTTAGCTATTTTATCGAATAAAAAATTGACATTGATAAATTTATTTATTTTGAATTTTTTTTATTAAAACTATATTACTCTTTTTGACTTATTATTATGATTGGGCAATTGCTTCATGATTTTTTCAATTTAAATTGTATGGAAGGAATCAAGCATTCATTAAATTAGTACAATAACTTAGTTTCTTTTTTCTTTGTTTCTTTTGCTATGGCGCTCAGATAAAGGTTGTTTCTTTTAATCTTTAGGCTTTTTGTCGACATGTCTACTTTGTAGACAAATTGAATTAATCATAAATTTCATTCATAAAAAAAATAAAGCTAGTTAGTTATAATATATTTTATGCTAAAAGAATAATTATATGTAATTTGTTGAAGTGATTAATGTTAGTGGTAATGCCCTAGGCCAACCATTTGATCCTTTATATAATGTCACATTTCATTATATAAAATTGGAATTTTTTCATGTTATTAAATTGTTGGCATGTTACATTATAATAATATTTGTAAATAACAATCTAATATTATTTTGACCATCCTTAGTCATTTATCATTGAGGGAATAATGATAAATAAAGACTAGTATGAGTTTAATTGATAATCACAGGATGATTATATATGGTGATATGAATTAAACTTATAGGTACTTATTAGAGAATAGAGTACTGGATAGACCTTCTATGAGATACTACATAGGTTAATGTCATTAGTGATCTCATAATATTTATGTTATCGATCCTTAGATCTGAGATTATCGCAATATCTTACATGACGAATATTATGTTTTGACATAATCAAACATTATCTTTAATTGGATAATCATAAAAGTTATGATTGGACATGATGAAAATCATACAGAGGATAGTGAATAATCAAGAAAAAATTTGTCACTCTCTTATGAGAGAGATATCTATTGGGCCCCTCAATAAGTAGGACTAAGAAATGTATGGCCATGCTTAAATAAATTGATAGAGCAATCAATATCATTTGATATTATCAGTCTACTTAGTAATCGAGAAATTATATGTTTGGACTGTATAAGGTTGACATGGACCATAACTTATGTTCAAACAAAATATCGTGTGACAAAAGGATTATAACATGTTCTATTACGTTAAAATCGAATAATCAATATTCATATTATTTGGGTATTCATAATGTCTTACTAGAGGCTGCTTATGACTTATGGGCCCATAATGGGATTGGGACCTACTGCCAATATAATATAAACCGATTGGGTCAAAAACATAGAACGTGATGAATGGACTAAGGGTTAATTTGGACATTTCAAATTTTATTTTATGACAAATTAAAATTCAAAATAAATATAAAAATTAATTAATATTAATATTATAATTCTTGTTTTAAATAAAAAATAAAATATTTCTTATTTTAATGAGAAATATGGGTCCAAAATTTTATCTCTCTAAATTAGGGCTAGGTCAATTGTATATATAGTTATATGTATAGTTTAAACCCTAATTAAGCATACTAAATTAAGAGTGGCAGTCGTCACTTTGAGTGGAAAGAAAAATTCATTTTTTCTGTAACTTTGAGAAAGAACAGAAAATTATACCCTAGCTGCCAAGGAAGGGATCTAACACTCTAGGCGATTCTGTTCATCATATTTGCGTGTGGATATCAGTAAAGGGTATCGTTTTGTGTGAGGCCGTACCTGCAAATTTGATTTGTCTGCTCTTCAAGAGGTTGGTAATCTTTACATCTTTTATATTGAATCAATTAGATTGCATGAATCCTGATGGGTTTCTATTATCTGTTGCAATTTTTTTAATTATTTTTTTTGAAACCCAACAATGGTATCAGAGCGACTTGTGAGTTCAATTTATTCAATTATCGTATTTTGTATGTATGTGATGTGTATAAAATCGATTTTATGTGATATAAATAGATTGTATATTGATACATGATGAGTTAATAACTGTCATAATCGTTAATATTAATTTGTTTATATGAGATATGAACAAAATTAATATGTTCATATAAGATATAAATGTAATTAATCGATTGATGTTTATAATATTATGTATATTGGCTGCAAAATTAATAGATGTTAATATGATTAACATGTGTGTGTTAATTTTATTTTAACATGATTAAACGAATTATCATGAGATGAAATGTGTAATCTGTATTCAATTAAATTTTGTGATATTCTATAACTACTAAATGAATGTTTAATGTGATTAAACAAATACTTATATGATCGATAGATTTGATAATTTTAGGATACAAAATTGGATTTCTAGGCAGAAAATGGTTAATGAGATTAAGGTTGCCTCAAAGCTTCAAGGGGCGCTACCCTGTAAGGGGCGCCACCCCTTAACCCCATCCACTAACCGACTAGTGGGACCGTTGTGCTATCTTATCGTAGCATCTAATATATCATTAATGTTATTATTCACCAATTTTAATACATTAATTTTATGTAATTAATTGAGCATGATATGAGATGACTTGATTTTAATGGATGTATGTATGTATGATGTCTTTGCATGGTGTATAGCATGGCCAATTGAGACCCTTGTGACGGTGTTTGCTTTATTTATTTTATTTATTCATTTGATGGGTTTGTAATTTTAAATACGACCTGCGTATTATTCTTTTGTTGTAATTTTATTTTACTAATAGTTTTAGTAGAATAATTTATTTCATTATTGTAATGAAGATGAAGGAATTTCTCGAAGACCATGAAATGGATCAATCCAATTCCATAATGATGGAGGTGCAAAGTGGAAATTGTTGATCAAGACAAGTTTATGTAATTCCACTTAGGATTGACCTTTGATCTTCATATTGGCTTATGAAGATCATATAATTTTGGCCATGCTATGACACATTTTATATATTATACATATTCTATCAGTATGTGATGCGATAAATGATTATATATGTGTATGAGATGCCATGCATGGGATGATGCATGATATGTAAATAAATAAACATCATAACTTAAAATTTAAATTCCCTCACCAAAATTTTAAGTCTTATGCCACCTATAATTATAACATCTGTCAAGACTAAGATCACTAAAATGTAGGTTTTGCCAAAGCGAAGTACATTAGATTATCATAATCAGATTAGATGGGTAATGGTGTTACCCATATGTTTAAAAATGGTTAAACTTAATTAGGCTATCAAAATGGTTTTGGGACTAAGGCATTAGATGGGATTATAACATGCCAGGACATATAATGTCAAAATTTCATAAAGAATCTAAGAGTTACATGAGATGTAATTGGTAAGGAGTTATCTACCTAAATAACTTGATTTTAAGCGTCATGCCAAAGCTGACTTAGAATTAAGTGAAATATGGATCTCAGCCCACTAAATCATTACAATTGTTGTAATTAATATTGAGGGTGAATATTTTAGTGGGGGATTTAAGAAATACCCTAAAATGAAATTGGTACTAATTTTAATATTTAGTTTGCATATTTGTAGATCAATGGCTTCAAATAACACTTCCACATTATCACTATGATCAGTTCTTGAGAAGAAAAAACTAAAAGAAGATGACACTAACTTCCTTAACTGGTTTAGGAACTTGAGAATTGTTCCTAAGCAAGAAAGGAAGCTATATGTGTTCGATGGCTCTATTCCTCCTGTCCCACCTACTGATGCCCAAAGGGCAGTCAAGGATAAATAAAAGAAACATATTGATGATTTTATTGATGTGGGATGTCTTATGTTAGCCACAATGTGCCCAAAACTTTAGAAGGATCTAGAGCATTTAGAGGCTTACGAGTTAAGTAATCATCTCAAACAAACATTCAAACAACAAGTAAGGCAAGACAGGTATAAGAATACCAAAGCTTTGCATTTTTGTAAAATAGTTGAAGGTGCATCAGTAAGCTCTCATGTTCTGAAAATAAAAGGCTATATTGATCACCTTGAAAGGATTGGATTTCCATCACTTCAGACATGGCCACAAATTTGATCCTTAATTCATTGTCTGATAGTTATAACCAGTTTGTTATAAACTATAATATGAATAATATGGAGAAATCCCTTGCTAAGCTGCATGCGATGCTTAAAATAGTTGAGCAAAGCATTAAGAAAAATCCCAGTCATATTCGTATGGTTAATAAAGGAAAGGGGATAAAAAATAAGGGCAAAGGTAAGGCTAAGGCTAAGGCAAAAGTTGCTGGTAAGCCTAAGGCATAAGCTGGACCTAAACCCAAAGCACAAGCTCCAAATGAGGGAGTTTACTTTCATTGCAATGAACCTGATCATTGGAAGAGGAATTGTAAGCTTTACTTGAAAGAATTGAAGAAGAAGAAAAAAAAAAGAAAAAGAGCAGTGAGACTACATCTTCAAGTATTTATGTTATAGAAATTAATTTATCTACGTCTAATTCTTAGGTATTAGATATTGGATGTGGTTCTCATATTTGTACAAATGTGCAGGGGCTTAAAAGGAGTAAGCAACTGAAAAAGGGTGAAGTGGACCTACGAGTTAGAAATGGAGCAAGAGTTGCTGCTTTAGCTGTTGCGACTAATGAATTAACTTTGCCCAATGGACTTTTGTTAGTTTTGAACAATTGCTTTTATGTTCCTACTTTAAGTAGGAATATTATTTTAGTTTTTTATTTGGATGATGAAAGTTTTTCTTTTTCTTATTAAGAATAAGAAATGTTATATTTATTATGATAGTATGCTTAATTGTATTGCTTATTCATATAATGGCATTTACGTCCTAAATCTAGAAAAATCCAACAATCAGGATATATATAACATAACTACAAAGAAATTCAAACCCAATGATTCGAATAAAACATATTTATGGCATTGTTGCATTGGTCTTATAAATAAGAAATGCTTATCAAAACTTTATTAAGATGGACTTTTGGAATCATTTGATTTTAAATCATTTGAAAATTGTAATCTTGTTTATTAGGCAAGATGACAAAGGATCCCTTTACTGGACATAGTGAAAGAGCCACTGATTTATTGGGCCTTATACATACTAATGTATGTGGCCCATTAAGTATAAATGCTAGGGGAGGATTTCAATACTTGATTACTTTCACTGATGATTTTAGTAGATATGGCTATGTCTATCTAATGAAACATAAACATGAATCATTTGAAATGTTCAGAACCTTTCAAAATGAAGTTCAAAATCAACTTGATAAAACTATTAAAGCATTTCGATTTGAGCGGGGTGGTGAATACTTAAGCCAAGAGTTTGATGATCATCTAAGAAATTGTGGAATTATTTCACAATTAACTTCACCAAGGATGCCACAATGGAATGGTGTTTCTAAAAGAAGGAGTTGAACTTTATTAGATATGGTTCGATCAATGATGAGTCCAATAGATCTTCCTTTATCCTTTTGGGGCTATGTATTAGAAATAGTTGTATTCACTTTGAACTGAGTTCCATCTGAAGCAGTTGAAAAGACACCATATGGGATATGGACCGGGATAATTCCTAGTTTATCTTTTTTAAGGATTTAGGGCTATAAGGCTTATGTCAAATGAAAAGTCTCGGATAAATTAGCACCAAAATCTGATAAATGCTTTTTTGTTGGATATCCTGAAGAAACTAAATGATATTACTTTTATAATCCTTTTGAGAATATAGTATTTGTTGCTCGAAATGGTGTCTTTCTAGAAAAAGCATTTATTTTTAAAAGAAATAGTGGGAGTAAAATAGAACTCGAAGAAGTTCGAGAACCATATGATGACATTGGACCATTAATGGAAACTCAACAAGTTTCATAAACAGTTGTGGAAACTATGCAAGTTTCACAAGAAATGCATAAATCTGATAGGACATGATATCAACCTGAGAGATATGGATTTTTGGTAATAGATAATCATGAAGTAATGCTTATAGATCAAGATGAGCCTACTACCTATCAAGATGCTGTGTCAAATCTAGATTCTGAGAAATTGTTAGAGGCCATGAAATCTAAAATGCAATCCATGTATGACAATCAAGTTTAGAATTTGATTGATCCACTTGAAAGAATTAAAAACATTGGGTGCAAATGGGTTTTCAAGAAAAAACAAACTGACATGGATGGGAAAGTACATACCTTTAAAGCAAGACTTGTTGAAAAAGATTTAAAGCAAACTCATGGTATTGACTTTGATGAAACTTTTTTACCAGTTGCAATGCTTAAATCAATAAGAATTCTTATTGCCATTGCTACATATTATGACTACAAGATCTGGAAAATGGATGTCAAAACAACGTTTCTTAATGGAAACTTACTTGAGGATGTGTATATGACACAACTTGAAGGTTTTATCCATCCTGAGAATTCTAGAAAGGTGTGCAAGCTGTAAAATCCATTTATAGATTAAAGCAAGCTTCTCGAAGCTGAAATCTTCATTTTGATAAAACAATCAAAGAGTTTGGATTCATCAAAATTGAAGATAAACCTTATGTATACAAAAAGGTTAGTGGGAGTGCAGTAATGTTACTCATCTTATATGTTGATGACATATTATTCATTGGGAGTGATATCCCTGTATTGCAAAAGACCAAAGATTGGTTAGGGAATTCTTTTTCAATGAAAGATCTAGGCAAAGCTGCTTATGTCCTTGGGATTAAGATATATAGGTATAGATCTAAAAAGATAATTAATCTAAGTCAAAGTACTTATCTAGATAAGGTATTAAATAGGTTCAACATGTAAAATTCTAAAAGAGGATTTTCGCTAATGTCTTATGACATTACTCTTAGCAAGACTCAATGTCCTATGACATCTGATGAGCGAGACCGCATGAGTATCATGTATGCCATATTATATACTAGATCATACATTTCATATGAATTGAGCATGACAAGCAGATACCAGTTAAATCCTAGTGAAAGTCACTAGATGGCTGTGAAGAATATCCTTAAGTACTTAATAAGAAGTAAAGATGCATTCTTAGTATATGGAGGATTCAAAGATGAGTTAGTAGTAAATGGTTACACAGATGCAAGCTTCTAATCTGACAAAAATGACTATATATCACAGTCCAGATATGTGTTTTTTTTAAATGGAGGTGTTGTTAGTTGGAAAAGTTCTAAATAAAGCATTATCGCTAATTCTACAACAGAAATTGAGTATATAGCAACATCAAATCAACTAACGAAGTAGTATGGATCAAGAAATTCATTGCTAAACTGGGAGTAGTTCCTAGTATCACAAATCCTATAGACCGTTATTGTGACAATAATGGTGCTATAGCACAGGCTAAAGAGCCCAGATCCCATCAGAGATCCAAACATATACCCAGGCATTTTCATCTCATTCGTGAAATCATTAAAAGAGAAGATGTCAAGATATGCAGAGTACCAACTTATGACAACATTGCTGATCTATTTACAAAGGCTCTCTCACAAGCCAAACATGATGGTTATATTAGTTCCATAGGTATTAGACACTTATATAATTAGGCCTAGTGCAAGTGGCAGATTATTAGTGGTTATGCCCTAGGCCAACCATTTGGTCCTTTACATAATGTCACATTTCATTATATAAAATTCGGCTTTCTTCATTTTATTATATTGTTGGCATGTTACATTATAATAATATTTATAAATAACAATCTAATGTTATTTTACCTATCCCTAGTCATTTATCATTAAAGGAATAATGATAAATAAAGACTAGTATGAGCTTGATTAATAATCATGTGATGATTATATGTGATGATATGAATTACACTTATAGGTACTTGTTAGAGAACAGAGTACTGGATAGACCCGTTATGAGATACTACATGGGTTAATGTCATTAGTGACTCATAATAGTTATGTTATCGATCCTTAGACATGAGATTATCACGGTATCTTACATTACGAACATTATGTTTTGACATAATCGAACATTATCTTTAATTGGATAATCATAAAGGTTATGATTGGACATGATGAGAATCATACAGAGGATAGTGAATAATCAAGAAGAAATTTGTTCCTCTCTTATGAGAAAGATATCTATTGGGCTCCTCGATAAGTAGGATTGAGAAATGCATGAACGTGCTCAAATAAATTGATGGCGTGATCAATATCATTTGATATTATCAGTCGACTTAGTGATCGAGAAATTATATGTTTGGACTATATAAGTTTGACATAGACCGTGACTTATGTTCAAACAAGATATCATGTGACAAAGAGATTATAACATGTTCTATTAGGTTAAAATCTAATTATCGATATTCATATTATTTGGGTAGTCATAATATCTTGCTAAAGGTCGTTTATGACTTGTGTGCTTATGATATGATTGGGGCCCACCGCCAATATAATATGAACCTATTGAGTCACACACATAGAATGTGACGAATGGACTAAGGGTTAATTCATGCATTTCGAATTTTATTTTATGACAAATTAAAATTCCAAATAAATATAAAAAAATTAATTAAGATTAATATTATAATTCTTGTTTTAAATAAGAAATAAAGTATTTCTTATTTTAATAAGAAATGTGGGCCCAAAATTTTATCTCTCTAAATTAGGGTTAAGTCAACTATATATATAGTGATATGTATAGTTGAAACCTAATTAAGCATACTAAATTAAGAGTGGCAGTCGTCACCTTGACTGGAGAAAAAAAATCATTTTTTTGTAACTTTGAGAAGAACAATACCCTAGTCGCCAAAGAAAGGAGCTAGCACCCCAGGGGATTCTATTCATCATATTCGCATGTGGATACCGATAGAGGGTGTCGTTTCGCTTGAGGCCGTACATGTAAATTCAATTTGTCTGCACTTCGAGAGGTTGATAATTGTTACATCTTTTATATTGAATCAATTATATTGCATGGATCCTGGTGGATTTCTATTGTCCGTTGTAATTTTTTAATTATTTTTTTCGAAACCCAACAATTAACACTATAGAAAAATTTATATGGTTATTTGTATTTGTCAATAGTTATTAATTCTTTTTATTATATTTTTTTAGTCATGAAAAGTATTATAAGAGGAAAAATATGGATGAGTGATTGCCACCAATTCAAAATCAAGAAAGTCATGATAAAAGAAAGTCAAAATTCAAGCAAAAGTACTTATAAAGTTGATTCAGCAAATGTTCCATTCAATCTTGCACTACGAAAGCTAATTATGGATTATCATCCAAACATAAAAGATGAAGTTTGAAAAGTATATCTTCAAAAAGGACCTTTTCAACCTCGTGATCATAGTTTTAAATAAACTCTACAAGGTAATGTGTTAAAGAGATTTAATCCATCTTCATTAGATGAAAACTGTACATGGTTAGAGTATAACAGGGTGAAGGAAACAACATATTACTTGTGTTGTTGCCTTTTCAAATCAGATGGTAAAGGGTATGGAGGTAGTTGTGATGCCTTTATTTTGGAAGGATTTAGTAATTGGAAGAAAAAATCAAAGCTAAAAGAACACATTAGAGGTCCTAATAGTGCATATAATTGAGCTTCCAAGAATTGTCAAGTTTTGATGAATCACAAGCAACATCTTCAAATAATTGTCTAAAAGCAATCAAACCAAGCTTAAAGCAACTATCAAGTTTGTTTAAGTACTTAAATTAATTGTGTTAGATTTCTTCTGAGACAAGGTTTAGTTTTTCATGGTCAAGATGAATCAATTGATTCAACTAAATCAAGAAATTTCAAGGCAAATTTGAAACTTCTTTGATTATAATAAAGACGTCAAAAGAGTTACAATAAACAACTATTTTAAAAATCTAAATTTGACATTTTTCAAATGTTCAAAAGGATATCGTGAGTGTTTGTGCAATTGAAACCACTAATTCCATCATACAACATTTGGGGAATGTTTTATTCTCAACATTAGTAGATGGAGCTCATGATGTGTCAACTAAAGAACAAATGGCAATTGTTATACACTATGTGAACAAGAAAGGCAAATTAGTTGAATGCCTTTTGAGTATTGTGAATGTTGGAGACACCAGTGCTTTATCACTAAAGGTTGCATTTAAGTCAATATTTGCCAAGCATAATCTAAACATATCAAGGTTTCATAGTCAAGTCTATAATGGGGTAAGTAATATAAGAGGTGAGTTTAATGGCTTTAAAGCTTTAATTTTAAAAGAGAATGAAAGTTTTTTTTATGTTTACTGTTTTGTACATCAACTTCAATTAGCACTTATAGCTATTGCAAAAAATCACATGTCTATTACATTACTCTTCAATTTAATATCAAGTGTCATGAATGTTGTTGAGGGCTCTTGTAAGCATCATGATATGCTTTGAGAGTCTCAAGCTATTCAAGTTTTAAAGGCAATTGAAAGTGGAGAACTTGACAATGGGCAAGGAAAAAATCAAGAGCCTACTCTTAAACGAGCTGGAAAGACATAATGGGATTCACATTTTAACACTTTGATAAGCATAATTAGGATGTTTTCTTCTATAATTGATGTCTTTGAATTTGTAGTGGAGAATGGCAAGTCTAAGCGAAAAGCTGAAGCTTACACTTTGTTGGATTCTTTACAATCTTTTAATATTGTATTTTATCTTCATTTGATGAAAAAGCATCTTAGGAATTACTAATAAAGTATAACAAGCATTACAAAGAAAGATCAAGAAATTGTAAATACTATGGGATTGGTTAAGATAGCTAAGCAATGCTTGCAATTAATGCGAGATGATGAATGGAAATTTTTGTTAGATAAGGTATCTTTGTTTTGTAATGGCTACAATATACAAGTCCTTAATATGGATGTTATACATGTTGCTCGAGGATAGTCTCGATGTAATGTTTAGAAAGTGACAAACTTCCATTATTTTAAGGTCGAGTTATTCTGTGTTGTTATGGATATGCAACTTTAAGAGCTTGATAATAGGTTTAACAAGGTAGATACATAGGTGCTTTTGTGCTTTACGTGTTTGAGTCCAACTAATTTATTCTTTGCATATAACAAAGGTAAGTTACTTTGTGTTGCTCAATTTTATCCTATTGATTTTTTTACTATTCAACTTATGATTCTTAAAAATCAATTAGAAATATATATCATTGATCTAAGGTCTAGTAATGAGTTTTCCAATATTACAGGAATTGGTGATCTTTTGTGAGTTTTCAAACATTACAGGAATTGGTGATCTTGCGAAAAAATGGTGTAAAGAAAAAAGGATATGTTATATCTTTTGGTTTATAAACTCATCACTTTATTACTTGTCTTACCCGTTACGACTGCAATAGTTGAAAGAGCATTTACTATTATAAAAAAATGTGAAGAATCAATTACATAATGAAATGAAAGATTAATGGATGTTTAATTGTTTGATCACTTATATTGAAAAATATGTATTTAATGTTATTGATAAAAAAGTCATTATTTGTTACTATTGAGGCATAAAAATTCGTAGAGAGCAATTGTAATTTTTTTTAAATATGTTAATGGATTTTTTTATTTAATAATTTAATTACAACATTTATCTTAATACATGTTATATTTTCTTTTTCTTTTAAACATGACTTATATTTTTGTTCCTTTTAATTATAAATCCCGGTTTCACCATTGGTTGGCTGGTTTTCACCTTAGGCGCTAGTTTAATTATTCATGATTTTCTAAAACATGAATCAACACAACCGAATTACATTAATATTATATATAACATGTTAATATTGCAAATTTATTACATTGACATGAATTTTTACCTTCTTGAAAGTCTTGATATTATAACCAGCCTTATTGCATCTTGAAAGTCTTTATCATAAATAGCCTCTGTACTTCATGTTGTTTATTGTTATCATCAGCTTGTTATGGTTGACTCCCATTTTTAATAATCCTTTTTGGCTAATTTTTATGTTTTTTTTCTTGATTTCTTTGGCATACCTAGCATTTTAGGTATTAGAGAAGGTTCAACATTTAAAAAGTCATCCTTTTTCCAAAATTTCCTTCCTCTAATAAGTTGCAACTTAACCTTATAAGTTTCCTTGTATGTATTTTTAAAATGATATGTAGAAATTTCATTCATTGGGTCCTTATCACAATGATAGTACACTACAATCGCATAAGGATATAGGATTTCAATCGATTTCATACCCTGCATTTGTACATGTGACTTTCTAACATAATTATGTGCCTATCATCTCCTTTTATGATTTCATATCCATTATCCCCATTAAATTCAACCTTCCAACCTGAAGTTGTTTTAGCCAATCCTCATATAGCTCCATGCATTCAAGTATGTAGTCATTAATCAATTTCCTTAACTCATTTTCATTCTCTACAAATAAATTCATCACCTGCACCTTAATGCATCCAACATAGCAATTATAGGCTTGAACCTAGCAGCCAATATCCAGTTATTAAATGTACCAATTATGTTGTTATCCATAATTAGGCTCTTACACCCACTACTAAAAAAAATAAGCTCTACACCATGTATACAAGCAACCAAGCATTTTTTTACCTTTTTAGAAAGCTAGCCAACTCTTTTATATTGTCCTCAAATTCCTCATGATATGTAGACCATGCACACATCTAAAAAAACTTTCTTAGTTGTTCCCTATTCCATCTTACACTCCAATTTGAGTAAATATGACTAACACACCATTTGTGCTAAGCTCGAGGCAAAATATTCATAATAGCTTGTATTAATCCTTAACAGAAAAAACACATTAAAGTTACATAGCAACTAACTTGATAATATGTAAATTTTAAGTAATCAAATAACAGTGTACCTTTTGCATATTTAACATAATTGTGATATGTTGTCCATCTCGAAGATCAAACTCATATGCTAGTAGTTTTAAAAACCACGACCGATTCACAATGGGTTCTTTATTTACCACAACCTAAGCTATAAGAAATATCTAATTCATTGCATCCTATCCAACTGCTACTAATAGTATACCTTAAGTTTTTTTTTTAAAAAAAAAACAACCATCCACACCAATAATTGGCTATCAACCATTTTTTCAACACTTTTTACAAGTATCAAAATAAACAAATATATACCTGAAAACCCTCATACTTTTTCTCATTGCATTTTTAGATAGCTCAATAATTCAAATACACTAACATTTAGAAAGGCTACATTATCATTATTAGGTCTATTATTATCTCCACCTTGACTAAAACGTTTAACAGCATTATTAGGCTTATTATTATCCAACCCTGACTAGAAGGTCCAATAACATTATTAAGCCTATTAAGACCTCCCCTAATCCTATTTACAACATCTTAGATATTTTCATTATTTAAGCCTAATAGTTCCAAAATGTGAGAAGCAAGATCTTTTAAGTTATTACCAATTATGAGAAAAAATTCTACAACATTCTTTATTTTAAGGTCTAAATTATTTATAATCCTATGAACACTAGCATTACCCTTAAGTAAAAATAACCTATTATGCATTTCTTTCTCTTCTTCCAACACTGCAATATATTTCAAGTGTGATGCCCTCATAATCCAGGACATCGAAATAGCACTTTCTAGGGTAGTGGCGAAGCTTGAATTTCTAAATAAGAGGGGCAAAAATATAAATTATGCTTAAAAAATATAACGTAATTAATGGGGGAAAAACATATAAATCATGCAAAGTTATCAATCTAATATATACATGTATATATATATATAATAAAAAAAATTTAAAAATAATTGCCCCCTTCTTTACCATGTGACTTCACCATTGTTCTAGGGTGAATAGTGACACCAAAGCTCGCAAAAATTTTTCATCACCATTGAAAAATATAATTCATAACGAGTCTGCTGGTATAATTTGAAATAAAATTGAGGTCAGCTAGGCTTTCAAAATAGATAGAGAAAAAAATTTCAGGACCATATTAGGGTTTAATCGAACTTCGACTACCCTGAAGATATTTCACAGGCCTCATAAAATTATTTCTTATGTATGGACCTACTAAAAATAATACTAATTAATGTTTGGTAGTGAAAATAAATTTTCAAATAATTTTGAATTTTCAAATTTCAGACCGATAAATTTTACCTCCAGAGTTAGAAGTATATTGAAATGAAGTTGGATTAACCTAAAATTTTAAACATGCCTTAGTTAATATTTTTACATAGTTTTAGACTTATTTTAAAGATGAAATAATAACTAGAACATGTAGCCAATACGAGGATAACAAGTGGCTTAACCCTCCATTTAAACCCACTAAAGGACAAATTAGAGAAGTTGAGAAATTTCTTCAAATCTCCCCAAAGTTCAGCCATCTTCCTCCTTTCCTAACCTTGGCCAAATTCACCATTAATTCTCTTTCACCATTTTTTTTTCTTCTAATTTCATATTTCCACCATATTTCTAACCTAAATTTCACCTAGATTTCATAAAAGTCATCCTCTGTATCTTACATAAAGGATTCAAACAAAATCAAGCTTGAAAAGTAAAGGATTTTAGTGAGAGAAAATCATTCAAGTAAGTGAATTTATGTATTTTAGCTAGAATTGATTGAAAAATTTGGTAGGTTATTATTTTCATGTAATTTTTGATGGAAAAATTGAAGAGAAATTTATAGAAATCCTTTATGTACAATTCGGTTTAGGTGAAGAACAAGAAGAGGAGAAAGAGAAAAGAAAGGAAAAGAGAAAAAAATGAGAATTGAAGAATTCAAGGTGAATTAAGGTATGTGGATACCTAAACTAACTTATTTCATGAAAATCTAGATTATGTAATTTAGGTTTTTATGTGTAGATTATGTCTAAATTCAATTTAATGATAGATTAATGAAATTAAATGTCAAATAATGAAATTGGCAAGAAAAATTGCATAAAAATGATTAAAAGTGTGGAGATGGAATTGGAACCTATTATGTAACTTAAGATTCATGTATGTAATATGAGCTTTAATTCAAATTAATGATAAAAAAGGTACAATTCGATGGTAAATAATGAGATTTATGAAGTTAAATGCATGAAAATATGAGTACAAATGGTAAGTTAGTTTAGAAACTTATTAAGTAAGTATGGGAAATTAAGGTTATGTAATGAATTAATTTGATTTAAGATTAGAATCATGTTAATTACGAATAAAAAACATGGTTGGATGTGTTTTGAGAATTAATCAAATTTGTATGTATATGACACCATGATGATCGAATGGTAAATGGTGGATTTATGAAAGGATAAATGTTGAAAATGATTAAATAATGTTAGAAATACATGATTTATACCTCAAGAACATAATGGGAACTATGTATGGCATGAAAAGAATTATGGAAAGTGCGATACTACATGTGGTCAAATGGTATGTTAGGTTAAATTAATGTGATCATGATGATTTAATGTGTGAAAATGATGTTATGTGATTAAAGAATGAAAATGATGAACATAGTGTGAAATCAATTTAATACATAATGTGAAAAATGTGAGAATATGTGGAAATAATGCATACTTATATGTGGATGTTATGAATATAGTTTTACCTTTAATATCTAAAAGAAAAACCAGAAGTATAAGATATAATTGGCTAGCCATAGGGACACTCACAGCGGTAGTGAGTCATGGCGACTCGTAAAAGTGGACCAAAGGTGGATTCACACTATAAATATGAGAAAAGAATGAGAAAAGATGTGAAAAAAGAGAAAAAATATAGGAAATATGTAGTTTTGGACCTGTTGAGTCCATGTCCCACATATCCAATTTGAGGGTTTCATTTCCATTGTAAACTACTAGGGGCGAAACTAAAATAACAAAGATATCATAATAAATGGAAGAAAATGGTAAATAGTGAATAAAGATGGAAATTAGGGATTAAAATAAAAGAATCTTAACGAAATAGTAAATTGACCAATAGATAATGAAAATGTAGTTAGAAAAGGTAAAATGGAATTATGGAATAAATTTTGTAAATAAAGGACAAAATCGTAAATAAGTAAAAAAAGTTGTGAAAATAAGGACTAAATTATAAATTTGGTAAAAGAAATGAATTTAAGAACTAAAATAAAAGAAAACATAATTTATGGGTTCAAAATGTAAAAGTAGGGTAAAATATTCTTAAGAAGGAGAAATTAGGGACAAATTGTAATTATGGCAAAAGATGAAACTTTAGGGACCTAAAGGTAATTTTGATAAACGATGGGACCTAGATATAATTTTGACAAAAGATGGGGACCTAAGCGTAATTTTATCAAAAGATGAGAACATAAGGGGTGAAAGTATAATTTCACTCTAAATTTGAGGATGAAAGTAAAAATTGTGAAAAGTAATGTGAAAATAAGAAAGTGTAATAAATAAAGAAATTAATTAAAGAAAAATAGTAAAACTATGAGGTAATTTTAAATTTGTATATTTTAGTGAAATTTGTTAATCGGGTATCCAACACTAGACTTTATACTTAGCACGTAGTTATTTATTGTGCGTAGGGACAAGTACTCGAGACTGTTGATATTGAGTGAAGCAAAGGAAGAAGATCGATTGAAGTAGTACTACTTAGTATATATATGTGTGTATTTACTATACGAATTATGCATATTTTGAGACTTATGATGCAAACATATTATGGCATGTATATGTATATGGATTGGTAAAGTAAGACTTAAGTGCATGTGTGAATATGCACATGTTGATGGTTTGTGATGAGATATAGAAGTGTCTGTTTTGTTACCTACAGTATTGGAGTTGGAGGTTGAATATTGGGAGTGTAGTTTGAAATTTTGCAGGAGGCAGAGGTCAAATTTATAGCCATTATGCTGATAAACTTTTGACCAAATGAATAGTAAATTTACGATGATAACCAAATTGGCACGTAACGGACCAACGAATCGATGTTTGAATCTAATCTTGATTTGCACGAAAATGAAATGAGCAATAAGTCATAATGATGCAAATAAATATCCAATTAATGATCCGATTATAATTTGATAATTTTCGAATCCAGAAAAGTATATGGTATTACATCAAGTCTATCCTATGAACACTAGCATTCCCTAAAGTAAAAATAACGTCTCATGTATTTCTTTCCCTTCCTCGAATATTGCATTATGTTTCAAGTCTTTCACATTCAACCTCTCATTAAATGTTTCCTAAATATCTATTGGATTCAATAAATCAAGGTTATAATATATCTCATATCTACCATGTGGACAGTACAATGTACACCCTTAAACACCATTCTACCATCCTAGTGAAAATATGTCTTTATCATTAAATTCCTCCTGCTTGCCCAAAAAAAAAGCAAAATATATACAAAAAAGGGAAAGGAAATTAATAAAATATTGCAAATAGTGACAACATGTTTTATAAATAAAGCTCCAAAATAACATTTTCAAAAGATAAAAATCAAATAACATCATAGGGACCACACATGAATAAAATTACCCATTTACATGCATTATAAAAAGTTATCTACAAACAAAATTTTTACAATTTTCATGTTTAGTTATTCTCCAAAGTATATAGATTTTTCTCTTTTGTCACTCCAAATCTCTTTTCCATCATTTTAAGTAAATTACATTTTGTACTAGTAAAAAAATAGAGAACTTACCAATTGCCATCTTGAGAATCACTCGACAATTTCTCAAAATGCTAGACTCCACCGAAGTTGCAGTGCAAATCCACCATTCCTTTTCTCTTCACTGCAATAAAATGCTTTACAATGATAAGTGATTGCTATTCAATTGATTTTTATGGTTAATTTGCAAGAGGATGTAGATGCAAAGCCATATTCGAAGAGGGGATTCAAGTTACTAGCATGGTTAGTGTTTAGGAAGAGGGAGGGATTAAGGAAAATGGCTTCTGTTAATAGAAAGGGTATTTAGTATTGTCACATTTAGTTTGTTTCCACGAGTTATCTATTCAGAGAGAGTAATGCTATGCCAATTTAATATTGACGAATTTTTGACGGTGTTATCGAAAGTTAAAGATAAGGGCAAATTGCACTGATTTCATTTCTATATGAGCAGCATTGCAAGAGATTAAATCACATTTGCAAAATTGTACTTTTTGAAATATGATGGAATATTTTTTCCCTTTCGGTCTAAAATAAATAATTAAATATGGATTACAAGATGCTTGAAATTGCAATATGTAAAAGAAGTTGTTAAAACTGAAAAAGAAGTTGTGGCTAAAAAGTGTAAGAGGTTAACAAATTCACGGTCAGGGCTTGGGCCTCCAACTCTTTTGCACACTGGTCAAATAAATTACAAATTCAACCGAACTATCCTTCCAAATTGAAAGGAAACCCAATATTTTGATTAAATAATAATAATAATAATAATAATAATAATTGATGACAAGTGAAATGCACAGCAAGTCCTTCACGATTGCAAACACCTGCAATAACAACAGTAGATCGGTTGGTTTCCGACAAGGAAGCCTCCGACGGTCAAGTTAGAGATTCTGAATGAAGAAATAAGAATGCTTTTAGTGAAAGAAAATTGAGTAACCTTTTCATACCTATTTTTGCTCCTTTTATAGGTGGGGCTGATGCATTTCCAGGAGCTAATGGAAAGAATTTTCCATTTTTTCGGCCACTAATCCATTATTGGCGAATTTTGAGGGAACGTGGGTTAGTGGCAGTTTTCTGTCCAACGTGGTGGAGTTGTTTTCGGGACTAGCCTGTTATCGGTCTATAGCTCGGCTGAAAGTTCCTTAGGAGTTTGGCTTTAGGTTGGTTCACGAAACCCTATTTGGATAAGGTGTTCGGTCCATGTCGGACCGTTGAACCGATCTAATAGTTCGGTTATTATCATAAGTCCCCCCCAGTGAGCAACATTTATGTCTGCAACTGGCTGATGATCGCCGAGTAAGATCACTTAGCAATGCTGGACCTAAGCTCGTGGCGACTGGGCCGAATGAGCTGGTTGCGGCAACTTGAGTTCTCAGTATTTTCCGAACTTTGATTTGGAGTTCGGTGCCCGAGGTTGGCATACTTGCTCAGGTGTTTGGGGGGGCTGCATGGCAGGGCTAGCCTGTCATACGTGCATTAACAAGATGATGTCACCTCCCACGTGGGCGTTCATTGGAGGGCGTCTGTAGCTCTCAATTTTACCAGGGGTAACGGCTACTTAACTGCTCGTAACGGCTATTTTATCGTGTGTAACGGCTAGAAGCGCCTCGATCGGGGTGTGCAGCTTTAAATGCGCTACCCCAAGCGCGGATCCTCCAACACGTGTATGGCTCGAAATTACTGTAACTTGCTATATAAACCCCCTCTCCCAGTCTTCACTTTCGCTTTTGCTCATTTCACTCTTTTTCTGCTTTTTCTTCAGCGCTAGTTGTCTTGGGGCTTCAAAGTTGTTATCTTGATTTCGCAATCTTTCGTCTATTTTCACCAGGTTTGTCCCTCATCCCTCTTTTTCATTCTTTGTATTTCGTGTTTAGCTCTTTCGTTATGAGTTCGGAGAGATCTTCAAATGAGGGAGTTGGGGCTAGTGGGGATGCTCCCAATGGTAGTGCCCCGGGCATGAGTAGGTGTTCTTCTTCTAGTGAGGGAGTTCAGCCTGTCGACTTGAGCCGGACTGCTACGTCGTCTAAGAAGAAGGCTCCTCGTCGACTGCCTGGAGTGGGAAGTATAGGGTCGACAGTTAAAGAGGAGGAGCTCAGTTCTCTCCTCGCCCAACTAACATCAGAGGCGAACTATTACGCTAGTAAACCCAGCACCTCACAAAGGGCTAACACCGAATTTGCTAACAAGAGGAAGACAGCCATTTACGAGGCGCAACTGGAGGCCGGTGTTCGCCTTCCCTTGACGAGCTTTGAGGTGAGCGTGCTAAGGTATTTCGATATGGCGATCGGGCAACTGCACCCCAACACTTGGCGAACCCTTTCCGCCCTCCAGATTTGGGCCGTGGAACAGGGAATAGAGCTCACCTTGAATTTATTTTGAGCCACCCATGTGGTCGATCTTCGAGCGGGTACCGAGGACCATAATTATATACAAGCTCGACCAGGTTATGGGGTGTCCGCTGGGAACCCGGAGTCCTTGAAGAAGTGGAAGGATTGGTTCTTTCTAGTGGAGAGAGTGCGAGCCGACTTCCAAGTGCGTACAACGTGGGGGAGGTTCACGAATCGAAACGATGGAAACTTGTGGCTCTCCGATGAAGAGGAGTTAATCTTATCTCGATGGAGAGAGCTGGCATGGGAGAAGTGGGACTTGAGGAATTTACTGGATCCTTATGGCTCGGAATTGGTTCCTCGCCAAAGAAAAGGTAGTGTGCAGTGCTTTCTTCGCAGTAATGATGCATGATTTTAATTTGTTTTCTTTTAGCAGCTATGAGGCGGATGAGCAGGGCTGCGGAGATTATGAGGGCGAAGAGGTAGAAGCTCGCCGAAGGTTCTTCTAGCACGCCTCTTATTGTGGAGGAGGTGGAGGTGAACCCTCCTCCCGAGGTTCAGACAGTGACGACTACTGTGGAGGCATCGAGCACTCTAGTTGTGGAGGTTCATGAGATCCCGATTGCCGAGGCGAAAGTTACCGCACCTTTCGAGATCCGTGGTCAGGACGATAGGGAGCCAAAGGACCTCCGGACTATGCTCAACGATTTATGCGAATTCTGGGAGGCTATGGGGGACAAATACTCTTCCCAGGACCCGGACTTCAATACCTTCATGCATATAGCTTCCTGCGTGCCGAAGGAGGTCACCCCTCTTATCGCCTTGAGTACCGAACGTTTGGCTGAGCGGTTGAAGAGGCATCAGCTTGAAGTGAGTAGTTTAAACTTGTTGGTATTGTTCATCTCTTAAATACGTCCTTATCCTTTATGTGTTCTGTAGGGATTCCAACTGATCGACGCGACTATAGCCAAGATGAACGATCTCATCGCGAAGCATCAGCGAGCTGACTCTAATCTTGGCTCTATACGATCTAGGATGGCCGAGGTTAAAGAGAAAGCCCGTAAGGCCCACGAAGAGGCTGAAGAGAGAGTTCGCAAGGCCCAAGAACTGGCTGAGGAAGCTATGACGAAGGCTGCTGAGCTAGAGTCCGCCTTGGCTCAAGAAAAGGGATCCAACTTTGCTCTCCAGGCTGAGCTCGATCGGCTTAAAGAGAAAGAGGCCGAGTGGGAGAAGATGGAGGCAGCTCGGGAGGAGAAGGATGCCGAGACTTTGGCTGAGAAATGTATGGCGTTTAGCGCCAAGATTTTTTCTACTATAAAGGGGAGATATCCCGAGCTTGATCTGTCGTTTCTGGATGATGTGTATCCAGACGACTAACCGATTGTAATATATCTTCTCTTTAATGAAAATTCTAGCCATTTCTCTTTTCGTTATGTTTTTACTATTCATGTTCGATTAACATAAGATTGATTTTTCCGGTATGACTCAAAATCACCAAATCGCTCTCAACTAATGACATTAGGACACTGCTCGCTAAAAGAGCTATTAAAATAAGGGGTGCATCACGATGCGTACCTTGTGTCCGGGACTTCGGTGCGATGGACTTAGGATGCCGAGCTGAAGGTCACCTTAGGTCGGTGTAGGCAACGTACTTAGAAAGAATGCAGAGCGTTATCAGAGGTCCAGGTGTTCTTGGAGGTGGTGCCGAACCCTTTCCTTAAGTTTCGCGGCGTGTTGCGCCGAACTTAACTTGGTGATAAGACGATCTTGGCGAAGGTGCCGAGCCTTTCAACCATAGGCATAGTTAGCCCTATAATTCTACAAGTTTTATGGCGTATAGTGTCGGAGTTACTTTAGCGACCGAGCAGTCTGGGCGATGGTGTTGAGCCCCTCTTCCGCAGGCATAGGTTGACTTATATTTTATTAAGTTTCGCAACGTATGGTGCCGAACTTAACTTAGTGATAGGGCGCTCTTGGCAAAGGTGCCGGGCCCTTTAACCGTAGGCATGGATGGACTTATAGTTTGTTAAGTTTTGCGGTGAGTGGTGCCGAACTTAATTTAATGATAGGGCTCTTTTGGCGAAGGTGTCGGGCCCTTTAATCAAAGGCACAGTTAACTTTGCACTTAACAAGCTTAGTGGCAATAGGTGCCGAACTTAATTAAGTATTAATAAGGATTTAGTGGCGAAGATGCCGAGCTTGTGAGTGTATCCTGCTGTAAAATTGCCAAGTAATTTGAACGAAATATGTTGTTCATTAATCTTGTTTTTGGCACATAGAAACATCTGCCGAACTAGCATTGAGACCGGAACATCATGGCAATTAAATGGAGAAACAATGCAGATGACGAACAGACAAGAAATTAAAGAACATAAGATGAGAATCAATACAAAATATGGCTTGACGAGTGCCGAGTTATTGATAGTAGGGTTTGAGGTTGAGTCCGTTCCAGGAGTGCGGGAGTCATTTGCTCGAGACGTCTTCTAGCCTGTATGCTCCATTTTGACTTACTTCCCGGACAATGTATGGTCCTTTCCAGTTGGGTTCTAGCTTGCCTACTCCTGCCGATGTTTGAGCAGAAACCACTTTTTTCAGTATCATTTGCCCGACTCGGAAGGACCTCGGCTTGATCCTATGGTCATGGTAAGCTGCCATGCGCTGCTTGTATGCTGCGAAACGTATCTGGGTGCACTCTCTCCTTTCTTCGAGCTGATCTAAATTATACATTAGGCCGTCTTTGCTTTTCGCATTGGGTGAAGATACTCGGACACCTATCTCACACGGGATGACTGCTTCCGTACCATATGTGAGTGCGAAGGGTGTTACCCCTGTTGCTGAACGAGGCGAAGTTCGGTATGCCCATAACACATTGTAAAGCTCTTCGGTCCACAGGCCTTTGGCTTCTTCAAGCCTCTTCTTTAGTTCGGACAAGATGGTTTTATTTGTTACTTCGGTTATCCCGTTGGACTGCGGATGGTAGACTGAGGTAAAGTTCAACTGAATCTTCATCTCCGAGCAGAAGTTCTTGAAAGCCTGACAATCAAACTGTTTGCCATTGTCAGATATAATTGAGTGGGGGATACCGAACCTTGTTATAATGTTTTTGTTCAGGAACTTCAGGATATTCGGCGGTGTGATTGTTGAGAGTGGTTCGACTTCTACCCACTTGGTGAAGTGGTCCACTGCTACCACCAAGAATCGCCGTTGTCCTTTTGCTCGGAGAAAAGGGCCCAGTATGTCTATCCTTCACTGGGCGAAAGGCCATGGGCTGTGGATCGACTTCTGCTTTGCCGAGCTTTGGTGTGGGATGTTTGCAAACCTCTGGCACTTGTCGCATTTTTGCACAAGAGTCTTCGCATCAGCTTTTATGGTTGGCCAATAGTATCCCTACAAGAGAGCCTTCTGAGCTATGGCCTGTGCACCTTCGTGGGCTCCGCAGATACCTTCATGGATTTCTCTGAGGATGTAATCCCCTTCTTCATTGCTTACACATAGAGACCACGGGTGGGAGAAGGATCTCTTGTATAGCTTGTCATCCATTACAGCTTATAAGCTCGATTTTTGAACTATCTTCTGGGCTTGCACTCGTTCCCCTGGCAGAGTTCCTGACATCAGGTATTGATAAATGGGTAAGCGCCAACCTTCCAATGGCTCCTGAACCTGAACCTGATAGGTCTCATAGGTAGGGCTTGAGATGATGGTGGAGATGATATCTGCGCTACCTGTCGGGCTATTGAGACTAGCCTTCTTCGCCAGAGCATCTGCCTCTGCATTCTCTGCCCGAGGTATCTGAGTGATGGACCAAGCTGCCCCCTATCTTCAAGTCTGGCTAACAGGGTAGAGGTCAACTCTCTATAGCGGATCATCGAGCGGTTTTTGGCTTCGAAATTGCCTTTCAGTTGACTGACTACCAGTTGGGAATCTGAGAATATTTCTAAGTTGTCCGGCTTTACTTCTGCTACCAGCTGTAGCCCGTAACATAGGGCCTCATACTCAGCTACATTGTTGGAGGCTGGAAATGTCAGGCGTGCCATGGCTTGGACTTGGATTATCGATGGACTCCTCAAAATTACTCCGACCCCTGCTCTTTCTGAACTCGAGGCCCCATCCACATACAGCTTCCATGATACCTTCTCTAGCTCGAAAACTGGTACGTGTAGTTCAGCCACGAAGTCTGCAAGCACCTGTGCTTTCATTGATGTCCGTGGCTCATACCGAACATCAAATTTTCCCAAACGGGTGGCCCATTCTGTGCTTTCATTGATGTTCGTGGCTCATACCGAACATCAAATTCTCCCAAACGGGTGGCCCATTCTGTTAGTCTACCCGAGCATTCAGGCCTTTGCAACACCTTTCATAGGTTTGTGTTCGTGCGCACAGAAATTGTGTGCACCTGAAAGTATGGGCGAAGCTTGATTGTCGTTGTAATGAGGGCGAGGGCCAGCCGCTCTAGGATCGGGTGATTTGATTCAGCCCCCCGAAGTATTTTGCTAGTGTAGTAAATGGGGAACTATTGGCCATCTTCTTCTCTGACCAAGACTGAACCAACTGCACCCATTGAGACGGATAAGTAGAGATATAAAACTTCACCGGCCAATGGCCTGCTGAGCAATGGTGGAGTTGAGAGAAATTGCTTCAGATCCTGAAAGGCTTGTTGGCATTCCTCTGTCCAGGCAAAATTCTTGGGGTTTCTGATCGCTCGGTAGAAAGGCAAACATCGCTTAGCCGAGCATGATATGAACCTTCCCAAAGCTGTGATCCTTCCATTAGCCCTCACTTCGATATCATGAAGCCAAAGAACTTCCCGAACTGGACCCCAAAGGCACACTTTTCGAGATTGAGCTTCAAGCCTGACTCCCGGAGCCTATGAAATGTTTTTACAATCATGTCATCTACATAGATCTCTATGTTTCTGCCCAACTGCTGGACAAACAACTTATTCATCAGCCTCTGGTACGTGGCCCTGGTGTTCTTCAATCCAAAAGGCATAACTCGATAGCAGTACGTTCCTCTGTGAGTGATGAACGCTATTTTTTCTTCATCTGACGGGGTCATCGGGATCTGATGGTAGCCCGCCAATGCGTCCAAGAAGGCATATTCCTTGAATCCTGCTGTTGAGTCTACCAGTGTGTCTATGTTCAGCAGCGGATAGCAGTCTTTCGGGCAAGCTTTGTTTAGATCAGTGAAGTCGACACACATTCTCCATCTGCTGTTGCTTTTCCGGACAAGCACAACGTTAGCCAACCAGTCCGAATAGTATATCTCCCTGATGAAACCGCTTTCCAGCAGAGTTGCGATCTCCTGCTCGATGGCTAGCTGTCTTTCGGGGGCATGGTTCCTCTTTTTCTGTTTTACTGGTTTGCACCCTGGCCGAACATTCAGTGTGTGGGTTGTTAAGTCTTTCCTAACCCCCTGGATATCTGAGGTCTGCCAGGCGAAGACGTCAATGAATTCCCGAAGTGTGGATAGTAAGGCCTCTCTCTCTGCCCCTATCTTTCCAGCTGAAATATGAATCTTCTTGCCTGGCTCAAGCTCGACCACTTGTAACACTTCTGCTGGCTCCGTTCTTCGCTCTTCCTTATCGGGTACATCCATTGTGTCTAAGGGTAAGCCTTGATTGGCCCCTCTGAGCATTGTTAGGTATGTTTCTCAAGCTATTTTCTAATTTCCTCTCAAAACGGCCATTTCGTCTTCTGTCGGGATTTTCAGCACCAAGTTCTTCATGGAGACACATGCATCTACCTTGGACAGGAGGGGTCTACCAAATATTACATTGTAGGAGAGTGGAATATCAACTACCATGAAGTCTGCTCTGTGCGCGCAAACTACCGAGTCATCACCGAGCTGAACGAATAGGTTAGTCAGACCTTCTACTCGTACGGGCTTTTCGGACAAACCTATAAGGGGGACACTGACTTGTTCGAGCATGTGTTCGGCCATGCCCAATGCTTTATATACCCGAGTTGTTATGAGATTGACTGCACTTCCTGTGTCGACTAGTATTCGTTGGACCAGGAAGTCTTGAATGATTGCTTCGACTACTAGGGCATCTGTGTGTGGGTGCCGAACATGCGACCCATCAGCGGGTGTAAACTGAATCGACTTTGAGAGTGAACTTACCCCCCTGCCGACAGACATGACCTCTTTCCCCTTCCTCTTACGCGAATAATCTCTATGTTCTCCCTCCATAATTACATGTATGACCCCCGCGGGCACCCGTCTTCCTTCGTTAGATCTATTTTTGCTCGATCGAGGGGAGGGCGACCTTTGTCTCTTCCCTCTATCCTCCTGTTTTGTGAAGTGAGCTAATGTACCTTTTCGAACTAGGTGTTCGATCTCCCGCTTGAGTTGCCTACACTCCTCGGTGTCGTGCCCCTTGTCTTTATGAAAAGCACAATAAAGGCCCTGGTCTCTGCTCGGATCCTCCCTCATGGGTCTCGGCCAATTGACTTGGCCTCTCTGCTTAAGCCAATCTAGGATCTATGATCGAGAGGTAGTGAGGGGCGTGAACTTGTTGTCCCTTTGGTTGTCGGAGCTGGGAGTGGTGATTGCATACGACCTGTTGTTCCAGTGACTTCCTCGGTATTTCTTTGGGTCGAATTTACCGGGCAGCCCCCCATCCCGAGTCAATCTAGCACCTTCCCCCACTTCCTTTTTCGAGCTCCACGCTTTGTGGGAGGCGTGGCGAAGATGTCGGGCCTCATCCATTTGGATGTACTTGTGTGCCCGTGACATAAGCTCGGTGAAGTCAGTGGGCAATTTCTTGCTTAGAGAATCGCTGAAATCCTGACACCTCGTGTTTCGAATTAGGGCATTAACGACGACCTCCAAGTTCAAATTCTGTATGTCCATGGCCACATCATTAAACTTCTCCACGTACGCCCATAACGTTTCGCCCCTTTCTTGCTGCACCAGGTTTAGGTCGGCAGATACTTTGTTAGGGTGGATAGCGGCTACGAACTTTGCGACGAACATGTCGCTGAACTGTTCAAAGCTCTCGATGCAGTGTGATGGCAAGTTTTGGAACCAGATCTGGGCTGAATCGGTCAGGGTTTGGGGGAAAATCTTGCATAATACGGAGTCATCGGCCGTGAGCACCAACATAGTGTGTTGGAATTGGTCAATGTGGGCTTGGGGATCTGTGTTTCCGCTATAGGTTTTGAGGTGGGGAAGGCGAATGTTGGGAAAAGGGGTGGCTAATATTTCGTGGGAGAGGGGTGATCGGAAGCTACCCTGGTACTGAAGTGTAGCTCGGTTTTGCTGTCTTTGGATCCTGTCGTCCAAGAGACAGTTGAATTGCTCGGTAGTGAGGGTGATGGTGGGGTTCGGGTTTTGAGCTATTGCAGGGGAATAGTGCTCCCGAGCTGTGGGCTGAGATGGGGGTTGGGGTAGGTTGGTGTTTTGGTTGGGGATGGGCTGGTTTTGAGCCTGGGCTACAATGGCGGAGAGTGCGGCGATGAGGGATTGGGCAGTTTGCGGGGTAATGCTAGGAGTATCGGTTGGGATGGGCATAGCTGGGGAAGCGGAGACAATGTCGTTGGGTTGAGGGAGGAATTGCAGTGTCCCTTGCGAGGTTGGGTTGGACGTCGGGTTCTCTTGTTCTGGAGTGTTTATGTTGAGGTCTGGGAATAGGTCCATGTTCCACGGTCACCGCACCAAATGATGACAAGTGAAATGCACAGCAAGTCCTTCACGATTGCGAATACCCGCAATAACAACAGTAGAACGGTGGATTTCCGACAAGGGAGCCTCCGACGGTCAAGTTAGAGATTCTGAATGAAGAAATAAGAATACTTTTAGTGAAAGAAAATTGAGTAACCTTTTCATACCTGTTTCTGCTCCTTTTATAGGTGGAGCTAAAGCATTTCCAGGAGCTAATGTGAAGAGTTTCCCATTTTTTCCGGCCACTAACTCATTATTGGCGAATTTCGAGGGAATGTGGGTTAGTGGCGGTTGTCTGCCTAATGTGGTGGAGTTGTTTTCGGGACTAGCCTGTTGCCGGTTTATAGCTCGGCTGAAAGTTCCTTAGAAGTTTGGCTTTAAGTCGGTTCACGAAATCCTATTTGGACAAAGTGTTCGGTCTATATTGGACCATTGAACCGGTCTAATAGTCCGGTTATTATCAATAATAAGGAGAAGAAAACAAGGGAGACAACAGATAGTGGGGATTGCGGTAAGTATTATTTCGTTTCTGTGTAAGAGATTAGGGCTTTCACTTTGGAACAGTTTATGGTTCGGAAATACCCTTTTATCTTCTATTTAACACTAAATGTGAAGTTGGTATTTCATGCTTTGTTAGAATAACTGGTTATGTGTGTGTGGGTATTCTCCGCCTGTGTCGGTTTCGGGTACCGGTAAGAAGTGGAATAATTTCCATTGGCGGGACTGCAGCATTGCCTTTGCTGTTGGAAAGCCAGGAGAAAAGAAAAAGGGATTGTTTTGAAGGATTAACCACATGGTTTCTTTTTGATGGAATTTTAATTCAACCTAATTGTAGTGAATGGTGTTCGATTCCTGAATTGTAAGTATAGTCATGCTAAGGATGCTCGGAATTGAGTTAGGTTCCAATTCTTCTATCTGCTTTCATCGATTCTTCTTAAACTGCAGTATTTTGATGCAGCTAATCTAAGTTTTATAGCACAATCTTCCTCTTTTTTTAGCCCTTCTATTTTTAATAATTAATAATTCATCTAGAATTTTTATAAACGCACGGACTGATCCCCATCTCTTGCAATTGTAGGTTGCTTTCACTTCTGGCTAATTTGGTGTAAGTATGAAGGCTATAACCTGCCTGCAGTAAATTAAAGACCCTTCTATATACTACAGTTATGGATGTTGAATTGGTAGACGGGGAGGGGAAAAGGGGCAGTATAAATAGTGATTCCAAGAAGCGTAACAAACATAACATAACTGAAAATTCTGCAGAAGTGAATGTTAGAAATCAGGATGATGACACAAGTGCTTTACCATTTGTGGGTATGGAATTTGAATCCGAAGATGTTGCGAAGGCATTCTATGATGCATATGCCAGGCGTTTGGGATTTAGGACTCATGTTGGTCAGTTTACCCGTTCTAAGCCTGATGGCCCAATTGTCAGTTGGGATTTTTCATGTTCTAGAGAGATATCCAAAAGGAGGAGTTTTGAGAGCTGCAATGCAATGCTTAGGATAGAGAGAAAAGATTCAGGCAGTTGGGCTGTGACAAAATTTGTAGAGGACCATAATCATGCAATAGTGCTTCCTAGTAAGGTCCATTACCTTCGACCTCGCAGGCATTTTGCTGGTGCTGTGAAGAATGCGACTGAAGCACTAGAAAATGCAAGCGATATCTATCTTTCCATTGATGGAAATTATGTGTCCTATGAACCAACTCATGTTAGGAATACATTGCTGGTAGAATCTAATCATCCGGTTAGAAATGTCTCTCATACATCCGTGGACTATGTGAGGCCCCCTAACAGAAATAGAACCCTTGGACGAGATGCTCAAAATCTTCTGAACTATTTTCAGAAAATGCAGGCCGAGAACCCTGGTTTCTATTATGCAATACAACTTGATGAAAATAACCGCATGACTAATGTCTTCTGGACTGATGCACGATCAAGGATGGCTTATAATCACTTTGGTGATGCAGTTATCTTTGACACAATGTATAGACCAAATCAATATCAGGTCCCATTTGCTCCTTTCACAGGCATAAATCATCATGGTCAGCTAGTATTATTTGGCTGTGCATTGCTTCTAGATGAATCAGAGTCATCATTTGCTTGGTTGTTTAGGACATGGCTCTCTGCTATGAATGACAAGCCTCCTGTTTCTCTCACAACTGACCAAGATAGAGCCATTCAGATGGCTGTTGCTCAGGTCCTTCCGGAAACTCGCCATTGTATATGCAAGTGGCACATCTTGAGGGAAGGGCAAGAAAGGTTGTCTCATATATATCTTGCTCATCCATCCTTTTACGGGGAGCTGTATGGCTGCATTAACTTTTCTGAGACCATTGAGAATTTTGAATCATCATGGGGGGCTCTTCTAGACAAATATGATCTCCAAAAAAATGAGTGGCTTCAAGCTGTGTATAATGCTCGTGAACAGTGGGCACCAGTTTATTTCCGTGGCACTTTCTTTGCTGCACTTTCTTCAAACCAGGGAATTAGCACCTTCTTTGATGGATATGTGAATCAACACACCACAATACCTCTGTTCTTTAAGCAATATGAAAGGGCACTTGAGCATTCTATAGAAAAGGAAATAGAAGCAGATTATGATACAATTCGCACCACTCCGGTGCTCAAGACGCCATCGCCGATGGAACAACAGGCAGCAAACCTCTATACCAAGAAAGTTTTTGCAAAGTTTCAAGAAGAACTAGTTGAAACTTTTGTCTATACAGCAAATAACATTGGGGATGATGGGTTAATGAGTGAGTACAGGGTTGCAAAATATGAACATAATGACAAGGCATATATAGTGAGATTGAATGTTTCTGAGTTGAAAGCAAGTTGTAGTTGCCAGATGTTTGAATATTGTGGAATTCTCTGTCGACATATATTAACTGTCTTCACAGTAACAAATGTTCTTACCCTTCCTTCCCATTATATATTAAAACGATGGACAAGGAATGCCAAGTCTTGGTTTGCATTAGAGGAACAGAATGCAGATCTTCCAGGTATTGAAACACTGACCTCCCGCTTTAACAATCTGTCCCTGGAAGCTATTAGATATGCAGAGGAGGGAGCAATTGCTGTAGAGACATACAATATGGCAATCTGTACTTTGAGGGAGGGAGTGAAAAAGATAGCTTCCATGAAGAAAAATATTGCTAAAGTTGCACCTCCTAGTGCCCAGGGCTGTGGAAATAGTTTGGAAGACATTAACAAGAAAGTCCCTATTTCAGTTCCAGACACGGCCCCATCATTATGGCACTGGCAAGATGCAATGCCTCGTCAATTTAATCTTAATGATATGGGTATACCTGTTGCTGATTTGAACCAGCCTAGCATGGCTCCCGTGTCTATCCACCGTGATGGTGGTCCTGATGATAAAACAGTACGGACTGAAACCAATTCTTTACTGTTTCTTGTGCCAATAATGATATGTGTTGCTAGCTAATGTTTTTTGTAATGAGAATCTTAAAAGATTTTGGTTATTATGATGTTTTGAATGATGCAGGCTGTTCTTACTTATTTTAAGTCCATGACCTGGGTCATTGAAAATAAGACTTCAACACCAGCTGGAAAGTTAGCTGTCATCAACTTAAAGGTATTGATGTCTTCCCTTTCTATGATCTATTACCTACAAGATGTCAACACAATTAATTGTTACAATTGCAAGTTGACATCATACAGAATTGAGTAGCTGTATCTCCAAAAAAAAAAAAAGACCTACTTTTCGTTTGGCATTTTATGATTCTCGCTGCCACTTCTAGTGTTATTTACCTCATATGTTCTCTCGTTATCATTTCCCAAATTTAGTTGATTGTACATGAAAGCAGATTGAAAAGGAGGAAAAAAAACATGGCTGTTGCTCAGTTGCTACATTGTGTGTGTACTTTGTGATTAATTTTTGTTATTGCTATTATAGCTGCAAGATTATGGCAAGAACCCATCAGGGGAAACAGAGGTTCAGTTTAGGCTAACAAGGGTTACACTGGAGCCTATGTTGAAATCAATGGCTTATATCAGTCAGCAGCTTTCAACACCAGCTAACAGAGTTGCTGTTATTAATCTGAAGGTATGCAGGAACAAAAATTTTTAACATTTTTTTTCCCTAATCTGTTGAACACCAGATTTTCTAATTGTTTTATTTGAATTAATACTGGTTCAGAAAAATCAGCAATCTCATCCACAGTTCTTTTCCCTTTTATTACGAAGTAGCCTTAGTCAATAATATTAAATGGCCGACTTACAAAGCCACTGTATCTCTGAGGTATTTGAAATGAAAAAGGTCCAGCTGTTAGTAACAGAAACTAGTGCCTTAATTTCAAAGTAATTTAGATGTTATTTTGCTTTAAATCTGGATACCTATTAGTCAAATATACAACTATTATGTAATAATCATTTGGATAAACGTATTGATTTTAGCAGACTAGATCAAGAAAAGCAGAAGCATAATTAGGGTCAAGTAAAATCAAAGTAACGAAAACTTAATTTAACTAAAAAGTCAGTTGATTTGGTTGCATTAGTTTCAATTCACTTTCATTAAAATTTTCTTTAGTTCACACTTGATTAGTTATGCTCCCCTTCTTGTTTAGTTACCCATTCTCCTAGCTTTACTTCTGATCTCATTGATCTTAAAGGCTCTAAAACAGTCTTCTCTAATTTTATATAATCAGTCCTATCATCGCTGACTTCATCTTTATGCACATACATGCAGTTTTGAAATTATATGAGAACCCTTAAAGCATGTGTCATAACCATTCTTGTTCACCCATAACTTATACATGATGTTTTATTGAACAAAGATTGACAACACTTGCCCCATATGTAACATCACTTGAGAGATGTAATGACAATGTCTAGTAAGTGGTAAAAAGCTCATCATAAGGGTAATTCAAAGCATGTGATTGCAAACAAATAGAAGATTTGATTTTGTTTGGAAGTTTGATCCTAAATCCCTCTATGATTTGGTGATAGCACCATCCAACAAAACTTATACCATTAGTATTTTAGCATTTAAATTAGAACCCTAAACTCTACAATCTTTCTAAAGACATTTTGAAGTTGAATGATCTATAATCTCCAATAATGTTCCATGTTATGCAGCCTGATGATGATGCCATAACTAAATATGGGTTTCACTAGTAGCTTGCATTTTTAAAGGGATTTTTACATGAGATTTCTCATAAAATGACCGTCTCTTTTGGCTTTTTCTTCTATACAGGGGCAGAGTCACAATATGTTGAGGGTGTACACGTGTTAGAAATTTCTCAAATATATATATTTAAATTATAATAGTGACACTCCTAATTTATTTTAAGTAGCTCTTAAATTTTAGTCCAATAATAATCACATAGGTTCTTACACTAAAATCCTTGCTTCCCCTAACCTTAGGGTCTTGCCTCCGCCGCTGCTTCTATATTAGCTTTTAAAAGTTTAACCATGCAATGAAAATTATGACTAAGATTAATGGTTTTTTCAATCATTTAGTTTTATTTTCCTTCCAATTCATTTGAATCTTGTATTTATATATTTATTTTTGAAACTTTTGATTTGGTCTTCACAATAAAGGTTTTTTTATTTTATTTTATTTTATTTTCATTAGTACTATCTTTGGCACACGACAAATTTACAGGTTTAGGGTATTTTGGTTTTATGCATGGTTAACAAAACCGGTATATACTGACAAATTAAATCTAAAATACCGTGAACCATTTGTTATTCCAATATAATGTATAGCAAAAAGAACTTTATTTTTTCCTCAATATTGTAACAAAATGTTTATATAGCTGGTAAAACCATGAATCGATACCGGTTTATGGTTTAAAGGTATGACACACTTTTCTGCTTTGTTTATTTTAACATCTACAACTTTAGAAAAAGAGAACAATTTTCTTTTTGTTTTTCCCTTTTTTTTTTAAAAGTTTTTCTTAGTATTGCTTGTATCAAAAAATTTTTTATGTTAAATATTCAATTGACCTTAATAGTTAAATGTCATAGGAATGGCGAGACTAAACTGTAGAAACAATTATATTAGTTTTACCATAATTGAACTATAATTTATCACTTATCATATGGGAATTATTTTTTAAAACATGATTAGTATGTTAACATATACATTATTTATAGATTTTAGTATTTTGAAAATTTTATCATAAATATTGTAATATGAAATATGTTAAAATTTATATTTTAATGGATTTTATCTTTGATAAGTTGAATATCGGCAATACCATGGTTGGATTTTTAACCCGTGAACCTTTAACTTTAGTGGTTCTTTGTTTGGTACGGTTTTGAAAAACATGGTTTTATGATATAGGAAATTAGGCATTAGGATTGCGAGGGTATGTTCTAATAGACATTTAAAACTGCTAAGGAATCACACTTAAGAATCGAAAGGAGTCGACCAATGGAGAAGATTGAATCACACAGTTCATTAGCATATTGCTGAAAACTTTATTAACTCAACTGAAAAAATGTTACAAAGCTCTTGGAATTGTAATCCCAAATTAACTATAATTCCTAGTAAAAAATAAAGATTCTCTGAAAAGGCTGTAAAATATATTTCCAGTAAATTTCCTACAGAGATAATGAAAATTACAAAAATAACCCTACCCTGCAAAGAACTAGTTTTAGGCATAAAGACACTATTGCATCATTCTCCTTGACCTTGAAAAACTCCACCTTGTTGAGTTAAAAAAGCATGAAATTACTAGCTATGATCAATTAGATCATTTGTACATTTTCTTCATCATGTCATGTCATATGGAGGAAAAGCTTCAACGTTGAAGCTATTACAAAACCCCATGTCATTAGGTGGCTCAAGAGTATAAGCATTGGAGCTGATTTTCTTCAAAGCTTCTTGTAATCACCCTTTGGGAACTGTTCAGGTCTAACTTGGACCCTAACCAGGTCACCTTCCTGAAATTTGAAAGTTTCAGCCCTACTACTTGGATGAGTTTCATCAGGTAAAGTAACTGATTCAATTGATTTTGTAGGCAGTATGTTGAATTTCTTGCCAATGTCCCCTTCCATATCTTCTTGTGGACATTGATTGATATCAAATTTGATTACAACTACTGGATTTTAATCAAGCTATTCTTTAAGGGATAGTTTGTAGGTAGCACCTTAAGCAACTGATTGAGCCTATCTTCCATCTTAGTTTCTAGTGAATTATGTTTATTAATCGACCAACCAAAGTCAATCTCACGAGCTTTCTAAAAGAAACCAATATTTGAGTTTAATTCAGCATCTGAAATCATGATTTATGAATGAATTCAAGGATCTTTGAGTGAAAATTCTGAGAAAACAAATTCTATTGATTATCTCTTGTGTGTATAAACATGCAATGTACATTGGCATTCATTCAAAATAGAGGATACAAGAAAGGCAACATACAAAATAGAGGAAAAGTCTCCTAAATTAGGGCCTAAGAATCAGCTCGATTGCTGCTTAAAACAGTCTAAATCAGTCAATATTCTCGTTCAAGTTGGTGCATAGATATCACATGCCTAACTTGCAAACTAAGGTGTGATAGGTCTTGTTGCTAACCCCTTTAGTAAACATGTCAACCAGCTGCATGTCGGTCATCACATGGAACAAGCTCCAAGCATCATCTTTTAGTCTTTCCTTTGAAGTGTTGATCTATTTCAATATGTTTTGTCCGAATATGTACTACCGGATAGCCTTATTGTCACCGTACAAGGATAGTTTAGCGTTCTTAAAAAATTTCAGTTCCTATATTAACTTTTGCAACCACAGAAGCTGACAAATGCTTTGAACCATAGCACTATACTCTGCATCAACACTCAATCTAGCAGTTGCACTTTGCTTCTTACTTCTCCAAGTGATTAAGTTTCCTCCCAAAAGCGTGCAATAACCTGATGTAAACCTCTTATCATATGAAGATCTGCAAAGATTTTGAGAAAAGAGATTTTATTGATTATTACGTGTGTATAAACAAGCAATGTACACTAGAATTTATACAAAAAAAATGAGGTCTGTAAGCATTGGATTTTTGCATGTCTTGGTTTGTGGTTATCTGGTGATAAAGACTCGAAAGTGTCTCATGTAGGAAGGTTTCTTTGAGGAGCAGTACATTGAAGGGATGTAAATTTCTTGAAGGGAAAATGATAATTTTGTATTGGACTAGGGGCTAATTTGTAATTTCTCTAAAGAATGTTAGTGAGAGTTATATCTAGAATTTGAGAATGGGAAATTGTTTGAAAATCTGAGGTTGCATAGAGTTTATGAGCCATGTCATAACAAATGAGTTTTTTGAGTCCCATTGATTCTCTTATGTTACTATGTTGAGAATGTACAAGTTATTTATAGAGGATAAATAAAGAAAGTTCTAACCCTAACTTTATAAGGAAAGATAAAAGATAGTCCTATTCTAACTATTAAATCCAACAGTTATCAACACTTTATTAACTCAATTGAAAAAATGATTCAAAGTTCTTGGTATGCATATGACTAAACTATTCCTACTTGGGACCCAATAATGAATCCTAATTTTAATGCTGAAGGAATGAAATCTTATTACTTGTAAAGGAAGGCTTGTAATCCTAAATTAACTGGAATTCCTGATAAAACATATTTTTAAAAAGGCTGTAAAATATATTTCCATTAAATATGGAAATCACAAAAAATACCCATACTCTAGACACTGTTGCATTAAGTAGGAATTTTAGTTGATTTTGGCATACAACATTTTTTAGAATCTATATATATATATTTTTAATCAGGAATTCTATTTAATTAAGGATTGTAAAAGTCTTTACAAGTAATAAGATTTCATGCCTTTAGGATTCGGGTTAGTTATTAGGTCCAAGGTAGGAGTAGTTTAGTCCGCTTTGTATTATATATATATATATATATATATTTATTTATTAATTTTTTTTTTCAGTTGAGTTAATAAAGCATTCATCAATCTGCTAATGAATTGTCTGATTCAATACTCTCCATTGTTGTGGCTCAATTGGATTCTTGGTTTCAAGAAGTTTTAAGTGTGACTCTTAAATTAAATCCTTGCACCCTAATTTTAAATTTTCCTGCATCCTAAAACCCAAAGGGTGAATTCGCTTGTAGAAAATTAGATTAGTATTGACTTGTTTTCCTAAATAGAAAGCAGAAAATGGGTATTCCAGTTTTCCAATTTTAAAGAGGAAGTTAGAAAACATATTTGGGATCTTCTTCAAAATTTTCTTTACAAAAAAAAACTACTTTCTGTAGAAAACATGTTCATTTTTTAGAACAGCGTCAAATTATCGTTTCGAATCCCAGCACAGATATTATTTTCTTTTATATTTTTTCTTTCTGAGCATTTGGCAATCAAACTTCTTTCCACCATCATTCTCTCTTCTCCTCATCTTATCACTACACCTCACTATGCAGTGAGACACACATCCGGTGTCTACAACTCACCATAGACAAATGGGAAAAAAATTGTTTTCTCTAAATTTTCTCAAATCTTTATTTCTTTGACCTTGTAAAACCTCTTCCAAATATGAAAAATGCCTACCGGAGATAAAACAAATCACAAACAATCATTGGGGCTGGTATTGGCCATAGCTGAAAGATGGAGGAAAAGATCAAGCTCTAGTGATTGCACCCTTGGTGGAGGCAAATATGACAGATCTCTATCAACTACATTAGCCCTTTTAATTAGATTGAATTTCTACAAAAAATAGTCACCATAATATTGGGTAGCTGATCAAAAAATGAATAAATCAATCAATTATTTATTTCTTTTTAAGTGCTAACCTATTGCTTTTCAATTTTTTTTTTCTTAATTTCACTTCTTTTCTTAAGGCACTTATCTCTTTTGTATTAGATAACTAATAATCTTTTTTTTTTTCTTGTAAATGAAATCTATTTTTTTTTCCTTATAAATGAATACATTCTTTTAATCTCTCTAACATATAAATTATTTATTTTTTTTCAAATGAATTTGTCCCTGATTCTGAAACAGAAAATTATTTTCCAACTTTGATAAATTGACATGTTTTTAAATTTTCTAAAGTAGAAAATGATTTAACATCTTCTATAAGTGAATGCAATTTCTAAATTTTTTATAGAAAATAAATACTCTAGTTTTCATAAAAAATAAAAACAGAAAACTATTTTTTTCAAGTAAACACACTCTAAATTTTACAAAACTCACAATCCGTCATATGTCAGTCTTATGGAATAAGCTTATTACTAGTTTTTTTCTTCTGCTTTGTACAGCAGCTCTGATAACTGATTATTTAGTTCAGGAAAAACATATAGCAACTTTTAGGACTAGTTTATGTGGGTGAGAATTGCTCATGTATCATATAAGAATCTGACACATTCATCATAACTTCCTAAAATATAGATGCATTATGTGAAACTATAATTAATATATATTTTGTGAATTCTAACCTAGAATCCAAAAAGCATTATTACTGATTTGCAATGGAAAATGACCTTTCAAATTCTGGGAGAACATGCAAGTATCAATTTATAGATAGGAATGATTCAGATGTATAGCTACTAAGTTGGAAGACAAGCCTGCCTTTTTGGGAAAGTTAAATTTTAGCACATTAGATTTGCAAATTGGTCCATTCACAGGATATCGTAAGGGAGGACCAATATCTCGTAATCTAAATTTCAGCAGTAAAATCTAGTGTTTGATTTACTGCTTCAATTTATTTGAAAAAGTTTGCTTGTTTCGCTTATTTTTGGTTTCTCTTTTTTTGCATCAAGAGAAGCGAAGGTCCCTCGAAATAGCCTATGCTCGATAAAGGAGCATTCTGATTCTTACTCCCATCCTATCATAATCCAACTGAACAGCTGGCTGTATTGTATTTGTTGGCTTGAGGATTCATTTGGACTTGAATTTTCCCAAGCATTTAGGATTCATGTTCCTTACTGAAATATTTTGTTGTCTGAGTTTTGCTTTTCTAACTTTGCCTTGAGGGCTTGTTGATGATTTAATATTTTTGACCTATGATCTATTTCCTTGCACATTGCAGCTCCAAGATATTAAAACAATAACTGGAGAAACCGAAGTGAAATTTCAGGTTTCTCGAGATACACTGGCCTCCATGCTGAGATCAATGGCGTATATCCGTGAGCAATTGTGACAGCTGTAAGCATACTTTCCTTCAGCACCTAGTGGATTATTGGACACCTATGATTGAATTGATTAGTCAAATGTTATTGTCCTTTCGAGTAGCATCTAATTTCTTCAAACATGACCAAACTGGAGTAGATTATACTACTTTGAGTTAAATTGTTTCTTCAGTGTAAGTTTATAAAAAGGTGTTTTCTAGGAGAAAAGCTGCTGTGTAATCTTGTATTTGTGGTGTATAGTAAAAGAAGAAATACTGAGATACAGTTTAAAAAAATTTCCACTGGGCTAAAATGAACGGAGAAAAAATATATATATGAAGATTTGGCATGAGCTTGGTAATCCCAGAAGTAACATTTTGCTGTCGGAAATGTTACTTTTTGGAGCTGTACCAAGGAATCAAGCTATCATGGGCAGCGGCAGAACTTGGATTTTAGTTTTGGTGGTTCTAAAATTGACCATTACATGTATGGGTAATTCTAAATATAATGTAAATTTTGACTAATTTGTTGATTTACTGAAACTGTCACAGAATATTAAGCCTATTACTGCCTGTAATGTGTGAATGCAGTAATTAGGAAACAGATTAAGAAGCTAATTGATTCTTGCCTTTTTGTATTAATTCTTTCTCATTGTATAGCGCTAGAACCTGTATAATACTCCTATTGTAAAATGAATAATATACATAAAAATTCATCTCTTCTTTTGGTCTTCATAACATGGTATCAGAGCCTTTTTTGGCTAATTGTTGATTTTTTTTTGGTCTTAACTGTTCTTGAAAGAACGGTATCGTTCTTCTCCTTGGTTCACCCTTTGAATGCCCATCTTGTATCACTGCCAGCCCAGGGAGAAGCACCGCCAGGAGATTGGCAGCCGTGTTGTCAATAGTACGAGGTGCACCGAGGCGCAAAGGGTAAATTCTTGTAGCTCGAGGTGCGTGCCTCACGTATCTGAAGCACATAGGTCTCACAAAATACAAATATGTTATGCATAATACATAAATACAAAGTTAAAGGCAACCATAAAACTAACTAAAAAAACTTAACATGCATTAATAACTATGTCATAAGTTATAAAGAAATATGAACAAGTACCAATATTAACACATTGTTCAAACAAGAAATGAAAGGAAACACAAATCTACAAAGAAATTAAAATTCATCATCATCATCACTTAATTCTTCCTCCTCTCCTCAATCTGAAATTCTAATATCAATAGCTTCTTTCTCTTCCACATCTTCATCCACAAGAACACAAGCACATATAGAGCTTGAATTTCCCCCCCTTGCATTTGTACTGGATCTAGTGCCATAAAGCGGTTGAGAACACTAGCAACCCTACCAACCATGCTCCATGTTAGTGAATCACCTTCAAACACAAAATCATCCTCTTGAAGTTAATCTTCATCATCCATCCTCCCTAGTAACCATTCATTACTATCGTCAATTTCTCTTAGGAGAATGGGATCGATGGTGTCACAGTTATTGAACTGACGTCTTAGTGCATGATTGTATTTCACAAATACTAAGCTATTCAAATGGGCTTGTGCTAGTCTATGCTTTTTTTTTGCTATGGAGCTAAGGATATGGGAAGAAAAAAAAAAGAATAAAAATTATAGTTATAGTTTTTTATAATCTTAAAAGTACGAAGTTATTTGGTGGTTGTAAATGATTTAAACTATGAAATCAAGTGATTACATGTTCAAAAACGCTCCAATTCCGCTAAGGACCCGACTGGAAAAATTTTGCAAATTAGGAGGGTTAGAACTATAGGAACTCCTCCAATTAGCTGAAAACAACATTAACTTCCAATATTAATTAAATTATTTGGTTAAAACTAAGAATAAAAATTGAGGGTTCAGATGTTACCCGGTGCTTTTTTAGTCCTTGCCTAATAGCCATATCCATTCCAAAAAGGTTTTTGGGCCTTCTGATACAATGACAATTTATCAATGATCTTGTTTTGGACTTCTGTATCGAGAACCAACCTTCCAATGCATTTATACAAAACCAGTCATTACCTGATTACATTGTTGAATTTCAGGATTGCCATAAAAAAATTCTAGATTCAAGTAATGGGCTGTAGCATGCAATGATTGATGTAATTGAATGGTCCACCTTGCATCAATGATATCAAATGGTCTGTGATATTGTTCTTCATGCTCGTTAAATGCCTTGGCAGTTATCCGTAATAAATGTAGCCCATAGCTAGTTTTCTCTCACCATCAACCATCCTCAAAACCTTACAAGAGGACAAGTTAATTTAAGAGAATACAGGATATTTCTCCAAAAAATATCATTCAAAACAATGGTAGTAATTCTTTTACCAACCGGGTCCCTATACCATTGGCTACCAGTCCATTCCTCAATTGTGAACATCTTTCTTAAATTATTCTTTCGCATATGGATAGATCTTAAAGTGTTGAAAGATGTGGCAAACCTAATGATAGCAGGCATAACCAATTCTCTCTTCCCCGTGTAATTTCTCATCATATTCAACACACCGGTTTGGTTATAAATGAAACCACTGAAGGAAGTAGAACTCCTTACTGCCCCTTTCACTTTTGGTATCTTGCTAATATCCTCAAGCATCAAATCAATATAGTGTGCTGGACATGGAGTCCAATACAAGTTAGGCCTTTTTGCTTCCAATAGCTTTTGGCTTTCTTGTAGTTAGAAGCATTGTCACCACTTGAATCACATTTTTCTCTCCAACATACTCAACCATTTCATCAAGCATTTGGAACAATGCATTTGCATTCCTAATGATATTGGAAACATCAATAGATTTAATGAAAATGGAATCCTTTGGAGAGTTCATCAAAAAGTTGACAATTTCTCTTTAGAAAACTGAGTCACGCCACCCATCAGATAAGATGGAACAACCAACCCTTGCCCAATCTTGTGCAGGACTCTTCACAAGATTCTTAACTTGATCAACTTCTTGATTGAGCAAAGAAACCCTCAACTCATGGTAGCTAGGTGGCTTCTTGCCCGGTCCAAATTGCCCAATTGATTCAACTGCCACCTTGAAGCTATCACATTTTGTTGCATTAAATGGGATTCCCACATCATAGAACCATCGAGCCACCCTTCTATAAGCTTTGTTATGCAATTTGTTTTGGCAAACCTAATTTATTGTTTGTTGTTTGCCTTTGCTCAACATCCTTGCTTCCACCACCCTCTCTACGTCAGGGGTAAAGTACCTATCTAAAAGTCCTTGTCTTTTGCTTTTTTGGAAAGGTTCGCTTACTACTTGTTCCACTACTTCCGCCACCACTAGTGTAACTAGTGTTAGTAGCCTGGACACCTAATTCCCATTCTTCCTCTTCTCCTTCCCATAATCATCAAAATCAAGTGTCCTTGAACTCATAATATTTGTAACTTTACATTCTTTCTTTTTCATATGTTCTATGATTTCCTCATGCACATGAGGTGGACACTTATTGCATTTTGAAGCATTCCAAAATCCACAAACTAAATGTTCTTTGCCCTTGGTAAATCCCCCTTTTGTTACCTTGGTGTAAAAGTTGCACTTAAATTCATATTTTCGATCACCAATCGCTGTTGTATATTTTCTTCCCGGGACCATTTTTGAAGCAGAAAAACTACCTTCTTCTATCCAATATAAGTGAGGAACTAACCAAAAAATTAAAAAAAAGTCAAATTAATAAAATGAAAGAGCAAAATTCCAGCAAAATGCTACTGAAGTGTCTTAAAATCAGACATAAACAGAGGACAACAAACATAAATTATCCAAAAACTTCAAAAATTAAAAAAAATCCAGCAAACAAAGGACAGTAGTGAGATTGAGAAGAAGAGAAGTGATGAAAAAAAAAAGATGGCAGTAGTGATAAAGAGGATAAAGAAACAAAAAGAAACAGATGGCAGAAGTGAAAAGAAAAAAAAAACGAAAAGGAAGATCACATTGAATGGAAGTTATGAAAAGGCGTAAAGAGAGCAGCAGGTAGAGATTTAGAGAGGGAGAAAAAAAAAGAACAAACAGAAGAAAAGAGAAGAGAAGAGAAGAAGTACCAGTTAGCGGCACCGGCAAGGGTGGTTGTCGGAAACAAAATGAGAAAGAGGGAGGGGTTGCCGTTTGTTTGCTACTTACTTTCTTATTATCATAGAATTTTGTCTATTCAGGTCTCCCCGCCCCCCCCCCCCCCCCCTTTTTTTTTGGAAAATGCAAGGAGCACATGCAGTGCAAGCCTCCTGTTATGTGCAACACCTCTCCCTACTTGTAGCACTGTCCTTTGTGCCTCATGCGCTACGCTCTGCAAGCGCGCTATTGACAACTATGATTGGCAGGTACCCAAAATACGGTCATCAGAAAACAAGGGCGTGAAGCTCACATGCCATGAAGAGATTTCTGCTGTTTTTCCAATTGTCAACACGCAGAGGCTTACGTTGGTCTGTTGAAGCTCTAGTCTTTCTTGGCATCGCCCAAGTGTTTCCGGCCAGGACCCACTGTCTACTTGTTGTCTCTTCTTGGTTCAGCAAAGTTTCCTCTCTAGATGTTCTTTTGGTACTCTGTTTCTTGGGTATGCTCTGCTGGAATCCTTTTGGTATTCTGTTTCTCAGGTATACTTTGCTGGATTCAATTTTATTTAGTTATTCCTTTGGCTGTCTTTGGTTTGGTTTCCTGCTCCTGCATTGATATTCTGTTCAAAGTCTACTATTACTTATTTGCTGTATCACAATGGCAGAATCAGACAGTAATGCTGTAATAGCTGATGTGATTCCAAATTTCCAATAATGTCAAAAATTATAGAACACAAGCTCCATGGTTCCAACTATCGTGATTGGAGCAAGACTGTTTGAATATACTTGAGGAGCATAGATAAAGATGACCATCTTGAGAAGGAGCCACCCAAAGACAATACTAAATAGGCTTAGATGAGAGAGATGATGCTTGACTTTTTCAATAGATTACAAACTATCAATAGTGGGTTAATTGGATTTATCAACCTTTGTGAGTTTGTTAAAGCACTGATGGAACATTTGGAGTTTTTGTATTCTAGTATAGGCAATGTCTCTCATATTTATGACGTGTAAAGCATTTTACCATGCTGAGAAGCAGACGAGATCATTCAGCCTACTTTATGGATTTCGAGGAAACATATGCAGAACTAAATGCCCTCTTACCTTTAATCCTTATGTAAAAATTTAGTAGGAACAAGGGGAACACATGGCAGTAATGAGTTTTCTGGCTGGTTTGCCTTTTGAATTTGATGCTACCTAATCCCAAATCCTATATGTTGTTGAGATTGGGATGTTGCAAGATGTTTTACACAGATTCTGCGAACAAAAAGTACTCCAATCATCTTAGTGCAATATGCATTAAAGGGAATGAGATAACCTGGAGAAATGGAAACAAAGGTGGGGGTTCAACCAATTGTGCATTTGTTCCATTGATTGGGGAAATGATATCTACTATTACTATAATAAACTAGGACATACAATGCACACTTGTAAGAAGTTGCAAAATGATTCATAGAAAACTCAAGTTGTTAATATTGTTGCTAGCCCATCTTTGACTTTGTAATAATTTCTACGGATGGATATGCAAAGTTCTCCTCATACCAAGGGTCTCTAAGAGTGTCATTCACTTCAATAACTGCTGTTGCAAGTGATAAATGACTCATTTCCTCATAATCCAAATAGGTCATTTATTCTAGGGCCACCACCATATGATAGCTTTTCTCCACGTTTTGAATCTTATAAAGCACCCTCTCTTGTAACACTGATGGGTCTACCTATAATATTAATGGGTTTGGATCTGTTAATCCCATGGCTTCTATTACTTTATTGTCTGTATTGAGTCTACTCAATGTGGCTTAATTGAATCTGTGTGTAGACTTGCATAGGATCTTGATCATTGTCTTTCGCAAGATCTTATGACGAAGCAGATTATTGGTAAGAAATATGTATATGATAGGCTTTCTTTTTGACAAATGGGTGCCAAAATCCATTGCTTGTGCCACACATTGTTGGTTGGGACATCCTTCTCTACCTGTACTGAAGAATTTGTCCTCAATTTCATAGTATTTCTTCACTAGAATGTGAGTCATGTAGTTTTGTTGAACACCATTGTAGCTCATCTAGTTCTAGAATTACAAAATGAGCTAATTTTGCTCGGATGTTTGCGTACCATGTTTGGTTATGGCTAAATTTGGGTTTAGATATTTTCTTACTTTTGTGAATGATTTCTCTCGTATGACACAGATATTTTTTATGAAAAGTATTTCAAAGTTGTTTTTCCATTTTTGTGCTTTCTATGCTGAGATCAAACACAATTCAATGTGTCTGTCCACAATTGAGGAGCTATAATGAAAAAGATTATCTCGTATTCTTTTTAAACGTACATGACTTAAAATGGCATTTTTCATCAAATTTCATGTGTGGATACAACATCTTAGAATGGAGTGGCTGAAAAAAGAACAAATATTTACTTAAGATAGCTTAAGCTTATTTGCTTAAGATGAAGGTTCCTAAGCAAGTATTGGTTGACACAATTTCCACTAATTGCTTCTTAATCAACCACATGTCGTCATTTGTGCTCAGTGGTGACATTCCATATAGTGTTCAATTTTCCTAACAAAACATTGTCCCTAGTAGGACCCATAGTTTTGTTCAGAATGTTTGTCGTCATATTACCAAACTAGATCCCAAGACTTTGAAGTGTCTTCTTGGGGTATTCTTGGCTTTATAAACGGTATAATTCCAATTGTCCAAATCTTACCGAGTATCTAGTTTATGCTAATATGACATTTTTTGAGAACATCCTTTTTTCCCATGCCTTCAATCTCTACAAGCCAAGGGGAGGAAGATGACTAGTTGATTTACACTATCTCATCCTCAAGTTGCTCTAGTGTGCAAGCAAACAATCTTGTAATAAAACACAAATAGGAGAAAATATGATATTCTATCTCTATATTCAAAAGTATAGGTATTTATATACGTATGAGGCTCACTCGCCGGTAGGATGGATACCGGATTTTGTGGAGAGGCCAGAAACAGCCCTACGCTCCTTCAAACGTTTGCGGTGAGACAAGATGGTCATTGGAGCTGGTGACCCAAGAAGGAGCAGATTCCTCAACCAAAAACAAAAGCCAGATATTTGAAAAACCATAAATTCCAAATGAGCCTAAGGCTCTGATACAGTGTAATGAAAGACAAATGGGAGAAAATATGTTTTTCTATCTCTGTATTTAAAAGTACATGTATTTATATAAGTATGAAACAGTTATCTAAGGAAATCTTTAATTCTACTCCTAAATCAATAGTTATTTACAATCTGTAACAAATCCCATCTGTCAACTTGTTACATCAAAACCACCAATTATTCAAGTTTATTTCGGAAGACACAAAACTCCAAATTCATGTCCTGCACTAATCTCTTCGTCATCAGATCCAACTTTAAATGACACTGATCTACCTATTGCTCTGCATAAAGATAAATGCCAATGTACTTATCCCATACGATCATTTCGTCCCCTTCTTCTTGCTCCTTAATTGCTTTTTTATATTCTATTTCTCTTTCTAAGACTATTCTAGAAGCTTTAAACATCTTGGATGGTGCAATGCAATGGTAGAGGAGATGAAAGCATTGGATGAGTATGGCACATGGGATTTGGTGGAATTACCGTTGGGAAAGAAAGCCGTTGGATATGAGTGGTTCTGCTTAGTTAAGTTTAATCCAGATGGGTCAATGTTGACTTAAACAACATTTTCGCACTAAAGGATATGTTTAAACATATGGAGTTGACTACTTTGATACTTTCTCATTGATGGCTAAAATGACTTTTGGCGGCCTATTCATTTGTATGGTAGCAGTGAATGACTGGCCTTGCACCACTTGGACATAACTCCATGGTGAAGCTCAGATGAAGCAAGCACTTGGGCATTGTTCAAGGGGGTATGGGAAGGTTTGCTATTTGAAAAAGTCATTGTATGGCTTAAAGCAGAGTCCTCAGGCTTGGTTTGAAAATTTTAGTAAGGTGGTTCAACAATTCGGATTGATGAAAAGCAAGTGTGATTATTCAGTGTGTTATAAGAATTTTGAGGCCAACATCATCCTTGTGGTTTATGTTGACATTGTTATTATGGTAGATGATATTATGAAAAATTTGAATCTTAAATCATTCTTGCACACCAAGTTTCACAGCAAAGGCTTGGGTTAGTTAATGTATTTCTTAGGAGTATAGGTGGTAAGGAGCAAGAACTGGATCTTTTTTTCTCAAAGAAAGTATCTACTTGACTTGTTAGTAGAGGGGGAAGATGGGACCCAAGCCATGTAGCACATCTATGATTCCTAATTTGCATCTAATGAAAGATGGAGAATTATTTGAAGACCTTGAGATGTATAGAAGATTGGTTGGGAGATTGAATTATTTTACGCTATACTTGTTAGATATTGCATATCTTGTCAGTGTTGTTAGTCAACTCATGGCATCACCAGCAGTAAATCAATGGGCAGCTTTGGAGCAGATTTTGTATTAGCTTTGGAGCAGATTTTCTATTACTTGAAAGGAGGTCCTGGATGTGGAATATTGTATAGAGGTCATGGGCACACTAATGTTGAGTATTTTACAGATATTGATTGGGCAAGATCTAAGGAAAATAGGAGATCAACTAACCTGTGTTTTCGTCCAAAGAAATTTTGTGTCCTAGAGAAGTAAGAAGCAAAACATTGTAACACAATCTAGTACATAATATAATTATAGGGTTATGACACAATCATCGTGTGAAATTATATGGATACATTTAAAGTCTTCATTGCCAGTGAAGTTGTGGTGTGATGTTCAGGTTGTTCTTCACACTTGTATCATGAATGCACAAAATATATTAAAATCGATCATCACTTTATTTGTGAGAAAATTCAAGCTGGATTAATATCTACTGGATATGTGAAACCAGAAAACCACCCAAGTAATATCTTTACAAAAGCCTTAAATGGGACTTGGATGGAATTTCTTTGCATGAGCTGGGTATGATTAACATCTATGCTCAAATTTGAGGGGAAGTGTTACAGATATTACAGCCTTTATTGTGAATGCAGTAACTAGGAAACAGTTTAGGGGGCTAATTAATTCTTTCCTTTTTGTGTTAATTCTTTCCTATTTTATAGCTCTTAGAACCTGTATAAATACTTCTATTGTAAAGTGAATAATATACAGATACTTCATCTCTTCTTTTGGTCTTCATAACAAAAACAATTTCACGTATTTTATGGAAGGCCAATAATATTTGCTATAAATTAGAACTGAAAAGAGAGTATGTATTTAATGTAAAGACTCAAATCATTAGGCTATTTATTATTTTAATGATAACTAATGAAGTAAAAGTCTTGCCAAAGGAAAATGTTATTTATTTGTTCTATAAATAGGAATCTATAAGAAAATTCATCTTAACTTGAAAATTTAGAGAATATTGGGGTATAAAGAAGAATCTTGAAGTAAATAAATTCTGGATTTTAATACTCATAAAGGCTGCAGCTTCTACATGAGCTCAGGGCACCTCCATTGTGGGATTGTTATTTTTAGTATGAAGAATGGATAAAGCATATTAGTCTGATTTACTGTTTTGTGCATGTGGTTGAGAATTTATATAGGAACACATTGTTTCATGGTAAAGAAGCACTTTGCCGATATGCATGCACAATATGATTCAAGGTTTTCAACAGAGCTCTTCATTCTAAAGGGGATTTGTAGAAGAAAGAAACATAGTGGGTTAGAATTTGTTTGCCATGTCTGAACTGAAACCAGCTTTGATGCGTGGCAGATCTAAAGGCACCAAAAGAAACTAAGGCATGCTTTCTATTGTTTAATTACCATTGTGTATCATGATTATGTTACCTTGATAAATTGGGGAAAAAACCATATTTTAGTTATTGTACTTTAACGATTTTACACATTAAATCTCTATACTTTTAAAATTATGTATTAGGTCTCGAAACTTTTCGAGGATAACACATTAAATTTAAAATGGACGGAAAAAATGACAGTATAACACACGCTCGGTTAAAATTGTATATATTTGAATGAAAAACTGTTATTTTTAACGTCCGTTTTGACTTAATATGTTTTAATAGATAAGTTCAGAGATTCAATATGTAATTTTGAAAGTATAAAAAATCAATATATAAATATGTAAAAGTTTAGAAATTCAATGTCTAATTTTGAAATTATAAGAATTTAATGTATAAAAACGTTAAAAGACTAAATTATGGGTTTTGCCATAAATTTACCAAATATATTAGTTTGGCATGGTGTTTATATTGTATATGGCCGAGTTATTCTTTGTATCTAACTTTCTGTCTTCTTATTCTTTCTTTCTTTTTTTTTTTTTTTCCATCTGCTAACTTTGAGATAGAGCATAATTTCCTTGCAACAGTGTGCTGGAAGCTCGACTTGTACGTGTAAGTTCTGGGCACTACTTTTTTGATAGATGAGCACTGCATATATATAGTATTTCAACTCTGTCAGATGCTATTATGTTTGTTTTGTCCATTGGTGACACGATGATTTTCCCAATATAGAGAAAGTGGCATTTTTCATTTTTTCACCGTCAGATCATAGAACAGTACCATCTACAATATAATCTGGCAGTCAAAAAATGAATAGCAACCTATACAGGAAAGTATGCTAGCCAAGGCCCAGTATTTGTTTATTTTGCCCATTCACTTGCCATACAGTGTCAATGGCCTCCAAAACTTAATCTGGGTTCCGTTGTAATTTTCCAATGAGATTGACTGGTGATTTTTAATGACTGCTTGCAAACAATCATGTGAAATATTTTGGTGGACTGCCAATCCACCCGGTTGGAACTAGGAAATTATCATACTTTGGTCATTTCAGGAAAGATGCATCATTGGGTCCCTAAATTTACTTCTGTTTTCTATTGGATTCTTAAACTTTTATTTTAGTACAGATTCGGTCCAAATAAGAATTTAATAAAATAAAAATAAAAGTACAAGAATCCAATCCAATGTATGGTAATATTACATTATTATTTTATTTAAATTTTAGTAGTTCCAAGGATCTGCTTGCAATAAATGAATTTTATAAAATTTAATGTAATTTATTTATAATTTTTATTTTTTATGCTTAAAATGTTACAAAAAAAATTTCATGAATTAAATTTTATGAAATTTATTATGCTTTGATCAAATTTTACCAAAATAGATGGAATTTGCAAATAAATTTTTATTTTAAAAGAATTAAATGTTGAAGGATTATAATACTCTTGTAGTATATATATTGAATTGTTATTTTTAAAAATGTTCTTACATTACTCATTCATATATATATATATATATATATATATATATATATATATATATATATATATATATATATACTTTTAAAAATAACAATTCAATATTTATTTTTTATTTTTAGTTTAATTTATTTTAAATAATTATTATCAATATGATTATAGTAAATATCATCATCATCATTATTATTATTAAAAATAGCAAAAAATTAAACAAAGTAATGTTGAATAATAATAACAATGACAACAAATTATTATTAAGTTTTTAATATAAAATATAAAATTCAATTTTTTTAAATAAAAATGAGTATTTTGATTAGTTTCAATAGAATTATAAATAAATTTATTTAATTGAATGGTTTACAAATATTAGATGTCTAATATTATTATATTTTAAATTAATAAAATTTTAATAGTAAAATGACTTAAATGTTAATAAGGATATTATTTTATTATAATAGTTCATTAATATGTTATAAACTCGATTTAATTGCAAAAATATATGTAATTCATTCTATAAATGTACGATTGATTTAGTGGCATATGAATTCTATCTATTTTTTTTACTTATTGGGAGTTATTATCGAAAAATATATTAAAATTGACATTAAAAATATTTTAGAAAATAAAATAGAAATAAATTTATTTATTTCAAATATAAAAATATTTTTTTCAATTTTATATTTTAGTTATTTTATTTTAAGTATTGAAATTCATTTGAATTTTACAATTTCAATTTTTTTTATTCAAAGCACTTAAAGTTAGAGGTGGCAAATGGGCAGTTTGGACGGGTTTGGGTTGAGTCATTAATCGGTTATGTTATTAATGAGTCAAAAATATAGATCATAAATGAATCAATATTCAAATGTGTTGGATAGGTTTGGGTCGATTTATGGGTTTAATGTAAATTATTATAAATTTTTTTATTAATTAATTAATGGATCTTGTAATACCCTTACTAAATAACTTTTTAATTTAGTACTTTAATTTTTATGTATTTTTAAAATTATCCTTTTTACTTAATATTTACAAAATTACCATTATTCTCATTTATTTTCATTTCTAACCTATAACTTTGCATACAAATTATCAATTGCTCCTCATATTAGACTTTTTATGTAAAATTATGTTTTAGTCCATGTACTATACAAGTATTCAATTTTTAACCGTTCGGTCATTAAATTATCATTTTACCCTTTATAATCATTTTTCAATTATTTTTACATATTATAGGCTAGTTTTGAAAAAATTATCATTTTATCCCTAAACTTTTTATTTTCTTTCAATTAGGTTCTTTTTGATCTTTAACTTCATTTTTAACTTTCTTTTTACACTTTTAACTATTGGGCGTAATCTAATTAATCAAGTTCATTAATTGTTCAATAAATGGCTCTAATTAATTTCTCACTTTTCAACTCTAAATCACTTTAACTTTGATTCTATCACTCTTATCACATTAAAAATAAGTTGTATGCAAAATTTTAGCTCAATCGAAATCAGTTATCGATCCGATTCAATTAAATTGGTCCGATTTGATAATTATTGGTATCATCGAAAAATTTAATTTTTATTACCAAAATAATCTATAAGAAATTTTAGTAAGATCTGCAAATTTTGATAATTTTTAGGGTTCATTTGCTATTTTTTAAAATTCGATCAAATTTAGGTCAATCTTTTCTATTATCAAAATTGATTCGCTATCTTTTTCGTATTTTTAACTTTTGGATGCCTATTTGATCTCGTTTTTACTTTAAATTTCAACGCTGGATTCACTACGATCAATATTTTTTGATGGTCAATTAAAATATTTTTCGCTTTCATATGTATTTTTTAATCTGAAAATACTATTTACCATCTGTGGCTCGGTGTTATTAATCGCCATTGTTAGCATCAACAGTGAAGATGTTGAAATCGTAGTGAAGAGCTTAGAGTTTTGGAAAGAGAGGAAAATGAGAAAAAATAAAGGATTTTGTAAGAAATTCATTGGGCATAAATCAATGAGTTGAAAAATAAAATGAGTCAGTTTTAGATTGATTCAGTGGGTATTGGATTGGGTTGGGTTGAAGAATTAAATAGATCAATTTTGAATTGACCCAATGAATATTTGATTGGGTTGGGTTGAGTTTGGGTCAATTTTTTTGAATGAATTTGAATCGATGTATGGGTTTGGATCAATTTTATCAGGTCTACTTAAAGCAGCGTTTTGCTTTTCTTTTTTTTTTTTTGACATATATATAAAATACAATTAGTTTTATGAATGGATAGTAGAACTGAAATCTGAATAGAAGTGAGATACATTTTCAATTTTGTTTCCGTTTTAAACTCTAATGTATTTCAAATCATAATATAATAAATTAATAATAAATGAAATTATGTAAATAATGGTAGTGGGTGATTTAATTGATGAGTGACCCTGAAAGTATTTGCAAGTGCACGAAATCGAAAATAGAGGATCAATAGGTCATTGCCATGAAAATTTCTATTATTATTATTATTGTTTGAACAATTCAGTTCTTTGTATTTTACTTTATTTTTCTAACCTATTCACTTTAACACGTAAATAATCAATTTTTTTTCCTCACTTGAAATTATGAGAATTGATTCGGTATGTTGCACATACCTTACATCAGCAAATGCAAATTATTGAATCATTTTTCATTTTTCACGATGGTTCAAATTTGCTGATGTACGGTACATCGGTTGTATGAAATTATCACCCGAAATTATCCTAATTTTTATTTATTATTTTTGCATGCTATAAGCGCACCCAAGTGGCAGTTCTATACAATTGTGCTGCAGTCTTGTCCGCCATGGGTTCAAGCCCATGCGATCTCCACTTGAGCCCACACCACCTCTATATCGCGGTCTAGGCTATCTGTTTAGAGGTATTTACACCAAATACCCATTTTTTAACCTTTATTTTTAAAAATACATCCATCCAATTTAAAAGTTTAAAATTACCATTTTTTAATTTTTTGTTTTTAAAAATATCACTTTTTATTTAAGCCTTTATTACTTTACCCATTTCCTCTCTTCCTCTAGCTCTGTGTCTTTTCTGCAAATTTCGCTCTTGCATCTAATTGACCCATCATGCGTTTAGCTTTTCTTGCTAGCCATGGACGCCCACCACACACCTCTTAGTCGGCAAACGGTAAGCATCTTGATTGATCTAATCACCATGCTGTGTATAATTGAAAATTTTCATCAGTCTTTATCTCTTTTTTGAATTTGAATTCATGTTGATTGCTGCTGTTGGAAGAGATCAGCAAAAGAGAGCAGTTAATAGAATAAGAAAAGAAAATTCTAGACCTGATCTCACCAAAATTCCAATCCCTACTGGTCTCTTTTCGCTCTTTCAATTGCGTTTGGTATAGATTACTTTTCCTTTGATTTATGCCATCTTTGTTTTGATTCCATTGAGAGTTAACTCTGCTGCCTAATTCTTATAGTTGTATTAGATGATGGAATCCTTTTTAAGGTGTTTCTTTAATGCTATGGTAACACAAAATTGAGAGTTATGATGGCCGTTGCACTTTGTGTAGTCATTATGAGTGTTGAAGTAGTGGGTGTAATAAAAGAAAATACTTGTTAGGCTACAGGTTATTAGTGTTTTGCTTGGGTAGATATAGATATTTACTAGTGCAACAACAATGTGCATTCTTCCCGCATAACTAAGATTAACAGAGTGGAATTTTTTTAACACTGCAAGTACTGTAGGCGAAGTGAATTCTTCGTCTTGAAACTGGGTGTTCATAATATTTGAAGCAACTATCTCTCACCCTTTTGAATGTAGAACAAATACTGCAAGAATATAATTTTTGCTTGACATGAACATCACGGGGTGAAATTAATTCTTCTCATTCTTTTAGCCTGTGTTCCAGGTTCAGTTTGATTGCTTATCCAAACAGAGCTTTGGTTATTTTTTATCTCATTTTTTCTGGTCAGCTATGGCTTTAGAAAGGAAGCAAAAAACAGGTTTATCCGAATCCTATGATTTTATGGCTGTTACTAGCAACAAATGCTAGTAACAGAAAGCAAAACAGAACCGCAGAGCACAATCGGTCTTAACAGATAACGTCCCTTAGTTATGGTGTTTGGTATTTTAGGATGCACAAGCTTCTGATTGTAGCTTCTTTTTTTTTTTGCTATTGATTTTTATGAGATTGTGTAGTTACATGGAGTCCAGGGACAAGCAAGGTCTGCAAGATGCTCATTCTTGAAGGTGATATTACAATTTTAGTCTTCTTCATGCATTGTGAGTAGCAATAGTTGTTCTCTGGAAGTTAGAAGTTTCCTGATGTGCTATCTTAGATGTAAATTGGAGCCAAAATTTCCCCTTCCGGGCTCCGATACAAAAATATATTGATAAATAAATTTCCAGATGTAGTTTTTGATAACAACCATGCTTTCTTTGGATTCATAGTTCATGGAGGATCTTGCGAGCAAATATATAACAAAGTATCTTGGGCCACTGGATTCATATTTATTTGAAAAAGAGTCTGCCTTCAGATCCTACATGTCCCAAATTCTACATCAGTTAAGTAGCTTTTATACAAAAGTGAAAGAGTCCCATCATAAGGTTTGTACTTCTTAAAACTTCATTTATTATATCTTGTCTTAACTTTCACTTTGCACTCAACTTAAGATAACCAGTGAAAAGTGATTTGTAGACATATTGTTACTTCATTAATTTTAAAGTGCTAGGATTTTCTATGATAATTATCTATAATGAGTCTATTTCTTTCTTTTATGTTTTTTTTAATTTAAATATAATTCAATACTTGGTTGGAGAATGACCCTGTCCAACTATATTTGAGTAAGCCATAAGTTTGTTGCTGCTTTTGTACTTGTCTCTCTCAATTGGCTAAATGATTATGAAATCAGAGTTAATAGTAATTACTTCTTATTTGTATTTTATTTCACTGATTATCAGATCATGGATGTAATGCATTCATATGCTAGTCTATAGTGAATATTCTTGTATTTTTGGTTTTTAAGTTGGCGATGTAGCAATGATCTGTATGCTAAGCAATAAAGTATACTTGAGCAGTTTTTGGTCAACAATATGACATTCACTCCATGTTCTTTGATTGAGGCCCTTTAACCTTGATGCTGCCTAGATATTATTTTGTTGAAGTATTGGAATTTTAACTATCATTTTTTGTTTGTAGCTGCAAGGTTTCATCAAAAGGGAAATGGAAAGACACGAGGTAGATTGATTATCGACGAAGGTGGTGGACTAGAGAGTAACCCGGTAGCTGCTATTGTTCTTTATTCAATGAAGCTTGTGCGGGACACTGAAAATTTGAATTAGTAATATGAGTGTTGTGATTTACATATTCAATTCTTAATAGCTCCAATATATGCATTTCTTTAGTACAATTTCATTATGCAGTTGGTCCTGGGTTCTGATATGCTTTATATAAATCGTTTGAAGAATATAATGTTGTTAGTTACTCCATTGCTTTGTCTTACTTTCAGAATTGTCCATTAATTGGTTGTTACCATAATCATTAATCGGGGATGCTTATGGACTGCTAGCCAATTTATTGAATTGAGTACAATTGTTATAGTTGCCTCAAGAAAATTTTTAAAATTGACTAAGTTTTAACCATCAAATTTTGGTTTTTGTGCTCTAAAATTGCACATGTTGTGCTTTAATTTATTGAATTTAATTCTCTAAATTTAATGCAGGAATTACATAAATAAAATTTTAATTTTATTTCTTAATTATCAACAATAACATAAGAATATAAGATGCGTAATCATACTATATGTTTATTCAAAATAAATATGGATCAAAATAAATTGCTGAGTTGTTTCTTTTTATGAATGATAATCAAAATTAATTTTTTTATTTATTTTGGTATACCACCGGTATATCAAAATTCAGAATACCATTTTCAATTCTGGATTTTGGTATACTAGGTATACCATCGGTATACCAAAATCCAGAATTGAGATTGACAATCTGGATTTTGGTATACCATCGATATACCGGTGGTATACCAAAATCCAGAATTGAGATTGGCAGTCTGCATTCTAAGGTATACCAATGGTATACCACCTGGTAGATCCAGTATACCAATGGTATACCACGATATACCATGGTTTATCTAGTATACCAATGGTATACCTGGTATATCACATGATACATCCAGTATACCAATGGTATACCACCGGGTAGATCCAGTATACCAATAGTATACCATGGTACATCCGGTATATCAATGGTATATTATCTGGTATATCAAGTATACTCATTGGTATACCATTGGTATACCACCTGGTATACATGGTATACCACATGGTGCATCCGGTATACCAATGGTAAACCATGCGATATACCTGATATACCACCTGTTATACATGGTATACCCCCAAACTAAATTTCTTTTATATTTTAACACTGATAAATTAAAAATTAAAACTTTAGTTTAAGTGTGTGCATAAAAATGCTAGTAATATTTTTTTCTCCTCCTTTTTCTCTACTTTTGGCCATGCGGATTTTAATAATTTTTTTTTGAAAAACTGAATTAAAATTTATATTTTACTAATGGTATTTACGGACCATTAGGCAATCTCATACTTATTTTTGTTTTGGTTTGTTTTATATATATATATATATATATATGAGAAGGGAAACAAAACAGATTACATGAGAAAAGATCTTGGGGGTAACAGACCCCATTGTCATGATAAAAAAAACTTCCTTAACGAACTATAGGGAGGCGAATCAAACCAAAGAAATTTGTCATTCTGAGATGCTTCATTTTTAGCTAGACAGTCAGCTGTGTGATTTGATTCTCTGTTCACATTAGTAACATCAAAATTTATAATCACATTATCACCATTACTTTTCTTCCTTACTACCCAATGAGGAGTCCCATTTGCCACTGTAATCCCTTTACTACTAACGGATAACTTGTACCGGAAATTAACAGATTCTTTGATCACCTAGCTGCTTTGTTTAAGGGTATAAACACTGATGATGCTGGTTGCGTTAACAACGTTGTGAACACACACCACTTTGTAGCTATTGTTCCAGGCATCATACCCAATCCCTGCAAGAAAGGAAACGTATGAGAACTCAGGCTTTATAATTTTCTTTTATTCACTAGTTGACGGATTCCAAATGACATAGTATTGGGGTAGAAGGTGAAATGCGATGAGTAACAGGCCATTGCAGGAGCCATATACATAAGATTCTGTATTGTTGCAGAAATTGAGATTCCGAAAAGGGTTTTGAAGCTTAACTAATTGAAGATCAGGAGTTTTAGTTACTCTATTCATTGCGCGCAGAGAAAGACAAGAGTGGCTTTACTGTGTTTTGTCCACTTGCATAATTCCATATTTGCTAGGGCTGTGAGCTCTAATTTGATGTGCTTGGGCGACCACATAAGCTGCGCCACCAAAATAACAGGTGTCCATTTCCCGCCCTTTCTTCTGGTAATAACTATTGAAGGTGAAGGACGCGTGCGCCTCGACAGTGTTAGGATTGTAACACGTAGCTCTTGGCTAGATCGAATGGCAATCAGCTCCTCCTTCTCCGCAAGCATAATCTAGATGCGTCTGCAGCTTCTCTTTTCCAGCTTCAGCATTCGCTACGCACCAGATGTTTCCGCAGTCTATGGTGAGGGTGTTCTTAGCATCAGATCAAAAGTTTATATATCACAAAAATTGTGGTACGTGAGAGTGAATATCATTGAAGCTCAAGACATTGTGCCAAATGATAGAAGCCGCCTCCCATAAATATTCATAGAAAGAAGGAGGAGGAGAAGGAGAAGGAGAAGGAGGCGTTAGGAGAGTGGAGTATAAGTTAAATAAAAAAAGTGGTATTTTTAAAAATAAAAATTTAAAAAAAAGTATTTTTGAAAGAGAAAAAAAGAAGATAGTATATTTAAGTTTAATATCTCTTTTTTGGGTAGTTTTGTAAAACTCCCATATGTTTAAGGTCAAGACTCAAGACACTTCATTTTAAACTCTTTTTTGGAGAAAATCTATTTGGTTTAATATTTGTAGAGAAAATTACACTATTTGCCTCTTCTTTTCTTTTCTTTTTTTTTCTTTTTCTTCTTCGTCTCTTTTTTTTTTTATATTTTCAAAAATTCCATAAAATCATTTTTACTTTTCATTTATATATTTCTACATTTCAAAAATATCTCATTTTGACTATATTTATTTCAAAAATGCTCCATTTTCCTTTATCAAGCTCCTCACTTCGTCGTCTTCCAAGTCCGGTAAACATCTACAGTCTCTCTCTCTCTCTCTCTCTCTCTCTCTCTCTCCAATATTTGGTTCTCTGTACGTCTCGGCTCCGGCTACTTGGCTAAGCTGAAGAAATCTGGGTCTGGCGAGACTGACCCATCGCAGACTGATCTCTGCCAGAGTTAATTGAAGCTCAGTTTAGCGATATAGACCCACCATTTTTTGGTTCTTGTCCAGGTTTTGAAAACAAGCCAAAGTCTAAGTGAAACTTCTATTGTTTCTCGAGGAAACATATTTTTGTATTTTCAGGCAAACGATTGCAATGGGATGCTTCTTAATTCTCCCTTGCATCTCCTTTTTTCCTTATTTAGAAATTAATTCATCGTAGCAATTTTATTAGATAATCCAATTATCAAGCATTTGATGGGTTTTTTTTTTCAATTTCATTCTCTTCAATTGTAGCTTATTATTGAAGTATTTATTGAACGATTTAATTAATATTTTTTTACTGAGTTTTTTTTTTTTTAATTTTATGTATAGTTGGTTTTCGGAACCATAAGTTTTCCATTTTCAAATATTAGTGTAATTTGAGGCTTTTATAATTATGGAATAGCTGTAGGATGCCAACTACAATTTGCATTTTAGTTTTTAGATACGTTTGATTCATAATCTCTGTGAGATTTGTTCTCTTGGAATGTCACGCTTGGCGGGTATGTGAGGAATAAAAATATCATAAATGCTCGTTCATTATTTGACAGAATGCCTGAAAGGGGTTAAATTAAAGAAGCTATGCATCTTTTTGGTAGAAATGACAATGTAATGTAAACCCCTGTATAAACATGTATGATCTATGATCGCAAACACCTGCACCGTAATTGACAAGATGACTGAATCTGATCTGCCAGTGCGTGCCTTCCACATGCTTCCAACTGGTATACTGCATTTTAAGATCCGCAACGATGGAACTTGTTTCCCTGGGTGAGGCTGGTCACCAAAAAGGTTTGGTCAACCAAAACATAGAAAACATAATGAACACCAAACAAGTAAACAAAAATTGGATTAATATCTATTTCTTTTTCTCGTGTATAACTCGTGCTTAAATGCATTAATAGCTAATCAATTCAAGGCCTACAAAAACAAACCTGACGTTGCAATTCTGCATCAGCAAACTTATTTCTAGCATCCTGCATTGACTTCACCAACTTCTCAGGTATTATTTCACCAGTTGAATAGTGCTTGGCAAATGTTCTCAACACTCGGTAGTCCCGGCATAGTACCTAGAGATGCCACCAAAGTCATGTCAGGTCATCTAACATTAATGACGATGATACCTAATAACACTTGAAAAAAACAAGGCTAACGGCCCAATGCCCCTAAGAGAAGCCCAAGGGAAGAGCCCAACAAAAATTTCCTCAGTTAGAAAGAAATTTCTATAATCAAGATTATCTGATCGGATTACATAACTTACTGACAAGGTCTGAAACACGCTACTGTTTAATCACCGTTACCTATAGAAATAGGCCATGATCATCACAAAGTAGGGACACTGATGTGCACACTGTTCCAGGTCTTCCCAGACTATAAATAACAGGTTTCACTCTTAGAAAGGCATTTCATTCTTTTCCCCCTCTCTCTTTCAATTGGCTTATCTATTCTCCTTTACTTTGATAACTAACTTGAGCGTCAGAGTGTTGAAGTCCGGGACCGCCGGGCTAAGCATCATCGTAGGTTTCCCATCTACAAGATCCGATCGGGACTAATCTCTCATTTCACCAGCTTGCCTCGTCTAAAGTAGAGGCACCCCCTCTACGAAACTTTGTGATTTATCATTTGGTATTTTCATTGAGAGGCAACAACTAAGCAGGAAAGTCCAGGTTCTGCAACTTGCAAAAAACATGTAAACTCGCTGTCACATTGCGGAAACACAAGATTTTCATGAAATTTCTCGAGACCACATGAGAAACCGTCTATCATGACGGCCGTTTATGGCCATTTTGAGTGCTGGTTGTCTATCACTCACAGTAGCCCTTCAGTGAGGATTTTTAGCAGATTCCCACACTTTTCAGCCTAGATGAAACATGGTTTTAAAGATTAAATTCTAAACGGGATTTTAGGGCAAATTTCTAGAAAAATTCCAATTTGAAACCATCTCTAACTCTTTCCCATATATAAACTAAAAACACTAGATTTCAAGGGGGTAGATCATTTGAAATTTCATAAAACAGAAGGCAGCCACTCAAGATAGATTTTGTTTCCTCTGATCAAAACTTGGAGTACCGCTTCCAAACGTTACGAATATAACTCCTAAGGGTAATATTCTGAGTTGCTTCCTCTATTTAATTATGTCGTGAAAACACACTCGATTTGATTTTGTTTGATGATATAATGCCATGTGATTTATCATTGTTAAATCTATCTCTTTAAGCCCATGTAACTCTTTATGATGCCATGAACAATCTGAACGTGATAAAATATGTAGAATGGCATGAATAGGATTTAACCCATTCATGCATGTTTGTTTTGTTTCTTGATCATAATGTTGTTTTCATTGTTTATTTAATTATTTAGTATGATTTAATTGCATTATTAGCTTCCATGAGTAGTTCTGGTATGATTAGAGCCTAGAATATACATGTTTAGGTTAAAATTTGGGATTTTTGTTTCTTTATTCATTTTCTGCATGTTTTTGTTCTATTCTACAAGTGATGGGCGGAAAGAAGGCCCTATAGAAGCCCGTTGGTCATATTGACGCAGTGGCGAAGCCACTTTCACTTGAGGGGGTGCACATGCACACCCTCACACACACACACACACACACACACACATACATACTAGGAACCCCTTAATTTATTTTAATTGCCCCATCTCAAATTTTAATCCAATAATAATTACATAATATTTTTAATTAAATTATAAAAATTAAAATGAGATAATCCAAATCTATTTAGATAAAAAAATCAAATAAATGGTAAAAATACTCAGTCTTTTGTTCAAAAATAAAATTACATTAAATTTTTTAAAAAACTAGAAATTTAAATGTCAATTTTTTAACAACTTAAACACACTTTTCATTTTTTATTTTCACTTTCATGCATATTTCACTTTTCTTTTTTCATTTTCTTATTGCAACTTTTGAAAAATTTCAAATTTAAAGTAGGATTAACAAGTATTTTTTATCACTTTATTTGGCACTTGGTTATAAAATTACATTTTTTTCTTGTAATTTTTAATATTGTATTTATTAATTTTTTGCTTTAATTGATTTTTTATTATTTTTATAGATTATTTATGTTTTGATAAGTTGAATGTATATTTTAACATCGATCTCGAATAAAATTAACAAAATAGGTAATTTGAGTGATAATTAATTAAAATGAATTCTTTTTTTTTGTTAATTTTGATAGTATTGGCATTGAGCTAATTATACAATGGTTTTAAAATATAAAATTGCTTAAAAACAATTGTAAAAATTGTATTTTTATTTGATTTTAAATAGTATCCTTTGTAATTTTAAATAAAATATATTATCATTATATAATTTATGTATTTTTAATTTTAAATTTTTTATATTAAAATTATAATATGAGCTCCCGCTGACCTTAGCGTCCTGACTTCGCCACTATATTGACGGACGGGATATCACAGAACCTTCTTTCCATCCCATCTCTCCCTTCATCCTAGCCATTTGTCTTTTACTCTAAGCCATCTGTGGCCACTGTTTTCCCCTTTTATGATGCATTTTTTTTTTGTTTATTCCTATTTTAGGTTGACTTGCATGATTAGTTATGTGTCTAGATTTTATTTTAATTCTGTTTTGTTCATTTTTAATATTTTGTTTGTTTAATCTTTAGTCCAAAATGCATACTTACCTTATTTTATTTTCAATATCAATTTTTATTTATCATAATACTAACCATTTATTTCCTTATGTCTTTTGAGCGTTTAATCTTTATTGCATTGAAACTTTGGAGATTTAAAGGTCAAGATGTCTTTGAGAACTACTTTAGGACGATCTTATTTTTTTTATTTATTTGTCCATTTATTTTCTTTTATTTCCTTTCATTTATTATTTGTTCATTTGGATTTATTTTGGGGATTGTAATAGGTAGTAATAAAACGATTTATGCACGTTAAAAGATAAAAATTAACATAAATCATTTTTACTTAATAAATTGAATTTTTTAATAAAATGGACCAATGTCTAAATTTTCAACCCGAACTTCACACATAAAAGAAAAAATCCTTATTTTCATAAAATTAGGATTAGTCATCCCATGTTTTCTAAAAATTAACAAGGATTCTTCACTTCTTTTGTAAAATATGCATGATAAAATCAATGTTCTCACTTGAATAAATGCTCCGATTTATGTATGGCAATTTCTTTATTTTCTTTTGGATGATTTGCTCATATAATATTTTTATTTCTTTTTATTTATTTATCTTATTGCTTTATTTACTTGCTTGAGTGTTTATTTATTTACCTATTGTTTATGCATCATGTGAGAAGGCATGTAGTGGGTTAATGTTAAAAACTCATTTATAAATAATAATAATCGAGGTACAAGTAAGAGTGATGTCTTGAACACCATCTCTAGTTTGGGCATCAAAGGTCAGAATTACTTTTCCAACATTTTATTGGGTGGCAACTCCATGATACCTACCTCTTAGACCCACTTAGATGCCATTGTAGGTTGATCGCCAATAATATAGTTGGGTCAAATCCCTTTTCTATTGTAAAGTGTCCAATTTATGAATTTTATAAACCTTGTCCAATCTTGGACCTTAAACGTGGACCTTCGATAGTAAACTGGATTAGAGCGAGGTTTGATGCACGTCACAGTGGGGACTTTACTAGGGAGTTAAAAGACCTTACTCCTAAAATATCTTGTTTAAGTTATTATAATTGAGTTTTTAATATTAAAACCTATCTCTCTTCGAAATTGCATTCTTGCATTTATGCTAGAGCCTTAGAATTATGTTAAACGTCCCTATTTTAGCCCCGGTGTAATCTTGAAGCATATCCTATGTTCACTCAATATAGGGAGATGTCAAAGAGAACTACCAACCCAAGTTTCGTACCAATTAGTATATAAAATAATGACCCATCACTCGTTATGCTCATAATAAGCTAAACCTATTAGCAGAGACTGTTCTTAGGTAGCTCTAATGTTTTTCCACCCGACTAAAGCCTATGTAATGACAATAGCAACTTTTCCTAAGTTGTATGACCTTAATAACTCTTGCTTGCCATATAGGCCTTTATATATTGAAAAAATTTAAATAGATTAGGTGGTCACTCATTAAACGCTGCCATGCCCCGGCGGATCCAACTTGATTTATTTGAATTATTTAAATACATAATGGCCAAAACCCATATGCCTGCACTTTTATTAACAAAGGTTATGCTGTTGATTTTTCGCCCAGCACCATAAGCATCCACCGGGTTCTCCGTTGACCCATAGGCTAAGGCCACCTAGGAAAGAAACTACACTATCTTCTGTGTTGGAGTAATAAGGTTGGAAGGCTATTTCTTGCTTGTATGTGGTTGTGATTGTCGCCTAACACACTCATGTATCACACATTATATATATATCATTCATATGCATTTGTAATATATATATATATATTATATATATATATATATATATATATATATATATATATATATATATATATATATATATATATATATATATATATATATATATATATATTGATTTTTTTAAACCTTGGATCAAAACCGAATCAAAAAATCGAATTCTCTTATAATTAATAATCTAAACCGTTTATACCAATTTTTTGGTTAACCATTTTTTTTCCTTTTGCTCAGCCCTACTTTGAAGTGCACAATTTAGAATGGATGATTTAATATTTTCTTTTTGTATATATTATAGAGTATTTTGACATTTTGTAAATAGATAAATATTAGGTTGTTAATTTTATATACAATAGGCATGTAGTAATTAAAAAAAGGCAAAAAATAAATAAAAAATAAATAAATAAATAAAAAGGTGATAAAAAAGCATAAAAAGAAAATGTGGAAGAATGTGTAATATATCCATATGAATAACCTAGTTGCAAATATGTATAAAATGAAGGTAAATAATAGTGGCACGCTAATAATAGTGCGTGCATAAGTATATGCATGTAAATAACATAGTCTATCATGTGAGTGCTTATGTAGGAATGTGTGCCTAGGAGAGAAAAATGCATGTAATAAATTAAAAATGATGGATAAATAATAATAATAATAATAATAATAATAATAATAATAATAATAGTGAAATGCATGATTGTAATAAATATAATAATAAAAAAGTAACATGATGTAGCGTTATTATGTGTTATTTTGTGAGCCTTTACATGATTGCTAGAGACCCGGTGGCGGGTTAGGATTAATTATGTATCATTTGGCTTTTGGACCCTTACGGGTGAATTTTGTGCAAGTTGTGGATGATTAATTGTATAAATTTTCCTTTTGCAGATTATAGACCTTGCACAGCCGATATAGATGACATAGGAACAGGCAGCAAAAAAAGCATGATTGTAATAAATATAACAATAAAAGAGTAACATGATGTAGTGTTATTATGTGTTATTTTATGACCCATTTCATGATTGCTAGAGACCTGGTGGCGGGTTAGGTTAATTATGTATCATTTGGCTTTTGGGCCCTTACGGGTGAATTTTGTGCAGGTTGCGGATGATTAATTGTATAAATTTGCCTTTTGCAGATTATAGACCCTGCACAGCCGATATGGATGACACAAGAACAAGCAGCTAAATATTGAGCCTTAGCTAGAGTTCACATTCTGCCCAATCGATTTATGTCTAGAGGACTGTTGAGTCGCTTGGGTTACTTGAGGAGGTAGATGAGCTTTTGGCTCTAGTTTGCTGGACTGAATTTTATGCAGGGGCTTACAAAATCTATCTTGAGATGACAACAATTTCTTACTACCTTCCATTGCTTAGGCTAATGGAGGCTAAACACTGAGGAAGGTGTCATTACCTATCACATTTAAAGCCACCCTGTGTCTATGACTCTCAGATGCTTTACTGAGATCCTAGGCTTGTCGATAGGGAAAGATTCAATCTGCCTAGATAAGTCCATCGTGCTTTATATATGAGGCCATTGCCCGCCCTGGTATTGTCTACAATTAGAGGAAGGCAAAGTCGACTATGTTGAGATCACAGTTGCTCTGATACCTTCAAAGGGTGCTTTCTTGTTCTTATTTGGGGAGGAAAGGTAGTCTAGGTGCCATTAATATAGAACAGATTTGCAGCCTATGAGGCATGATTGTAGGTAGGCAAATGGACTTGAGTTATACCATACTGGAGCATTTAAGGAGAGTACAATGCCAACCAGGTCAAGTGATGGTCATAGGGTGCTTGGTCACCAAATTACTGCTGGCAAATGGGATGCTTAAGCATATGATGGGCTTGTTAGCCGATGAGGGTATTTACTTGGAAAGTGAGGCAGCATTTGACATACCTCTAACCAAAAAGGATAATATTGCACCCTACAGGATTCGGCTGATGGCTTTAGAGGAGATGTCTAGGGCTTTATATCCAACCAGTGAGCAAGAGTATGAGCCCCAGCCGGCACACCATGAGCAGAAGCCAGATCTAGACCAGCAGATGGAGGACGCTCTGAGACCTAGACTTGGGGAGGACGAGGCACCCTTTATTGACTTTTTTGCAAGTGAGGCCCACCAGGAGCTAGTTGAGGCATAGGGCACCCAGGCTTTCCCTACCTTCCAGCATGATCTTTCACTCCGGGACTATGGCCATCCAGGTGCGACATCATCTTCAGTGCCTCCTTCAACACAGGCAAACATGCTCGTAGCCCCCTTGGATGTCATATTATAGAGTCTTTAGCATATAAAGGTGGCTCATACTGTTATGACTACTGACATCTAGGGGATACGCAAGGTGGGGGTGTGCAGAACCAAACCGAAATTAAAAATCGAATCGAATAGATTTTGGTCTATTTGGTTCGGTTATTTTGATTTTTGGTTCGTTTAGTTCTGAATCAAAATTAAAAATCAGTTTTATCGGTTCGATTTTTGAAATTAAAAAATCGAAAGAATCGAACCAACCGAAATTTATTAAACTCACCGTTTTGTTTATATGTATATATACCTATTTCTACAGATATCCCTAAGCATTTCTACCCAAATCCCTAACCAGCTGCCTCCTGCCTCTTCTTCATCTCCCCTTCTTCGATTCTTACCTTTCCTCTTCTTCGATTCTTTCTACCTATTGTTTGATTCTTCTGTCTTGCAAAGTTGCAAGTGTTCCTGCAAAGCAACAATGGTTAGTATTTGCTTTTTGGTCCTTTAATCAGTTTTAATACTTAGATTTTTGCAAATGGTTGTGCTCTATTTTGAATCTTTGAGCTGGTTTTGTTTCGTATATATATATATAAGTAAAGAATTTAGTTGAAGAAAAAGAGGAGTAAGATGGTCAAAGGTAGAAACTGTCTAAGAGCAACAGTTTTTGAATTCACTCTTTTTTTTTGTTCGTAATTCTAGGTTAATGGATTAAATCAAACTTACCGATAAAATATTAGCTTCCTTTTGAATTACATTAAACTCTCATGTTCCGCTCTTTTATTGTTGCTGTTGTTTTTAGGCGAGTTGGAGCTTAAACTCGAGACTATATGAATAAACAATAGTAATATATGAATCTTGAATGTATGTATTTGTGCTGATTCCTTCTGCTGACTGTTTGTTGTAATATTTTTAAGCCCAACTTTCGGGAACTACTCAGGATCATTTGCAGATATTTAACATTAAAATGAAGGCGAAAATGAAATCACACTAGATACCTGAGTAGGTTATTTCTTTTTTTTTTTTTTTTCTTTTTATTTATTTTTAATTCTACTGATAGAAAAGAAAATTTAAAAAACAATCTAAAACAAGCAAGTCCTTGTTTTAAAAATCGAGATTAATAATTTCTACTCTCTGAAGTAAACTTCTTTCCTTGATGCATAGGTTGTCTTTTGGAAGTGGATAACTCTAAAAATGCTGGGCTTGGTTACACAAACTTCTTTTTATCATTGGTTGATTGAAGGGAGGTCCCTTTGTATTTTAAGCTTCATAGCATCTTCCACATCTATTTAATCGGGTTTCTTCAGTCCGTTTCCCATAAACATGCTTGTACTCATCTTGTTATATCAGAGAACTGGTTCTCTGTTCATGTATAAACTCTCCGTTGGCCATAACACTAACATTAGATTGTATAGGAGGCAGTTTATTCACAAACAACACATGACTTTTGAATTCTTTTTTAATCTTTCATGGGGAAAATTGGTTCTAATTTGTTGCTAAATTTTAGTTTTTGAGGAAATGTTATCACTAAAATTTAAAATGAATTGGATTCGTTTGGCTGGAAAATGAGTGTTTGTTGCTAACAATATGTGTATCAATTATTTTCTTAAAAAAAGAAAATTAAAATAACATAAGTAGCTTGATGGTTAACTCTAATACCAGAAAAAGTTCATAGCTCCTTAAACAATAAAATGAAAATAAACTATAAAACAGAATGATCTCTACATATCTATTTCTCTTGAGCAGTTTCAACTTAATGCCTCATTTAATGCCCATTTGCTGTTGCATTGAGATTCAGTAATGAAATTAGCATTCCATTGTAATGAGATAAAAGTTTAAGAAGTTTATTGGTGGGTCATGTATGCATTTGTAGTAGAGCATGCCAAAAAAATTAAACCTGTTGGTGAATGTGATATGTACTGGATTTGCTTATTATTAATATACGCACGATCATGATTGGAAAATGTGATATGTGGGGTCTCTTTTCATTTCTATTCTTATTTTTTTTTATATTATAAGCTTTACATTTCAGCACTCTACTATTTCCTTTTTCTGTAATCATTTCAAAAATCAATTAACATGTTTTACTGTTATCATGTCCCAACAAAAATGTCACTATTATTACACATTTTTATGAGTCTAACTGTTAAAGAAAACCTTTTATATATTAACCACATTATGTGTCATTTTAGTTGTTTCCTTATAGAGTGTCATTTGTTGTTTCCACATGTAAGTGCACATGGATTTCTTTTTTAAAGTTTTCTAATCAAGCACAATGTGTCCTAAGGTAAATATAGTGCTATGATAAAAACATACTATTACGGATTGATGGAGACTATGCTATGATACTGTTGAAATAATGCATAGAATTATGAGTAACAGGAGACACAAACTTAAGGAAAAATATGAGAATCTTGTTTTGAGAGGTGTATTAAAACTGGCCTTAGCTAATAGGAAAATTTCATCACTAAAGGCATTATTTTTTTTAAAAATGAGTTCTCCTGCTAGCTAGGTCTCTTATAGATTAGGAGTTTACAAAACCGAATTGAAATTGAAAATCAAATTGAATTATGGGAATTTTGGTGTATTTGTTTAGATTTATTTGCTAGTAAAATATTTCTATACTTTAATTTTTTTTGTTATTTTTTTGCAATTTAATTGAATTTATTTAATTATTGTTCGTTTATATGAATACAAGTTTAAGAAGTTGAATTTGCAAGAAAAATCCATTCACAGCTATGTTGTTGTATTAATTTAAATGCATGCTTTTTTTTTTTCTTTAATTGGAGGAAATTGAATGCATTTTTAATTATGTGTTGTAAAATTTTATAATTTATATTTCTTAGTATAATTTTTAAATTATGTTGTATGTTTTTTTAATTGGTTTTATTTTGTTGGATATATGAGCCTATTTAGGTTAAAATTTTAATTAAAAAAGTCCAAATATAATTCAGAACCGGTTGAACCGAATCGAACCGATCAAAATTATTTCGATTCATTCGATTTTCGGTTCTATAAAGTTCGATTTCAGTTCGATTTTTATATTTTCTAAAGTTTGGTTTTTGGTCTAATCAGTTCGGGGTCTAAAATCGAACCGAACCAACCATTTGCACACCCCTAATGCCAGGAGCAGGCCGACACCATGAGCACTACCTGAAGAGATTTGATGACATCTAAGCTTACCAGTGCTAGTTGACAATCGATATGGCTAATGTAGAAAAAGGGATTCAGCAGGCCGATGTTAATGTGCAAAAGGCTAGGAAGAGTATTCAGGCACTTGAGATTGCATTCCACATGGCAAGCGGCAAAGTCATGGAGGATCAGGATAAGGTAGAGAAGAGGATCAAAAAGCCTAATACCAACTTCAGAGGGTATGTTATAGGTATAGATAGGACTGTCTAGCGTGGCCTTACAGAGCAAGCAAGAGATTTGGCTGGGATTCGACTGGAAATGGGATGCTTAGTAGGTTTCCTTTGCGAGTTCCACCATCCTATCACCCTTGACCCTGTAGGACCCATGCAGCCAAGTCCATTCGCTCATCCGTTATCATAGGGACATATACCGAGCCTACTAGTTCATAGGCACTGCTATTGTTTACCTCTAGAGGGTCCAACAAACTATAGCTTACATTGAGGCTCAACAGCTTATCACTTCAGGAAGTGATTTCATTTATATTTACTTTTATTACACATATAGGATCTATTAGTACTTTTGGATTGATTTTTACTTTGGGATGTTGTTTATTACTCTGGATTTGTTTTGGATTTCAAATTATTTTTCATGCTTGTTAGAATTTGATTATTTATTTCATTATTTTATTTGGCAACATGCTTATCTTTAACAAGTTAATTACAACATTAAGATATTTTAATCGAAATTCGATGGCTAAGACAAAAAAAATGTGTACATATATGCAATAGAAAAAGAGAGGAAAAAAAGAGAAAAAAGAGGAAAGGCCAAGTCATAATCACATAAAATATATATATAAATAAAACAGTAATGATGAGCTTAACACGACTATGCACAACCTGAAAAGTGATGACTTATAACGGAATTACCTCATTTAAGCCACACAGGGGGCAAAAACTTCTCATTTAACTTTTTCAACACTGCAAATGCAGGACAAAAGGGACACAATCAACTGTTTAGCATGAACAAATACAACCTCATAAGCACCGCCCATAACACACTCCTTTCGCTATAGAAGGCAAGTGATAATGTGATTAATTTCATATCTAAGCAACCCCAACTCCAAATCTAAGCAACCCCAATATAAACAAAATTTTTACAAGAATTAAGATATAGCCACCCAGTAGAATCACCTTCAAATTAAGGTATAGCCACATAGTGAAATCACCTTTAAATTAAGGTATAGCCACAAAGTGGGATCGCCTTCAAATCACAGTATAGCTACAGAAGCGAAATCATATTCAAATCAAGGTATAGCCATACAATGGAATCACCTTCAAATCAAGGTGTAGCCACAGAGTGTGATCCACTTCAGATTAAGGTATAGTCGTTAAAGCGAAATTGCCTTCAAATCAAAGTATAGCCACAGAAGCATAATTGCCTTCAAGTTAAGGTATAGCCACAGAGTGGGCTCACCTTCAAAATAAGGTATAGCCATAGAGTGGAATCGCTTTCAAATTAAGGTATAGCCACAGAGTGGGATCACCTTCAGAACAAGGTATAGCCACATAGCAGAATCGCCTTTAGATCAAAGTATAGCCATTAGAGTGGGATCACCTTCAAATCGAGGTATGGCCACAGAAATGGAGTCACTTTTAAAACAAAGGACGTGCCATAGGCTAGCATTGGTCACCCATCACTGCTAAAGCCTTCTTAAGAAACAATAAAGAGGTTGCCTCCTTAAGTAGTCGTCTTTCTGTCACTTTGAGCATTGGCTTACCTAGGCACTCTTGTGTACTAGCCTCTCCAAAGTTGAGAGTAATTATAGATACTGGGTCCTGAGGAGTCTTTTGTTAGGGTTACCTAATGAGGAAAACTGCTCTTTGAACCATAGCAAATTGAAGATTCTAAGGTCTTTTTCGTATTAAAAACCCCCTTTGAAAATGTTTTGAAGTGTTTTTATGCTCAGTTTGGGCACTCGAGGGGAGCAAAGGGTTAAATAATGAGAAATACACTCAATAAGGGGATTAAAAGTCTATATCTATCTATCTATTTGTCTGTCTCTCTCTCTCTCTGTCTGTTTGTATGTCTCTCTCTCTCTGTCTGTTTGTCTGTCTCTCTCTATCTAAAAGTTATTATATGTAAAATGTCTTATTATATGTAAGATGTCATGATTTGGTTTTTTAAGTTTTTAATTTTTAATAAAGGATTGAACTAATATTTGTATTATTTGGCCAATTGTCCACTTGACTACCATTTTTAGGTTGCACACCCGTGCAAGGCACTTGTATGGCCATGCATGTCAAGGAATCTACTTTTTCAGACAAGTTAACTGTAGCACTTGATGCAAGCGAAAAGTAGGTCAACTTTTCAAAAGCAATTTAACAAGTTAGCTAACTTTTAGGCTTACACACTCGTGCAAAAGCTTTGTATGACCGTGCAACCCTTCCTATATAACATTTTGGCCAAGTATCTTTCAGGAGGTTGGCAAAATTTTTAGAAGATTAGCTTTATCATTGAAAGCTTTTAAAGTTTAAAAGTTTTATTTTGAAACTTAGTTCCTAGTTTTCAAATCAATTTTCAATTGTTTTAATAGCAAAATGTTTAGGAATTGGACGTTCGATGGTTTAATAGAGTAAGTACACTGAAAGTAATATAAAATGTCTTTTCTACTCGATCTATTTTCCTGATAGTATAAAGTTTATACATTTGCCATTTTAGATGCTATAAACTTTATTTGATTTACTTGCTACATTTTTGTCACATATTTATTTTTGTCGTGTGATAGGAATTTTTAGGCTGTCATTTTTAAATTCCCTTTTATTTGTTTTAAAATTAATTCTTTTAGAAAATATGATTTAAAATTCATTTTAGGTGTTTAGTAATCCCTTTTTGCTCCCTTTTGGATATGTTTGTTGACGAGGACTTTACTTTAAAAAGAATGAAAAAGTAGCCTTTTATCAGGTGAGTACGATCGTGCATTACTTGATGCACACTCATGCATCATGTGATGCATGACAAAAAATATGCTTTCCCACCCTTTTAAAAATAAATAAATCGGTTGTATGCCGCCCGATGCGTGCCAGTGCATTGGTCGACGTCTGTTAAATATTTTATTTCCTTTTTATTTATTTTATTTTCCTTTTAACATCTATCATTATTTTTTATATTACTATTATAATTATTATTTTTGTAGATAACCTTTTTGTGAGTATAGTTAAGCTAGTGCTATAGGCAAGTTCATATTTCCTTTTCATTATTACAAAAAGGCTTTTGATTGTTAATGGAAAATGCCACAAAAATATTTGTATTAAAAAAATTGGGACCATTTACTAATAAAATTGGACCAAAGTCCTATTTCTTGCCTAGAAAACTCACGTGTAAAAATTAGCTTTTAATAATGTAAAATATTTTGTATATAATTAAATAACATGAGACGTTTCTTAATAAAACTTGGACTGGCAAGTCCATATCTTCAACTCTCACAATGAAATGCTCTTTATAATCTGAATGCGAGGACTAATGTTGTAAGAATCCAAATTAGGCCCTATTAGAATTCAATGGCATTATAATTTTATTAATGTCTAATTAAGCTTAATTAGATGAATTATTATAAGTTAATACATCTATAACTATTGTCTTTAAGTGAAGGAGGGTAAAATAAATATTCTACCATGTGTATAAATGGAAATAAAAATAATTAAGGGTGTAATTGAAGCATGAAGTGTTAATTTACGGGTCAATTTATAAATATGGCATTTTAAGGGTCAATTATGAATAAGAAAAGAATTGAGTGGTTAATTTAAAAGAAGCATAAATTGGAGAGGTCAATGTTTGACATACAAAAAGGTGAAAGGTATTTGTGTGACATGCAAAACTTGAAAGGACCAAGAAGGAAAATTTCCCTGTCCTTATAAATAGTGATTTACATAAGTTAGAGAGAGAATTATAAAAAGAGAGAGGAGAGTGAGACGAAAATTCCTTGAAGGAATTCTGAGATTTCTTTCTTCTCTTTCTCAAATCCATTGTTAAATCTCTCTAAGAAATCCTTGAAGAAAAACCTTTGCATGTTGATTTAATCAAGGACAATTAGTATATAACATTAAGGTAATCATCTTAATTTGATTTTTCATCATCTTCATCTTCATCTTCTTCTTATTTTTGTTGAGGGTTGATTAAGTAAAATGCTGGAAATTCTTGTTAAATGGATGAATTGTTGTGAAAGGAGAAGAAGAAGGTGAAAAGAACAAAGGGAAAGGAAAAGTGCAAGATTGAAAGTTAGAGGAGGAAGTCAGCCAAGGTATGGAAAATTAGGTGTTTTCTTTGCATAAATGTGAGTAATAAGGATAGACATGGACTAGAGTAAGATATTAAGAACAAAGAACCCAAATTTATCTTGTAATGGCTTTAAACAAGGACAACTATAGGAAAGAGTTGAATGACTTGCTGTAATTTTTGTATAACTTAGGCTACAAAACTTTAAATTAGTTCATTCCAATTGGAAATTTTAAATAAAACTTATACCTACATTTTTGTAGAAGAAACCTAAGGTTTGTTTTGCTATTTGTAGCTTTAATCTTTAATATAAACTAAAAGTGAATTTTCAGTCTGTGTTAGTGGATAGTTTGTAGTAATTTTAGCATAATTATTTGTATAGTTGCTCAAATGATATGAGGTCACTTTATAGTTAAACTAAACTTATATTTCTATAATTTATATGAAGAAAGCATAAATTGATTCTATTTATAAAAAGCTCAAAAGTTAACTTGAAATCTGGAATAGTTGATAACACCATTTCCAGAAATAGTTCTTAGTATGTTTGTAATATCTTAAGATTTAGATATGATAATTGGATAATTTTAGTTGGATTATAAAATAGACTCCCATATCTACCTTTTATATGAAGAAATCAAAGTCTAAATATGCCTCTAAGCCTGCCTAAACTTAATTTGAAAACCGAAATCCTGTGTTGCCTATCCTAATGAATAGTCATTAGTAATTTCCATTTATATTGAGTTATAAAAATGATATTACAATGATTATTGCTGTTTCAGAAACTAGAAACATAGGGGAACAAAGTTGTATAAGATCATTTTTGTTGAAAATGCCTTTTTAAAGGTAAAAAATCGACCACAAAATGAACTTAAAAACCAATTGCTGCCCTGTCATGACTCGTGACAATGTGTCCTCTGTAACAACTCAGACATTAGACACGAGTTGTGACTCTCATCTATCCTAGTGGTCCCATTTGTCCTATTTGACCCTCTTAAGCATATAAATTGATACTAAAGCATTTTTAGACCTTTCTAAATACTTTTAAAGCATTGCAAGCATAAAGATAAAGGTTTTAAACAAGAATAACATGTGAAATCCATGTATCAAAGTGTTATAAAGTCTATTTAACCCCGTTTAAATAGTTATAAAGCATAACTTGATATAAAGACAACTCATAATAAGGGACATATATATTAATTTGATGATATCATGGTGTAAAGTAATTGGCATGATCAAAAGTTGAAGTAAGTGCATAGAAATTGTAATCTAAGGTAAATTACTATTTACCGTATGTATATTATAATATGAATATGATATGATATGATGATTATATGTCATGCCTATATATTGTTATGCCAAATTTTTAGTCACAAGGATAATGTGAAGCAAAATGTTGAAACACGAATGAATGATTGATAAAACATGATATTACTAGTTAAGTATGCAATGGGATCTAAAATCTTGGGAATGAAGCATATTATATGGAAAATTTATAATCAGGTATGCATTATTACTTAATTGAAATGGCATGATTATGCATATGTGATGTCATATGTTAGCATGCTAAAATACAGGTCTACAGTGCTATAAACTCAATTATAGAAATCTTGTTAAAGTATATGATGACAATATTATATGAGACTATGTATACAAGTGTATGCATTAGAGAGGGAGTATCTTATCATGTGATTGTTACATGAGTTAATTGTATAAATTGCTCTATGAATTGTGCATATACGTTTATGCAGTAGAAAAGATATATTTTTTACATGATTATGTACAGGTGTAAATGGTATTATATAAGTACAGTCTTGATATATGGATTAGTTACATGATTGAATAGTATTACAAATACAAAAAGTAATACCCAACAGTGAGCATGTTCACAGGTTTACAGAAAGTTACACATGAGCATGTGTATGATTACATTGCTCATAGTTACACAAGAGTATACATGTGCATATATGAATATGATTGAATAAAGTAAAGATATTATATTGCCTGCATTTGTGTCTAGATTGTGGATAGATAGGCATACCTATAAGTGTTACTTGTAGCTTCTATAGTATAGTTTTGACCCCGTTTGGGTCATATTTTATCGACATGGCCCCATTTAGATCATATACAATCCCGTTTGGGTCTAGCCGACCTCGTTTGGGTCCGTTTGACGGTCCCCTATTCTGTTAGCCCCGTTTGGGTCTATGTTTTCGATATCCTCATACATCCCCTGTTTTGATACCCTCAGGTATCCCCTGTTCCCGCTATCCACTTCTTTAGAAAAGTACAGGCTTAATTCATAGTAAAAGAAAAACATCATAGTAAATTGAAAGATTAAAGAAGCATGACAGCTCTCAATTTGATCTTTATATGGAATCTATATGTTACATATGGAAATTATGATACTATAAGAGGGTATATATTTTGTATATATGTATGCAATTTTATTGCATATAGCATTACACATACATATTAGAGTTATAAGCTATATAAGTAATGAACTTGTGCATTATTAATATTGGCGAATAACTATATCGATGATTACATGTTTCCTATAGTTATGTATGACTCATTTAAAGTTGTTAAATGACATGTGGTATTCTTTATATGTTCGGGTTATGGAATCATTGAGGTAATTTCCAGGGTTTTTCCTTATACCTAGGAATTCAAGTTACATATATTGGTAATTGTGAAATGTGATATCATTACATTGCTATATTTGGTTTGGATGTATTTCCTTATAGATACATTTTGCTTGCTTAACATTGAATAATGATATGCAAGATTCCCTATATGTGAACATAAATGAATTTTGAATTCATAGCATGGTTTTCCAATAGATATACATATAAGCGACAGAAGTGAATTTGCATGTTAAAATATAGCAATTAGTATGACATATATATATATATATACACACACACACACACACACACATGGGTGACAAGGGAAAGGTATGTCAATGATAAAATCACACAATTCACAATGGCATGAAAATTATTACAAATCATTAATGTATAGAGGTCTAACTTATTAACTCAAAGTTTTATGGTTTTAAAATAGCTACACATTTAAGTTAGACTAGTCAATCAATATGCTTATTCAAGAATAACATATACGAAACTAAAAAAAGGTAAACTTGATATATAAGATATTATGTGACGTATGAATAATTGTTATTATGAGTAAGAAATCAATAAGAAAATGGAATAGTAAAAAGAAATTCATATTGGTTATAAGTGTAACGAAAGATAATATAGAACTGGGAGAGTGTTTTGAATATGGCTTATCATGATTGGATTATTTGTTTGAAGATATGTTTATATGCATTTGTATTCCGACGGCCTTTAAAAGAGATCGTCCTCATGTTTTATATTTCCCCACTAAGCTTTATAGCTTAGCATGAGTTTTTATCCGTGTAGGTTGCAGGGATAGGTTTTCTTTCCAAGATTGATATATGCTTTAAGACGGCCAACACAAGTCTAAGAAGATTGGAAAGTATATAATCTTCTTTTGGGGGTTTTTTTACTAGAGATTATTTGTGTTGAAAATTTTGTAATAGTATAGATGTTTTGTATATGTAGATCTTGAAATATTTAAATAAACTCTCTTGTAAGAAAAAGATTTTAAAATGTTAAGTTTCAGTTGATGGTTTAAGTTATCTTATAAGATATCTATATAGTATGGTAATCATTTAATTATGGTAAAGCATGTTTAAAGATTATAGGATAAAGTGTACAACTAAGTATAGGATAAAGGTGCTACAAAAGTCCTCATCAAAAAGGTTGTGATAAATTGCCTGATTTATGGATGCTTATTTTCTTGCTTTATTTCCATGTCATGATTTACTGCTTTCCTATGTGCTTTGATGTGCCTTTAATTTGTTTATTTGCTCTAATCTCACATGTAAGAAAGGAGATAATCTTATTAATCTGAAAGCCATTATATCACATCTATCAAAGGTAAAAGTAAGAGTGAAGTTCCAAAATCTCTTTGGATTTTGACCTCACAAGATCGAAACACCTTTTCCTAATATTTTATTGGATGGCCACTCCTTATATCAACCTTATGGTGCCCAACAGATGCCTCCCGACTATTAATCGTCAACAACAAGATAGTGACACCTTAAAATCCTATCTTATGCTTTAAAAGGCTTGAAACTTGGCAAATCAGATTGTGTCTCTTGACTATCATAAAGCAATTGATTAGCCTAAAAAAGGGAACCTTAACCTAGCCAGGATCTAAAAGTGGGAACGGGTTACCAAAAGCAAAAAACTTTCCTCCCTTGAGTTCAAGGATCCTTCCAATTCGATTTTCGAGCGCACATCACAATCACCCTTACATAAAAATAGTATAATTGTTCTCACATAAATGTCTACCAATTAAATAAAGGCATTTAATTAACATTTTTGCTAGACCTTGAGTATGAATATGTACAATGGGCTTGTAACAATCATTTACTTGTGACATATGATCACTGGCATTATCAAGTAAAATGTCTTAATTGCATAATTTGGAAGTTGTGCACGTAATTTGAATAATCTCATAAAGTGTAGGTTGTGAGTTAATAATAAACACATATGTGACTATTTTATCGATGCATCGATTAAAAATCATAAAATATTTGAGTGGTTCACATGGTGGATAGTGAGCTCACATATATTATCTTTATTTATTCTAATATGAAGGAAATTCAATCCCTTCTTTAGCCAGCTATACTTTAATAATATTTATTAAAAACAAGTAGTTTGTGAGATTTTTTTAAATTGAATAAAAGAAACTTATGGTTCTCTTATATATATGTGTATGTTTGTATATGTGTATATAAATATTAATATATATTTATATATTATAATTGATTCGAAATGGTCATACCAAATAACAAATTGTTAATTAGTAAATTTCAGATTTACTATTTTTATTATTTTAATATTTTTATCAATTGATAAACATTACGTTTTTTAATTTTAATATCAAACAGTTAGTAAATTTTAAATTTACTAATATTTGTAATAGTTAATAAACTTTACATTTATTATAATTTGTATCAATTTTTAAGTTTATTGTAGGTCCCGAAAGACACTCAGGGGGGTGAATTGGGTGTCTTAAAAAATTTTCTGGACAAATTTTTAATGTGACAGAATTTTATGCAGGAACATATTTCTAACTGAAAATGTAGAAAATGCAAGATAAAATAGAAATGCACAGTAGACACAAAATTTATAGTGGTTCAACCTTAATGCCTAACTCCACTCCTCAAGAATTACTTTTTAGCATTACTCTCCACTCTTAACTTTTTTAAGGAGCAAGAATTAGAGCCAATATACAAGCTTATGTATATCTATCCATAATCTTTCTCCCAAAGTAAAAGATTAAAATACTTACTAGAATTTTACCTTAGGTTCTAGCCAACCCAAACTCACTATCTTTCACAATAATAATTCCTTACAAATAATTACAACAAAAGCTATAATCAAATTGAGGAGAATATGTAAATATAAAGTGCAAAGATCGAAAGTGAGATTTAAAAGAAGTAAGCTTTTTCTTTTAAGAGGATGAAAATTCTTTTTAAATGATATCTAACCATCTAATGGGTCTTATGACATGTATTTATACCCAAAAAAATCAATCATAAGTGTTAAATCACAAAAATAGTCATTTATAGCCATTGGAGGGCAAAACTGTCAATTATGGGTCCAACTAGCTGTTAACTAGCCATTATTTTATCCTATAGTGCCAGACATATTTCTATTCAAAAATCTATCCAAATTTCTAATCCAATTTCTAATGGTAAATTTTTAACGACCCAAATTCTAAACCATTTTCTGAAATAAACTAGTTTTGACTAAAATTTAATTTTATGATTTAAAACTATTTTTATACAATTTTAAAACTTAGAAAATGTATGCATGAGAGATAGATTATACCTCAATTTGATCTTACATTTGAATACCCTAATTTTCTATAAACTAGAATATTGTTTAACTTGAGTCTTCATGCATCCATCACAATCTTCATATTTGATATTTATATTAGAAAGACATATGGAGTTTCCTGCAGAAATAAGCTTAGAACAAAATTCACACTAGAGTTTATTTAAGGTTTAATTATCATCAAAATGTGGATATAGCCTTGAGCCAACAATCTCCCCCTTTTTGATAATGACAAAACTTTAATAAACTCTACTTAGAAGTCTATCTAGGTTAGTTTTAAAAAGCTCCCCTTAAATATATGCATGGGGGTATTTACAAAAAATAAAATCCTGTAAAAGTTAATTATAAAAACCCTTAATCAATAAGTATAAAGAAAATAATAATCTAAGACATAAATTATAAACCAAAAGCAGACACAATTTATCTTAAAAAAACGCATATAAGAAGTATAAGCATAAATATATAATGTTCAAGTTCAAACATCACATACTGTTTCTCCCCCTTTTTGTCATCAAGCAAAATAAGCATAGAAAACAAAAGTAGCATCCAAGATGAGGCAAAAAAAATAGCACCTTGTTTAGGACCTAACATAATGTTTTAAGCAAATAGATAAAAGCAAAAAAAAATCTAAAAGTCAAGAAGATTAAAGATCAATATCCATGGGGAGAGAGCTGCTACCAGGTTCCCCAGGCTTATGAGGATTTTTGTCTCTCAAAATGGCATGGCGAGCAGGCTTGCGATGTGATAAGACACATGATTCCTTCGTAGGGGAAGTCTTCTCACAGCCATCTTGAATTGGCTCACTTACTGAAGAGGCAGAAGCACTAATGATTGCAAGAATTAATTTAGCAATAAAGGAAAAAAGCTTACTCATTTCATTGAAGAGAGATAAGGCAGAAGAAAATTTAGTTTGAAGTTCTGATAGCTTTTGTTTCTGCAAGATATAACAGGAATCAATGGTAGGAATTGTTGGAGGCTCTTCATTAGATTTAGTCTTTCAACTGGAAGATTTTTTAAGATGAGAGCTTGTAGGCACTTGATCTCTAGAAGAAGCATTAAACGAGCTGGCAGATTCTCTATCAAATTTATGCTCAAATTTGGCCTCAAATTTGTCTTTAGATTTAGCCTCAGATTCTTCATTAGAAATAGCTTCAGAATTGTTGACAAATTTCTCAACAGATTTTTCATCAGATTTTGCTTCAGATTCGTCGTCAGACTGCTTATCAAAAATTTGTTTGCTATCATTATCATTAGATTTTTATAGCTGTTTTGGGTTTTGAGGTCTACTAATTTTCACTTCCTTGGATGCTTACATGAAGGCAAGAAATTGAGCAATCTGCACTTAAAGGTTAGAATCTATAGGCAAAGACTCAAAATGCATAATTTCTTTACCTTTCGCAGACTCTTTGATAGCAGGTATCTTAACATATTTTCTCTTCCCGATAAGAACTCTTTTACCAGCCTCTTTGTAAAACACAAAGCTAATCTTTTCAATCTTATAAGCCTCAAATTTAACATCATCATCCAAAACATTCCAGAGCTCAAACAACCGAGTTAAAATCAAGCTATAAGGTTTCTTCTCTTCAGAAGATCATGTAGCCATGTAGTTAAAAATTAAAAATGGCAAATTGAAGGCTTTGCTATGGTGAAAATTCCATAAGAAAACAATATCCAAATCTAATAAATAGGACGTACTCCCAACACATGGAGTAACATACTAGCTCATGCATTTTGTCAAGATTCTATATTGTGCCAATAGATTTGATGCTAATGGACATTTAGAGGCTCCACTACTATTACTAGAAATCAAACTCAGAAATTTATCTTTATCTAGTTCTTCAAACTTTAAAATATTACTATTACTGTGAGTTCATTTAGAACCAGTCAAGGGCATGGAAAATAACTTGGCAATTAAAGATAGACTTATAGTAAAAATGGAACCTTTAACCTTCACTTTAAAACTATCAGCCTCAGTTTCAAATCGAGAAGCATAAAATTCCTTCACCAGATTGGGATAAAATGTGCTGCTTTGATATTTGAAAAAGGTCTTCCATTTTTGCTTCTCAATGTACTATGAAACATTAGAGGTTGATTGAATTAATTCATCCCATATAATAACCTTTGATGGTAGCAAGGATTGGGTTGTAATCACAGGGGTAGAGGATTTTATGGTTTCGATTTTTGATTTTTTAGTTTTGGACATAATAATATTGGGTATGGGGGATGAAGCGACTGGAAGTGACGGAGAGTACACCAAAAAAGGTGAGGGACTCCGACAAGGGTGACATTTGACACAAGTTTTAGAACAACCCATGGTAGAAGAGGAAACATCATTGGAAGAAGTGGACTGGTTGATAGAATAGGAAAATGGCAATTTTTCAAGGAGAACGATAGTTTTGAGGGAAATAAAAGAAAAGGTAATTTTTTGTTTTAAAGATAAAGTGGGCTACAATTTGTTTGTAGGTTTAAAGTGATTTTTTTGTTAAGAAATTAAAAAGGCTAAAACCAATATTTGTAGCCTTAAAATAAATAAAATATGTTAAGATGTGAAGTGAGTAGACTTAACAAAAGAGGACATATGTAAAAAATTAAATAGTCAAAGTGCATGGGAAAATGAAGAGATGCAATTACCAAAGGGCAGGAAAAAAACAAGAAATAATAAGGCCAGGCCTGCCCCTATATTTTTTGGAATAAAAATCAAGGCATGTAGGGTTAAAAAAATCTTTTGCATTATGTTTAACCACTTTTGCTTATTTTAATCAAAACCACACATTTCCTTTGAATAGTTTCTTTGACAATATTTTCAAACTTAAATTGATTGCTTTTTAAAAGATGTCTCTTGATTCTCTTTTTGATTTTCACGAACATAAAAAAAAATCAAATAGCAAAAAGCTTTGTTAGCTTTTTGAAAATAAAAAAAAATACGAAAAACATATTTTGTTTGTGAAAAGCAAACTTAGACATTTTAAAGTTTTTTTTTAACTTGTTAAAGGGAACGAGAATACTCTTATTTTAGCCATTTAAAAAAAGGTAAACCAAAAAGAATTTTTCTTTAGTCCTTGGGAAAGAGACGAATTTTCCTTTTAGCTAAATTTTTGAAAAAGACAAACATTAAACAAAAAGTTTTCTTTAATTCTTTTAAAAAAGAAGAATATCAAATATATATATATATATATATATATATATATATATATATATATATATATATATATTAAGATTCAGAAATACCCATTCCAAGCTTTCTTCTTAGTTGATAAAATCTTTCTTCTTTGAGAGGCTTTGTAATGATATCAGCTATTTGATGCTCTATAGAGACAAATGATGGAATATGTCAATGGTATGATAATCATTTTTATCATGCATACCATACATATCCAAAACTAGGAACGAAAATATGCAATTTTAGGGTTTTAAAACTTACAATAGATGATGCCTTTTTAGTCTTTGATTTTGTGATGTCCAGCAACCAAGATGCCTTTATCCACCTTAGTTCTCGATCACCAATGCCAAGGAACAGCCTTTTGCGCCACTCCCTCTATTCTCACACACACACTTGCACCGACGGCTTAAAATCGAGATTGCTAGCTCTCTTTTTCGGTATTGTGTAAGGGTTATAGTTTAAAGCTACAAAACTTGATTTTGTACTTCTTTAGATTGCTATTACTGCTCAATAACACAAGAGAATGAGGAACAATCCTTTCTCCTTGTGAAAAATTGAACAAAAGAATTAAGAGAGAGAGAGTCACTATTCACGAGTTACTATTCACGAGTTACTATTCATGCCACAAAAAAATTAGGTTTAGGGTTTTATTTCTTTTAATATATATGCTTATCCTTTGGCAAGTCATTAATCTGAATTCAACTATCCTAAGATAATTAATTCAAACTCTATCACTTCCTAAAGATAAGTAATATATTTTGAATTAAACTCCTTTGAATTTAAATTCAAATTTGAAATAAAACATAAGACATTTAAATAAATGAAATCACTTAATTTAAATATATAGCATGTGCCGAAATTCCTTGATTTTCCTCTTGGAATTTCGGCCACATCATTAAACATATAAGTGATTTAATTTAATTTAAATTCCTTTAGGCTTTAATATTCAATTAACTTAATTAACACAAGATAATTAATTAATTAAAATTAAACCTTATGGGCTGAATTTCTCTCTCTCATGGACCAAAGCCCAATAACAATATTATAACCCATTACATACATTAATTTGACTTTAATTAAAAGCCCAAATTAATGTTCAATACTTAATTTAAATATTTTAAGCCCAATGCTTTGTGTGCGATCCTATAGGTCCATTTAATGTTGGCAATGAATTAATAAATTAATTCAAAGGCTATATATATTCTCTAGCAAGATATTATAGCATTCCAAATTAAATGAAAATGCATATGGCATTTGGTGACCTAATGCAATTTCGCATAGTCCCTTACCCATAAATATCAGAATTAATATAAGGCATGGAACTAGTCATCCTTATATACATTAATTCATTTCTTGATATTCCAATGACACTGAATTCTCAGATAAATAATGATTACTCATTATTTCATCTCGGTATGGCCATACACTTCTCAGTTCACTGATCAAGTGGCCGGTGATATTTTTCTCTCTTATCGAGAGGGGTAATCCCTTCACTTCTCTCATGCTCTCTAACATGAATCAGTGCATACCCAATCATACCCGTACTTGTCACTCTGTTACGAGCACGTTAGGTGTATGTCAAAGTACACAGTAATTCATAAAGAGTTTCATAGAGATTTCAGGTCTAAGAACTCCGATACAAAACTTGCATATGAGAAACACTTATGACTTGTACCATGTAGTGTTCTCATGAGCGGATCGAATCCAGATACCATGTTCTTTAACATGTATCTATGATCTCTGATTGACACTCTTGTCCTAATGATCCGTAAGACATAACTCATAAGATCAGAGAGAGCATACTAGTCTTAATTCATTTGTTATTCCCATAACAATGACTGACTAGGGATATTTAGAATGATGTCTCATTTGTTTCAAGGTCTTACAATCCATGTGCCTCACACATGATAACTTAAACCGAAACAACACTCTTGGATAGTTTTATCAATTGATATGCACAGGAATACAAAAGATAAAACTAATGCCTCATTTTATTAATTTCAAGTGTTTCGTTACAATGCATTGGGGCTAGGGCTTACACTAACAATCTCCCACTAGCACTAGTCCCAATTGGGCATAGCCCTAAGATCGAACGCTCTCAAATGAGCTTCGTACAGATTTGGACGTAATTGTTTCGTCAAAGGATCTGCTACATTGTCTTCACTTGATATCTTGCTAACCTTGACGTCCCCACGATCAATGATTTCTCTGATCAGGTGGTACCTTCTGAGTATGTGTTTGGATTTCTGGTGTGACCGGGGCTCCTTGGCCTGTGCAATGGCCCCGTTATTGTCACATAAAATTTCTAAAGGATCTAGGATGCTTGGGACCACTCCTAATCCATTAATGAAATTTTTAATCCAAACAGCCTCTTTTGCAGCCTCACTTGCTGCAATATACTCAGATTCTATAGTTGAGTCGGCAACGGTTTCTTGCTTCGAGCTTCTCCAGCTGACAGCACCACCGTTCAAAACAAAAACAAACCCAGATTGCGATCTAGAATCCTGAGTGCTGGTCTGAAAAGCAGCATCGGCATAACCTTGTATGACGAGCTCTTCTTGACCACCATACACCAAGAAGTGATCCTTAGTCCTTCGTAGGTACTTAAGGATCCCTTTTACAGCAGACCAGTGCTTCTCACCAGGGTCTTGCTGAAACCTACTGGTTATACTCAGTGCATGAGCAACATCCAATCTAGTACATAACATAGCGTACATGATAGATCCAATAGCAGATGCATATGGGATTCTACTCATGTTGTCCCTTTCCTCTTTGGTTTTAGGGCACTGTTCTTTAGTCAAAGGAACTCCCAAAGCCAAAGGTATGTACCCTTTCTTTGAGTCTCCCATACTAAAACGCTTTAGTACTTTGTCTATGTACTTTTCTTGACTTAGTCCCAAAAGCCAATTCGATCTATCTCTATGGATTTGAATACCAAGTATTGTCTCGGCTTCACCTAAGTCTTTCATTGAGAAACATTTTCCCAACCATTGCTTAACCTTTTGCAATGTTGGAATGTCATTCCCAATGAGAAGGATGTCGTCCACATATAGGACCAGAAATACTACCATGCTCCCACTAACCTTCTTGTACACACAAGGCTCATCTTCGTTCTTGATGAAGTCAAATTCTTTGACTGCCTCATCAAAACGAAGATTCCAACTTCGGCATGCTTGCTTTAATCCATAAATGGATTTTTGAAGCTTGCAAACCTTTTTAGGATGCTTGGGATTGACAAAACCTTCAAACTGTGTCATATACACATCCTCAAGTAAATTTCCGTTGAGGAAAGCAGTTTTGATATCCATTTGCCATATCTCATAATCATGATATGCAGCTATGGCAAGCAAGATCCTAATGGACTTGAGCATGACTACAGGCGAAAAGGTCTCGTCATAGTCTACACCATGAGTTTGTCGAAAACCTTTTGCTACTAGTCTACCTTTGTAGGTCTTATCAGCTTTGAGTTTGAATAGCCACTTGCACTTAATTACCTTAGCACCTTCCGGTGGATCAACCAAGGTCCAAACCTGGTTATCGTACATTGATTGCATCTCGGATTTCATGGCTTCAAGTCAATTTTCCGAGTCTGGGCTCTCAATAGCTTCTCGGTAGGTAGTAGGATCCTCACGATCTACTAACTCAATAGTGTCACTTTCAGTGATTAGAAATCCATATCTCTCAATCTCCTGACGTACCCTACCAGACCTTCTAGGTACTTGTGTAATGGGTTCTTATTCCACAACTGGTTGTGAACTTGATCCCATTTCCAAACCATCCTCTATAGGAGCTTGTGGCACTTGAATTTCTCCAAGTTCTACTTTACTCCCACTGTCTTTCTTGAGAAGGAACTCCTTTTCCAAGAAAACAGCCTTGCGAGCAACAAATACTTTGTTCTCGGCTTGTGAGTAAAAGTAGTATCCCTTTGTTTCTTTGGGATAGCCCACAAACAAGCAGACAGTCGATTTGGACTCTAGTTTGCCAGATGTTAATTTCTTAACATGTGCTTCACAGCCCCAAATCTTGAGAAAAGACATATTGGGTTCTTTCCCAGTCCATACCTCGTATGGTGTCTTCTCAACTGCTTTAGTTGGAGTACGGTTCAATAGAAACGCAGCAGTTTCTAATGCATAACCCCAAAAAGAGATAGGAAGATTAGCTTGACTCATCATAGATCGAACCATGTCCAACAGAGTTCGATTTCTCCTTTCGGACACACCATTCCATTGCGGTGTTCTAGGAGGAGTGAGCTGTGAAATAATACCACACTCTTTTAGATGACTGTCAAACTCTTAGCTTAATTATTCGCCACCTCGATCTGATCGAATGGCTTTTATACTTTTGCCAAGTTGGTTTTCTACTTCGTACTTAAACTCTTTGAATTTCTCAAAAGTTTCAGACTTGTACTTCATTAGATAGACATAGCCATATCTACTGAAGTCATCTGTGAATGTCACGAAGTAGCTAAAACCACCTCTAGCATGTGTACTTAAAGGTCCACATACATCGGTATGTATTAGTTCCAATAAGCCATTAGTCCTTTCACCTTTTTTATTAAAAGGACTCTTTGTCATTTTTCCATGCAAACATGGCTCGCATGTGTCATAAGACTCTAAGTCGAATGACCCAAGCACTCCAGTTTTGTGGAGTCTTGAAATGCGTTTTTTGTTTGCATGTCCTAAACGACAATGCCAGAAGTAAGTAGGGTTTATTTCGTTTGATTTAACCCTCTTTTTATTAATGTTGTATATGGACTCTTTTGTTTTGTAAATCAAGGATATAAGGCCATTTTGCAACATGGCATTGCCATAAGAAATGCCTTGGCGACGAATATGAGCATTGCCATTTTTAATAACAAAATCAAATTCATCATTATCCAAACATGAAACTGAAATAATGTTTCTGCTCATAGCAGGCACATAATAACAATTATTCAAAACAATACAAAGTCCGAAAGGTAAAGTGAGGTGATAGTCGCCTATCTCCATGGCAGCAACTCGTGCTCCATTCCCCACACGGAGGTCCACTTCATTCTTCCCAAGTAACCGCCTATTTCTTAACCCCTGCACATTTGAACAAATGTGAGAACCACAACCGGTATCCAATACCCAAGTGGTAGAAATAGAAAGGTTAATTTCAACAACAAAAATACCAGAACTGGACGCCTTGGCTCCATTCTTCTTTTGTTCTTCCTTAAAGAGAGCACAATTCTTCCTCCAATGCCCTATCTTGTTGCAATGGAAGCAAGTGCTCTCACTCTCTTTGAGTTTTGACGCCTTGGGCTTGGATTGGGCCTGAGGTGCACTCCCAACTGACTTGGGTTTTCCCTTTCCCTTTCCCTTTCCCTTTCCCTTAGCAGGTTCCTTCTTTATTCCTTTTTGAACCATTAGTACGGGATTGGTCTTTCGAATGTTTTCTTCAGCATTCTTAAGCATCCCATGAAGCTCAGTGACTGACTTGTTCATTGCATGCATGTTATAATTCATCACAAATGGATCATAAGCAGCAGGCAATGATCCTAAGATCAAGTCAGTGGCCAATTCCTTTGGCATTAGTACCTCAAGCTTCTCAAGAGTATCAAGATACCCTTTCATCTTGAGTACATGGGTACTAACAGAAGTACCCTCAGCCATCTTGCAAGAAATTAAAGCCTTTGTTGTCACGAACCTCTCGTGACGAGCTTATTCTTGGAACATCTCCTTGAGGTGCACCATGATCGCATGGGCCTCTTGGTCCATAAATTGCTTTTGCAATTCAGGCACCATAGAGGCGTTCCTTCCTGGTTCATCAGGCAAGGGTGCATCCAAAACATACGACTTCTTCTCTTGCTTAAGAACTATTCTTAAGTTTCGAGACCAGTCTATGAAATTGGTGCCATTCAATTTGTCCTTTTCAAGGACCGATCGCAATGAGAAATTGTTGTTTGAAGATGCCATTTTCAATCTACAATAAAATTTAGCAAGATTAAATGAGGTCTTAATGATCCCACAAACCGAATTAATATCCCTTAAATAATTCGCGTTAGTGATTTAATGTGGGCCAAGATCCACTTTTCACAACAACTTATTAGTCAAGCTGAGCCTGTACGCCTAATAAGTTAAGTTACTTAGGTAGGAAAAACTCCAATCATGTCTCGTACATGACTCTTGGATCAAATGGGCTAACATCTTTAAGATGTTATAGCACAACCCATTTATTAGTTGCCTAGGTCCGGGCATCCCTTTCCATGTTAAGTCCAACCTACATTCACAACCCATGCCTCACAAAGATAATCGGGCGCATCTAGGACTCCTAGTCTACGTGACCGATGATAGATGCCTTGACATGTTTTGAATTAGGAAGGCAACTTTGTGACTTACTATTTTTAGGGATTCATTTTATTACGGCTTACATGGCATACGCTTTGTCATCCATACATAGCATGCATATATATATAATTGCATAAAGTAAAGCGTGACAAACATGGGCCCAAAAACCTACAACTAAGATTCTATACTATTACATAAGAATCTTCGAGTTGGGCTTCTCCACTCCGGTGGGCTTCGTCTTGATTTACAAAGTCTTCAAATAAATTCTATTCTAAGAAATAAATGAAACTTTTACAATAAAATATAATGGCATGCAGGCCATATTTAATTACAAAAACCCAGGGCCCATGAATGCACCATGCATATCCATTCATCACACCAAACAAGCAAATAAATATACATAGCATTCATGGATCAAACAAAGTCCAATTTTAATCAATTTAGCCAAGCCCATTAATGAAAATTGTGTACTTGAACCTTTAAGAGAAGACCCCGTTATGGGCCTGGGCCGAAGCCCAATGGACTAAATCCTCTTATTGAATAAGTTCTCTTAAAAGCCCAAAACACAAACTAGTTAGATTTGTGCCATAAATCAACTCTAGTATAATTTCCAATTTTGCCATTTTTAATTTTATGTCATACAGCCCATAAACATTAAAAATACATATAATATGTGCTAACATGAATTAAAAATAAAATCATGAAGAACACATATAATAACACACGGCATTCATGCAAAAACAAACAAACAACAAAACTAGTTGTTTAATGCTTATGTAATGCCATGAAATGCACAAACATTTAAATCAATTTTATGAGTCATTTAATAATCTAAATAAGTTCATAAATATTGATTTAATATTTTGTACTATTTTAATCTAAATGTGTTTTTACCATTTTAATCAAAACAAAGCAAACAATGTTGATTAAACTTGTAACAAACACAAACTAGTCATTGTTTTAAGTGATTTTAAAATTAATCAATTAAATTGTCATGGACCAGAATTAAAACCAAATTTAAAATATGTCCATACCTGATAATTAATCTTTAAATATCACTTACAAACATGCCAAAAACGTTTTTACATTTAATTTTGAAAACTAGTTGTTTAACTAGCAATTTACATGCCAACTAGCACCTAGTTTCATAATTAACATGTACCATCAGGTATAAATAATTAAATCCGACCATTACCAGCCCTAATAACATCTTAGGACAGTATATTAACATGTCATATTAATTATAATACCTATCTAATCAATTAAAATCGTTTTTACACCAAAACAATGCAAAAAACTCAAAACAGAAAATTTCAGATTTGCATGTTTTCAAAATAACGATTTTTAATTAATTTTTTCATGCATCAAAAGCACTAAAATAAGCATGTCTAGGCTCTGATACCACTGATGGAATATGTCAATGGTATGATAATCATGATAGCACAGCGGAAAAACAAAAAGTTTATCATGCATACCATACATATCCAAAACTAGGAACGAAAACATGCAATTTTAGGGTTTTGAAACTTACAATAGATGATGCCTTTTTAGTCTTTGATTTTGTGATGTCCAGCAACCAAGATGCCTTTATCCACCTTAGTTCTCGATCACCAATGCCAAGGAACAGCCTTTTGCGCCACTCCCTCTATTCTCACACACACACTTGCACCGACGGCTTAAAATCGAGATTGCTAGCTCTCTTTTTCGGTATTGTGTAAGGGTTATAGTTTGAAGCTACAAAACTTGATTTTGTACTTCTTTAGATTGCTATTACTGCTCAATAACACAAGAGAATGAGGAACAATCCTTTCTCCTTGTGAAAAATTGAACAAAAGAATTAAGAGAGAGAGAGTCACTATTCACGAGTTACTATTCACGAGTTACTATTCATGCCACAAAAAAATTAGGTTTAGGGTTTTATTTCTTTTAATATATATGCTTATCCTTTGGCAAGTCATTAATCTGAATTCAACTATCCTAAGATAATTAATTCAAACTCTATCACTTCCTAAAGATAAGTAATATATTTTGAATTAAACTCCTTTGAATTTAAATTCAAATTTGAAATAAAACATAAGACATTTAAATAAATGAAATCACTTAATTTAAATATATAGCATGTGCCGAAATTCCTTGATTTCCCTCTTGGAATTTCGGCCACATCATTAAATATATAAGTGATTTAATTTAATTTAAATTCCTTTAGACTTTAATATTCAATTAACTTAATTAACACAAGATAATTAATTAATTGAAATTAAACCTTATGGGCTGAATTTCTCTCTCTCATGGACCAAAGCCCAATAGCAATATTATAACCCATTACATACATTAATTTGACTTTAATTAAAAGCCCAAATTAATGTCCAATACTTAATTTAAATATTTTAAGCCCAATGCTTTGTGTGCGATCCTATAGGTTTATTTAATGTTGGCAATGAATTAATAAATTAATTCAAAGGCTACATATATTCTCTAGCAGGATATTATAGCATTCCAAATTAAATGAAAATGCATATGGCATTTGGTGACCTAATGCAATTTCGCATAGTCCCTTACCCATAAATATCAGAATTAATATAAGGCATGGAACTAGTCATCCTTATATACATTAATTCATTTCTTGATATTCCAATGACACTGAATTCTCAGATAAATAATGATTACTCATTATTTCATCTCGGTATGGCCATACACTTCTCAGTTCACTGATCAAGTGGCCGGTGATATTTTTCTCTCTTATCGAGAGGGGTAATCCCTTCACTTCTCTCATGCTCTCTAACATGAATTAGTGCATACCCAATCATACCCGTACTTGTCACTCTGTTATGAGCACGTTAGGTGTATGTCAAAGTACACAGTAATTCATAAAGAGTTTCATAGAGATTTCAGGTCTAAGAACTCTGATACAAAACTTGCATATGAGAAACACTTATGACTTGTACCATGTAGTGTTCTCATGAGCGGATCGAATCCAGATACCATGTTCTTTAACATGTATCTATGATCTCTGATTGACACTCTTGTCCTAATGATCCGTAAGACAGAACTCATAAGATCAGAGAGAGCATACTAGTCTTAATTCATTTGTTATTCCCATAACAATGACTGACTAGGGATATTTAGAATGATGTCTCATTTGTTTCAAGGTCTTACAATCCATGTGCCTCACACATGATAACTTAAACCGAAACAACACTCTTGGATAGTTTTATCAATTGATATGCACAGGAATACAAAAGATAAAACTAATGCCTCATTTTATTAATTTCAAGTGTTTCGTTACAATGCATTGGGGCTAGGGCTTACACTAACAACAAATTCCAGCAAGATCTCCTCTATGCACATGGTCTCTGATAAAGTGATGATGAATTTCGATGTGCTTTGTTCTTGAATGGAGAATTGGATTTCTGGTAAGATTTATAGCACTTGTGTTGTCACAAAATATTGGAATTTTGTCAAATTCTATCCCATAATCTTTTAATTACTGTCTGATCCATAGAATTTGAGCAACACATCTACCAACTACTATATATTCTGCCTCTGCAGTAGACAAAGCCACATAATTTTATTTTCTGCTTGACCAAGTAATTAGAGAGCTTCCCAGAAAATGACATACACTAGAGGTGCTCTTTTTGTCAATTCTACATGCAGCATTATCAGCATCAGAATATTCAATTAGGTTGAAAGAAGTATTCTTTAGATACCATAAACCTAAGTTTCGTGTTCCTTGCAAATATCTCATGATTTTGTTTACTGCAGATAGGTGGGATTCTTTTGGAGCTGATTGAAAGCAGGCACACAGACACACATTGAATTGAATATCTGACCTACTTGTTGTGAGGTACAATAATGATCCAATCATCCCTCTATACAATTTTTCGTCAACATATTTGCCTTTCTCATCTTTTTTCAACTTAATAAAAGAACTCATTGGAGTATTGGCAGATTTTGCATCAGACATTTTGTATTTCTTTGGTAATTCCTTGGTGTATTTTACTTGACTAATAAAAATATCATCTAAACGTCGCTTTATTTGGACACCCAAAAAGAATGTTAGCTCACCCATCATGTTCATTTTAAATTTCTTTTTCATAATAGCTTCAAACTCCTTACACAAAGAAATATTAGTAGAACCAAAAACTATATCATCGATATATATTTGAATAGTTAAAATATGAGATGATTTATGCTTGATAAAATGGGTATTATCTACTTTTTCTCCATTAAAATCATGAGCTAGTAGAAAACAACTTAATCTTTCATACCAAGCTCTAAGAGCTTGTTTCAAACCGTACAAAGCCTTTTTTTGTTTGTAAACAAAATCAGAATTTTCAAAACTAGGGGTTGTTCAACATAAACTTTTTTATTTAGAAAACCATTTAAAAAGCCACTTTTAACATCCATTTGATATAATCTAAAATTTTTGAAGCATACAAATGCACATAGAATTCTAATAGCTTTTAATCTAGCTACTAGTGCAAAAGTTTCATCGAAATCTATACCTTCCTCTTGATTGTAGACTTGAGCCACTAATCTGGCCTTGTTTTTGATGATATTACCTTGCTCATCCAATTTATTTCTAACACAACCATTTTGTTCCAATGATAGAACAATTTGAGGGTCTATACACCAAATGCCAAACTTTATTTCTTTCGAACTGATTTAACTCTTCTTACATAGCAATTATCCAACTATCGTCATTTTTAGCATTAATGAAAGTTTTAGATTCAAGTTGAAAGACAAAGGTAACATTACCACAATATTCTCTTAATGCTCTTCTTATCATCATTCTTTCGGATATATCAGTTAATAAGTCATCTATCGGGTGATACTTGTGAAATATCCAATCCTTGGGCAATTCTGTTGATTGTTCAGATTGCTGTTTTGACTGATTTTTTGGTACATTCTTTGTTGAGTTTTCTGGCTCCTTTTCTGATTGAAAATCTAGTTCATTTTCTCCTTCTTCATGTTGCTCTAGAATTTTATCATCCAGATCTAGTGACTTTTCTGTTTCAATATTATTTTGATTTTTTTCACTTTCTTTCTCAAAACCTGTTTCATCATCAGAAGAATTCATTTCTCTATGATTTATATTAGTAAAATCAAATTTAACATTTATTGATTCCTCTACTTTATGTGTTCTTTTATTAAAAATTTCATATGCTTTAGAATTTAAAGAATAACCCAAAAATATACCTTCATCAAATTTTACATCAAACTTAGCTAGGTTATTTTTATCATTAAAAATGAAACACTTATAGCCAAAAAGTTGAAAGTAGCTGATGTTTGGTTTTCTGCCTTTCCTAGTTCATATGGGGTCTTTTCTAACACTGTACCATAATTTTGTTCAAGATGTAGCATAAGTGTTGATTGTCTCAGCCCAGAAATACTTTGGCAAGTTGTTCTCGTTTAGCATTGTTCTGGCCATTTCTTAAAGAGTAATGTTCTTCCTTTCTACAACACCATTCTGCTATGGTGTTCTTGAAGCAAAGAAGGTATGACTTATTATAGAATTGTTACAAAATTCATCAAATTTTTTATTTTCAAATTCTCTTCCATGATCACTTCTAATGCTTGTGATTTTGTATCGTTTTTCATTTTGAATCTTCTTACTCAACTTCTTAAAGGTTTCAAATGCTTTATCCTTATGAGCAAAAAACATTATCCATGTATATCTTGTGTAGTCATCCACCACATTAAATACATATGATTTTCCACTAATAGTTAAAGGATTTATAGGTCCAAATAAATCCATGTGAAGAAGCTCTAAAGCTTTCTTAGTGAAAATCTCATTATTAGATTTATGTGAACTTCTGGTTTGTTTTCCAAGTTGGCACACCTTACATAAATGATTTTTATCAATCTTCATTTTTGGCATTTCTTTCACCAAATCTTTTTTAACTAACTTTTTCTAAAGCATATAAGATTACATGTCCCAATTGTTTGTGCCACAAGATACTTAGATCTTCTTTAGAAATTAGACATTTTGCTTCACTTTTCTGAATATCATCTAGGCTGAACAAATAGATATTTCCAGATCTTTGCCATTTTAGAATAGATTTTTCCGTGTCAACATCTTCTACTTTACAATGATCTACTTCAAAGATAACTCTTTTCTTCTTATCACAAAGTTGACTAATGCTCAACAAGTTATACTTTAGACCTTCAACAAGAGAAACAACTTCAATAATTGGATTAGTTCCAATACCAATTATTTTTCTTGTTCTATTACCACCAAAACTGACAGGACCACCAACAAAATTTTTCAATTTAGAAAACTTAGTTCTGTCCCATGCATATGCCTAGAGCAGCCACTATCTGTATATTACTTTTCTGTCTTGGCGCTCCTTAGGCAAATCTGCAAAGAGATTAAATGTTTTTAGGTACCCAACTTTTCTTAGGTCATTCATTGTTAGTTAACACATTTACAAAGTTTTTAACCCCCCATTTCTGGTTGGCTAAATTTGTATTTTTCTTATAATAACAGAATTTGAAATCTTGCCTTTTCTATAGCAATAAAAGCATATAGCAGAAGAGCTAATTACCATTTTATTATATGAATATTTTTTAGGCCTTTTTTGGGTATAATTTCTATGATTGCTTTTTGATGTACTTGCATATTTTTTATGAATAGATTTTGCATTCAGATTTTCAACAGAATTTTCATTATATACACAAATCTATTTTCCTTTCACATTGCATTTTTCTTTCAAGGAGATATATTTACCTTCCAAGTCAGAATATTCATTTTTTAATTTGATTTCTATCTCTTTAAAATTTTCATGCTCCACACATAATGCATCAAATTGCTTCTTTATTTCTATATGCGTCTTTTTAAGCATACGATATTTGTGATGCAAATTTTCAAAGCATTCAAGCATTCTTTCATATTCATCATCATTTTCATTTGAATCGGAATTTGAGTTAGAATCTTTTACCTCGTAACTTTTTAAATCCTTTTTAGTAGATTTTCTGTCAGTAACAACATTCTGTTCTATATTAAAATTAGAGGCTCGTTTTTCATGATTAGAAATTGCCATCAGACCAACATCATCAGAATGAGCAGATTTTAGTTCACTTGTGCAAGAGTCTTCACTGTCAATCCATGTAGCTTTTATAGCTTTCTTTTTGAACTTCTTCTCTTTTCTTTTTAGATTTGGACACTTGGATTTGATATGACTAGGGTTGTTGCATTCATAGCACACCACATCTCCAGCAGATTTTGATGATTTTTTTGCCTTATGATGAGAGAAATTTTGATGTTATTTTCTGTATAATTTTTTTGTCTTTTTTGTATAGCTTTTTCAACTTCTTTGTAATCAAGGTAATCTCATTATCACCTGTAGAATAATCACTTCCAAACTCCGCTTTGAGAGCAATAGCTTTCAATTTTCTGTCTTTTTCTTTTTCTGCATCGTGAGACTTAATGTAAAGCTCGTGAGAAATAAGAGATTCGCAAACTATAACGCCCTATACCCGGTCAGTTATAAGACTAGGATAGCAGATGTCACAACCGGGCTTAGCTTCTTTTAAGGGCCAATCATAAAACTTACTACTTAAGAGTTAGTTGTTTTAACAATCATTCTTTATTTTTTTAAAAGTTTTGGCAGAATCTCCCTTAATTATTGATGACCTCCTGTTGAAAATTTTTACCAAAACATTCCTAAAATCATATAACTACTTCCATTATCTCAAGTAATTAATCATAATTTACATAATTAGCTTTAAAATAAAAACTTAATTCACTATAGTCATAAACATTTACTCATATACACAATTATATATAAGTTTGGTGTCATCAGGATTTGGTGCACATATCAAAATATGCATAATTATATAAATACAATTTGGTTCGGACCTGAGATATCAATTCTCAAGCTTCCTATGTATTCCGTTTAGGGAATCAGAACCACATAATTCTTCATTTTCAAAGTTTGACATAGTAGTTTAAATAAGTAATCTGGGTTGGATATGAATACAACGTCTCGAACATTCACAGATACACACACACACACACACACACACACACATATATATATATATATATTATTCACATCCTTAATTACACCAAATTATTCTAGATTTTGTGATGCACAATTAATCACAATACAAATTCTTTAAACCATCTATTGATATTTGTTACAATACTTGCATCAACTTTTATTTTCTTATTTAATTCTGACATTTGCCCCTGGTATGTCTAGTGGAATTGTATCGAGCTGGATAAACGGGAATTAAACATAAAACTGAGTTCTCGAAAGCATACGGTCCATTCAACGTTATTTTCTTATTTTGACATTTATTACTTTATCACTGACTATATGTACATTTATTTATACATACATGTACATGTGGACTGAGTTCTCGAAATCATACAACCCACCATTTAATACATATATACTTATATACACATGTGAACCGAGCTCTCGGAGCCATCCAGCTCATGACTCAATTACTTACATTTACCGAAAGAGCTCTCAGAGCCATTCAATCCGACAATTACATTTAAGACACAGTACTGCTATATGTCCCTAATTGGCATGCCAATCTTATCCCATGACATCTAATTCCTGTCTAGTTTTACTAAGGGCAAATATAAAATCATCATTAAATAAAATAAATAATATCATGCATATTTTAGCATCACCTTTTGTCACCTCTTCTAAGATGTTCACATAAATTCATAATCATATTGATACATTAAATACCCCTGTAAATCTTAACATATTCGGTCTATAATACCATGCCCATTTTTATTTATTTTCCCACAATATATGTTCAAGGTACATATATATCTTAGGTTTTTAAATCATATATTTTGTTTAGTCTTTTCCAATTAATAGTTAACATGAACCACCAACATAAAAAGCAAACCATATGTATGACTCTAAGTACATAACTTTCATATAATATTTCAGTTACATATTAAATCACGCATAACATGTAATCGGTCAATTCACTATACTTTATATGCAAGTCACTATAAAGTGCATCTAAAACCCATAAATCGTACACATCATTATATCTCAACCAGTTTCTTGGATTGGCATACACATATTAGTCCTAATTGCTGGCTAATTCAATTAAACACTTGAGAACTAAAATTTGACTCAATGTAACTATATTGGCAACTAGGAGTTGACGAATCAAGAATCCAATTTATTTATTACAAGTTAAAACTCAAGTTATATATATACATGCTCATTTATATATACGTACCTATGACAATTCACTTACTACCTATGTTGTAATTATAATTCCAATTATCTAAAGTTTATCTCCCTATTTGACTCCTAACTGAAACAATACTAGTTTGCATTTATAGTTAGATGTCATATTAAGTAGTGAAAATTGGGATGGGAATAGTTAAAACATTTTCATATGAAGACATCTATAACAGTGATACATTATTCCTATAACTTCGGCACTCTAACAAGGACTAGGGATTTAAGGTACCGGCAATAAATCCATATATATTAGCAATTAAAATTTATATTACAATAGGACCTACTTGTCTTAGACTGCACCCATCTTATGGCACATAACATTAAATTATAAAGTCTTCACTTCTAATCAAATATTTTAGACACCTAATCATATATACAGGATCAATTTTACAATATTACAATTAGAAACCTACAATACCCAGCGAATTATAATTTACTTACCCCTACATGACTATTTTATGTTATGTTCTGCAAAAATCATTCGAAATAGGTACTAAAAATGATGTTCTTGATTAAATTTTCAAGTAACAAATAACGATTAAGCTTAACAATCGATTATATCATACAAATTAAATAAACAGAGATAGCCATTCAATCTTAGGGAAAAATAATAAGCAATTTTCCATAATTAAATTTCATAATTTGTTTAAAGAAATTAAGAAGGTGAATTTGGTAGTCTCATACCATTTAAGAATAATTTCTTGCATTTTTCCTCACTTTTTCTCGTCACTGAGCTCATCGGAGTTTCGCGGGAGCCTCACCGGCATGAGGGCGAACACACCTGAGGGTAGCTAACGTTAAGAGGAATCCCCCGATGGTGGTCACACCATCTTGCACTCTGCCGTTCCGTCAAGATCTGCTCGAGTCCCACCCATAATCCCTCTCTTCGATCTATTCCATGCTAGTGAAAGAAAAGGAGCAAAGGATGCTGACATGACCGCTTGACTCTTGGGGATCCATCGGGGCGGTGCGTCTCATTGATTACCTCTGTGGGTCACCGGTAGGAGGAGGATCAGTCACCATCGCAAGAAAGGGAGCGAAGCAACACGACGTCATGAGATTAAGCGCTGGTGATAGGGGAGGAACAGCGATGGTGGCAAGTGAGTTGCTACCAATTGAGGTGATCGGTAAGGCCACTGGTCAGTGCTTGCCTTCTCTCTCTCGTGTCCTTCCTTGTTCTCCTCCCTTCCTTTTTTCCTTTTATTTCCTTATTGTTTTCTTTAATTGTCTTTTTTTTTGAAATCTTTAGGAACTCTAGAGACATCCTTATTATTATTATTATTATTATTATTATTATTATTATTATTATTATTATTATTATTATACATTTACTTATTTTAATTTCTTGTTTTTAGTTTCTAAATTGTACTTTATTTACAAATTATTAATTTAGAAACATACAAGTGACGCTGGCTCGTATCACATTCCCAAAAATTGCCCTTTGCAAATCGGTATCAAAGCTATTATTTGCCTATTTAAGAATATTCTCGAACGACTCGAGTTTTGGGGCGTTATAGTTCACTCCCCCTAAAAAAACATTTCACCCTCGAAATTTATCGAATTAAAGAAATGCAACACGGGTATACCTCTTTAGACAATCACGGTAACTTCCGTTATTGCCGGCTAGATTATCATACAAAATCCCACCAACGACCAGATCAAACTCGCCAAAGGAGTTCATTAATTGCTTTAATATGTAAGCATTTAACTGTTGCACATGTGCAATGTCAATCATATTCCCTGTCCAGTTGGTTTGCTCCTTTATAATCCTTAACAATATACGAATCCTCTCAGTCAGTTTAGCACTCCCAGTAAAATTTACAAACAATTTAATTGTGTTCTTAAGTCTCATGAAGGTCACCATCTCTTTGTCAAACTAAATAAGAAGATTATATACATAGCCCCTTTTTGAAACAAGTGCTACATTCTCATAATTTTCGAAGGAGTTGCCTCTTTGCCACATCTCATATTCATAAAAACACTTCTTTTTGTGTTTAGAGGAATCATTTGACAATTTGGGGAAGATTCTAATATGTCCTAACAGGACTCACATAGTTATTATCCCATCCCTATGCTCAGGTGTTTAAATCGCTACCCTCAATATTAAGGTTACTAATAGGTAAATAGAGCACCTCAACCTCCATCTTAACTAGATTCTATTGTTCTACACCCAAAAATGCCTAAACCTATTGTCTGATACCATTAAATGTAACATCCTATACCCGATCAGTTATAAAACCTGGATATCGAATGTCAAAGCCAACCTTAGCTTCTTTTAAGGGCCAATCATAAAACTTACTAATTAAGAGTTAGTTGTTTTAACAGTCATTCTTTATTTTTCCAAAAGTTTTAGTAGAATCTCCCTTAATTATTGATGACCTTTTGTGGAAAATTTTTACCAAAACATTCCTAAAATCATATAACTACTTCCACTATCTCAAGAAATTAATCATAATTTACATAATTAGCTTTAAAATAAAAACTTAATTCACTATAGTTATAAATATTTACTCATATACACAATTATATATAAGTTTGGTGTCATCAGGATTTGGTGCGCATATCAAAATATGCATTATCATATAAATACAATTTGATTCGAACTTGAGATATCAATTCTTAAGCTTCCTACGTATCCCGTTTAGGGAATTAAAAACACGTAGTTCTTCATTTTCGAAGTTTAACATAGTAGTTTAAATAAGTAATCTGGGTTGGGCATGAATACAATGTCTTGAACATTTATAGTACACACACACACACACATATCTATATCTCTCTCTCTCTTTCTTTCTCTCTCTCTATATATATATATATATATATGACTATATGTACATTTATTTATACATACATGTACATGTGTACTAAGTTCTCGGAACCATACAGCCCACCATTTGATACATATACACATATATACACTTGTGAACCGAGCTCTCTAGCTCATGATTCAATTATTTACATTTACCAGAAGAGCTCTCGGAGCCATTCAATTCGACGATTACATTTAAGACATAGTACTGCTACATTTCCCTAATTGGCATGCCAATTTTATCCCATGACTTCCAATTCCTGTCTAATTTTACTAAGGGAAAATATAAAATCATCATTAAATAAAATAAATAATATCATATATATTTTAGCATCACCTTTTCATCACCTCTTCTAAGATGTTCACATAAATTCATAATCATATTGATACATTAAATGCCCCTGTAAATCTTAACATATTCGGTCCACAATACCATGCATATAGTTATTTATTTTCCCACAATATATGTTCAAGGTACATATATATCTTAGGTTTTTAAATCATATATTTTGTTTAGTCTTTTCCAATTAATAGTTAACATTAACCACCAACATAAAAATCAAACCATATGTATGACTCTAAGTACATAACTTTCTTATAATATTTCAGTTACATATTAAATCATGCATCACTATACTTCATACGTAAGTCACTATAAAGTGCATCCAAAACACCTAAATCGTAAACATCATTATATTCCAACCAGTTTCTTGGATTGGCATACACATATTAGTCCTAATTGTTGGCTAATTCAATTAAACACTTGAGAACTAAATTTTGACTCAATGTAACTATATTGGCAACTAGGAGTTAATGAATCAAGAATCTAATTTATTTATTACAAATTAAAGCTCAAGTTATATATATACACGCATATTTACATATACGTACCTATGACAATTCATTTACTACTTATGTTGTAATTATAATTCCAATTATCTAAATTTTATCTCCCTATTTAACCCCTAATTAAAACAATACTGGTCTGCATTTATAGTTGGATGTCATATTAAGTAGTGACAATTGTGATAGGAACAGTTAAAACATTTTCATACAAAGACATCTGTAACAGTGATACATTATTCCTATAACTTTGGCACTCTAACAAGGACTAGGGATTTAAGGTACCAGTAATAAATCCATATATATCAGCAATTAAAATTTATATTACAATAGGACCTACTTGTCTTAGGCTACACCCATCTTATGGGACATAACATTAAATTATAAATTCTTCACTTTTAATCAAATATTTTAGAAACCTAATCATACATATAGGATCAATTTTATAATATTACAAATAGAAACCTACAATACCCAGCGAATCATAATTTACTTACCCCTACATGGCTATTTTATGTTATGTTCTGCAAAAATCATTCGAAATAGGTACTAAAAATGCTGTTCTTAATTAAATTTTCAAGTAATAATTAATGATCAAGCTTAACAATCCATTATATTATACAAATTAAACAAATAAAGACAAACATTCAATCTTAGGGAAAAATAATAAGCAATTTTCCATAATTAAATTTCATAATTTGTTTAAAGAAATTAAGAAGATGAATTTGGTAGTCTCATACCATTTAAGAATGATTTCTTGCATTTTTCCTCACTTTTTCTCATCACTGTGCTTATCGGAGTTTTGTCGGAGCCTCACCGGAAAAAGGGTAAACACACCTTAGGGTAGCTGACGTTGAGAGGAATCCCCCCGCGGTGGTCATGCGCTTTTATGCTCTGCCATTTGCTCGAGATCTGCTTGAGTCCCACCCACAATCCCTATCTTCGATCTACTCCTTGTAGGCGAAAGAAAATGAGCAAAGGATGTTGGCATGATCGCCAACTCTTGGGGATCCATCGGGGCAGTGTGCCTCATCGATTGTCGTTATGGATTGCCCGTAGGAGGAAGAGCAGTCACCATCATAAGGAAAGAAATGAAGCAACAAGACACCATGAGATTTAATGCCGGTCATAGGGGAGGAACAGCGGTGGTGGCATACGATACATTTACTTATTTTAATTTCTTGTTCTTAGTTTTTAAATTGTATTTTATTTACAAATTATTAATTTAGAAATGTACAAGTGATGCTAATTCATATCACATTCCCAAAAATTACCCCTTACAAATCGGTATCAAAGCTATTATTCGCCTATTTAAGAATATTCTTAGACCACTTGAGTTTTGGGACGTTACATAAACATTATCAAAATTTAAAATACTAAGATCCTTATCTAACAGAATTGATGCTTTTGCTTACCATCTAGGTGTTAGACCTCTAACAAGCTTAACAATGTTATTTTTTTCATCAAGTTTTTTACCAAGAGCTTTAATTTCATTAGTTAACTTAACATACCTGTTAATTACCTCAGAAATTTACTCTTTTGGCTTCTTTTTGAAAGTTTTATAATCAACCATAAGAACATGAAGTTTAGTATCTTTAACATGATTTGTACCTTCATATGTAGCTTGTAGCTTATCCCAGATTTCTTTTGTTGTATCACATCCAAAAACTTTATTGAATTCATTTGTATACAACGAGCAAAAAAGTATACTTATAACTTTAGAATTTAGCTGCACTTGTCTTTTTTCATCTTCTGTGAACTCTTTTTTGGTTTTTGGTATTGTAGTAGATTTTGACGCACCTTTTCCATCGAATTTATTTCATGGATGCTCATATCCATCTTCAATAATATCCCAACAATCCATATCTTGAGATTGGATAAAGTGCCTCATGACAACCTTCTAGAATGGATAGTTTTTACCATTGAACATTTGAGGATGATGGACAAAATGTCCCTCTTTAAATAGAGTAGCAATTGGGGAACTACTAGATTCGGCCATTTTTAGGATCACTCATGGAGATTAAGCCTTAGGGAATAGAGAACTGCTCTAATACCAAATGTAGGTTTCAAAAGATACTCAAGAAGAGGGGGTGAATTGTGCGTCTTAAAAAAAATTTTTGCCAAATTTTTAATGTGACAATTTTATTTAAGAGCATATTTCTAACTGAAAATGTGGAAAATGCAAAACAGAATAGAAATGTAGAGTAGACACATAATTTATAATGGTTCAGCCTTAATGCCTAGCTCCACTCCTCAAGAATTACTTTGGAGCATTACTCTCCACTCTTAACTCTTTTAAGGGGCAAGAGTTAAAGCTAATATACAAGCCTATGTGTATATACTCATAATTTTTTTCTCAAAGTAAAAGGTTAAAACACTTACTAGAATTTTACCTTAGGTTCTAGCCAACCTAAGCTCACAATCTTTCATAAAAATAATTCATCGCAATAATTACAACAAAAGCTATAATCAAATTAGGAAGAATATGTAAAGATGAAGTGCAAAGATGGAAAGTGAGAATTAAAAAAAGTAAGCTTTTTCTTTTAAGAGGTTGAAAATTCTTTCCAAATGATATCTAACCATCTAGTGGGTCTTACTACATGTATTTATACCAAAAAAAATCAATCTTAAGTGTTAAATCATAAAAATAGCCGTTTATAGCCATTGGAGGAAAAAACAGTCAATTATGGGTCTAGCTAGCTATTATTTTGTCCTATAGTGCCAGATAGATTTCTATTCAAAAATCTATCGAACTTTCTAATCCAATTTCTAATGGTAAATTTCTAACGAACCAAATTCTAAACTATTTTCTGAAATAAACCAGTTTTGACTAAAATTTAATTTTATAACTTAAAAATATTTTTATACAATTTTAAAACTTAGAAAATGTATGCATGAGAGATAAATTATGCCTCAATTTGATCTTACATTTGAATACCCTAATTTTCTATAAACTAGAATATTGTTTAACTTGAGTCTTCATGAATCCATCACAATCTTCATTTTTGATATTTGTATTAGAAATACATATAAAATTTCCTGCAGAAATAAGCTTAGAACAGAATTTATACTAGAGTTTATTTAAGGTTTGATTATCATCAAAATATGGATATAGCCTTGAGCCAACATTTACTATAATTAGTATCAATCAATAAACTTCAAGTTTACTAATAGTCAACTTTGGATTCACTAATATTTGTATTTGTTAATAAACTTTAGGTTTACTAATATTTGTATCAAAATAAAATCAAATCTTATATAACAAATTATATATATAGATCTTCAATATTTCTCTCTCAATCTCAAAGTGATATTCATTTCAGCGAAAATCTCTAAAAATTAATAAAAAAATTTAAGACATATTGGACAAATAATGCTCCGTATATAATAAATTATATCTAGGTAATAACTTGGTATCTCTTCGGGAACCTTCAAATAATTTTCTATAACTCATTAAAATAATAAATTAACAAAAGAATATATGTAGCAAAATATAAATATAAATATAAATATAACTTTACATAAAAAACACATATATTTTAAAAAACTAAGGATCAATAATAGTAAATCAAGAATTAATTAGTTAATAAATTTTCAAAATAAGAAGTAAATGTACCACTGCCAATACTATTCTTGCCCTCAAAATACTAGTTCGAAATATAGATTGTAAATATTTTTATATGAATTATTGAATTTATTATGATTGTAACTTTCATTTATTTCACTAGTATATGAGAAGAAAAATTATAAAATCTTATCTACGAGTTAAATTTGTTTGCTGTTTAATCTTTAAAATTAAAATTTCAATTCTTTTGAGTTAGGTTGTAATAAACCACCAGTTTTCATATCAAAATTTGCACCGAAAACTTAATTATGCTAGTAACGTGTTATAAATAAATAAAAACAAAAATAATATGAGTAGAAAATTTTTATTTTTCTTATATCTACTGTGACAATTATAGTAGCGTATTTATAGATAGAAAATTAAAAAGATAGGCTTCTACTAGAATTGGAAGAATTCATAGTCAATAGTCATTTTTTAACTTGATATTCATTGCAATACAAAAATATATTTTAATAATATTATTAGTTTCGTACATATTTTTTATTTTAAAACTTTAAAATTTTATTTATATTTTACGACTGTAACTTTTATTCTAGTTTAATTTGCATAAAAAGAAAAATAATAAACTTGATAATTTTACGAAAAAGATTAATAGGTCAAATTGAGTGACTCAAATAGGGGTAGACATGTAATTGTATATTTTCATTGACTTAAAGTGACAAAAATATCCTTAATAAATTAAGTGTCATTTGAAGCCAACCCAAGCCGAGCCACCTTCGACTAATAAAAAGGGGATGTCATTTCAAACATCATAGCTTGCATAGACCTTTCCTATTTGCAGTAGTAGGGAGCAAAGCAGGAACAAGAAGTTATCTTTGAGATAAAGCAAAGGATTCATACATTCGCTTTACATATTCACATCCTTTTGGTATATGCGAAAGATATTTTAGGAGGGATGAACAAAGCAGAGAAGATGAAGAAGAGGTTCTATGTTGTTTTTAAATTCAAAGAAATCAGGATTTACATGTCATGGAAAGAATGCTCGCGGCAAGTATTGGGTGTCCGTGGTAGCCTGTACAGATCGTTCGAATCTTATAAGGAAGCTGAAGATGTTTTGATAAGGTATAAAAATGAAGAACCCCAAAATTCTAAGAAATAAGAAAATATTTCTGATGTAAAAGCCATCGAAGGTACTTCATCACGTGTTAATTGCTCTGAGTTAAGTGCATGTAGCGATAGCAGTATAGGGTCGCATGAGACTCGTGGAAGAGAGGCGGTTGAGTCCTTTATCATCGGTATGTTTGTTGGAATGCAAATCCCTACCATAGCAAAGCAACATGTTAATTAATTTACTTAAAATGTATATGTAGTATTTTTGTGATGCCCATATATAATGAAATCAAGTTTGTTATTTGTAATCTATTGTTTGTATAATCAATTTGAGCTGCTAATCTTTTCTGTTGTGTAAAAGTTATTTTCTATTAGCATATTGTGCAGCGAGGATCTACTATATCTTTACTTAAAGAGGGATCATCATTACAAGTCAATGGAACCCTGTCTCTATAAGTGAATATAATAAGCTTGCCCAAAAAAGGATACAGTGTACACCATTGTCCAAAATGAATTTGGTGTATTCTCTTTTTCTCGAATAGAATAGAGAATTATATTGAAAAGTGAATATATTGTATTTTCTTGTGCAATCTAAATGCAACACATTGAAATGTGAAATCACCGTAGAGGAGCCCTGTCTCTGTAAGTGGATACAATAGGCTTGCCCAAAAAGGATACAATGTACACCGTTGTCTAAAGTGAATTTGGTGTATTCTCTTTTTTCTCGAATAGAATAAAGGATTATATTGAAAAGTGAATATACTGTATTTTCTTGTGCAATCTGAATGCAACACATTGAAAAGTGAAATCACCATAGAGAAGCCCTGTCTTTGTAATTGGATACAATAGGCTTGCCCAAAAAGGATATAGTGTACACCGTTGTCCAAAGTGAATTTGGTGTATTCTCTTTTTCTCGAATAGAATAGAGGATTATATTGAAAAGTGAATATACCATATTTTCTTGTGTAATTTGAATGCAACACATTGAAAAGTGAAATCACCGTAGAGGAGCCCTATCTCTGTAAGTGGATACACTAGACTTGCCCAAAAAGGATACAATGTATAACATTGTATAAAGTGAATTCGGTGTATTCTCTTTTTCTCGAATGGAATAGAGTATTATATTGAAAAGTGAATTTACCGTATTTACTTATGCAATCCGAATACAACGTATTGAAAAGTGGAATCACCGTAATTACTCCATGTATCTTTTGTACTTTATTTTATCACAATAGCAAATTATATTTCATGCGTTGAATCGGCATTTGACAAAATTTAGTTCATTGTATTCAATTTGAATTAAACAATACATTGTATTAACTTTTCCCAAAAATATTAATTAAAAGCATTGGAAAATACAGAAAAGATTAGAAGATTATTAAAAAATTCACTTTTGACTGAAATGGATACAGTTTTGATTAACTTTGCCAAACTAAATTCACCGTATTTGCATTTTGTTGAGATTGTGTACAGTGCATTCTCTCATTGCATTAGTGAATATAATTGTCATTATGTATTAACAGAGTACACTGTATTAAACAAATTAAATACTGAATATGTTGGATTAACATTGTTCAAAATTTAATTCATTGCATTCGATTTGATTAAAATAATAAAATATTAATAAAAAAGATGTAAAATATTAAAAAAATTAAAGATTATTGGAAAAATAACATTTTACCGAATATGAAACAGTGCATTGGATCATTACGTTAGCGGATGATCCACTAAATTTGAGCCACGAATAATTTGCACTTATTTTAATTGGTCGAACGGAATACAAGGTATTTTAAAATAACAATATAAAGACATAATAAAATAAATAATACTACAAGAAAAAACATATAATATTAATAAATAAAAAATAAATGATATAAGTTAGTAATAAGATTTGAAAATAAATTAACAAATAAGCTAATTTAATTAATTAACATAAATAGAAATATATTACACTAATTGAAACAATAAAGCAAACTTAAATTTTCATTTCACTTTTCGTTATTTGCATAACCATTCATGATGCCAATGACTGCCAATTAAATTCAAATGATCGGTTCAATGTCGTTTATTTATTTTGGGAAAAGTTTACATTACGGTCAATTAATGAAGCATGTGAATTCAATATATTCACTTTGTAAATGAGCACATTGTCATCTAAATACATTGATTCCTCTTTAAGATAAACTGAATACATTATATTCTAATTTAAAAAATGAATAAATTACATTCATTGTGTGCCCATATTGAATACAGTGTGCTATATTTGGGTAAATCTACGTACATTGTATTTACCTTGTTACTAATCGGTAAAATGATTTCTTTTTATTCACTTTGGCATATCGAATTCAACTATTTAAATTTGTCAAACTGAATCATGTGTATAGATTTTGAGATAAAATGAATACATTGTATTCAACTTTTGACGAACAATAAACCCAAAACTGAGTATTGTACAACGCCTGTTGTGCAAACACAATTGGTAAGAAGATGAGTACACCAAAACTATCAGATTTACAAGCATTGGCTGAAAAATGATAAAAAATTAAGGTATACAACGCATGGACACAGTCTTCATCACTGAGTTAACTAGCCACCGCATTATATATTTGTAATAATAGCAATGCGTACTAAAACGAGGCAAATCATAATGGGCTTACAATGCAAAACAACTTGTATTACTAAAGCCTATTTTACAGTACCTTAAGAATTGGGCCTTACATTATTTATTTGAATTTTCGTTACTCAAGTCCAGGACAAGTTTCACATTGATTGCAAGATTGATATTGGATATTTAGAAATTGTAGCCTTTTGCTACACAGATTCGAGGAGGAGATAGTATAAGTTAATGGAAAGTGACATTGCTTTATTGAATCTGGTTAGAGAATTTAAAAATATGGATGATTTAGACTTGATTGCAGAATATAATATTGGTGAAGCTGTTGTGGTCCAACATGATGTTGGCATAATACCATGGGTGGTCCCAAATCGAAATAGTATTGTACTGGATTATGTTATATTGAAGGTTCTGGTTGTAGGGCAATAAAGCAAGTGAACAGGGGATTTAATGGAGTCGCTGCAAGCTAAATCTTTTTGTACGAGAGCAATATCCAGTACTGATGTGGGGATTTTGGCAATCAGTTTGACATTAATACGTGAATTTTTTTTGTTCATGTCATAATATACGGCTTGCTTATGTTACTAGTGTTAACTTATTTTTTATTTTACTAGTTTTGTTGTGTTGCATTATAGATTGATGCTTTGGACCGTATTGTATATTGGATATTGTTGACCGATTTTGTTTGAATATAAATGTTTATACCACAGGACATTTGAGTTTTGCACAAATGAATTAAACTCAATATCGCTTTCTGGTTGTACGAAAACGTCGCATTTGTTGTCAATAATTAGTTTGCTTAATTAGATTATGTTGCTGAGATTACGTAAGGATTGGCATAACTTGTTATTGGCATATTAGAAAACCATGACATAAAACATGACAAAATGATGTAAGTTGTTGTCAAATAAGTTAAACATAAACCATGACATTCACTTTGCAAATTAGCAATCTAATCTTCCACTTCTAAAGAGGCATCAGTATGTTCATCATTATTCTTCCCTGAACACGAGCAAAATGAGACATTAGATATCACGATGATAGTGTCTGATGGTTTGTTGGAATGGCATTTAAGAACCCCGTCGAACAACCCAATGAATATGTCATATGCCTCAAGCAATGGTAAGTTGTCTAATATTTTCTCACAAACATAATCAGGTCCTATATCCGCAGCAACCCCTTTGATAAGCTCAGCAACTTCATTCCTCACAGCAGTAAACTTTTCCTTTGCTGCATTGTGCATTGCCTCTAAGATTGCAGACGAAGCAGGCAGAGAGCGGTTCCTTTTGATATTCTTTTCTAGAGTCTTGTCTATGTTGGCGATTCTCGTGATTGTGTTGGATAGAAGAGTGAAGATATGTGATATCAGTTCATGTATGGGATATATATAATGGGAAAGAGCGTGTTTAGGGATGCCACGTGTTTGTGTGTGCTTGCTTGTTATGAAGTAGGCTTTTGCAATGTTAGGTACAACTATATAAAATAACAGGGTGTTGACGCATGCATAAACACGTGGTTGAGTGTGAAGTTGTACATAATTGGCTGCAAATTCACCAAACGTGTGATGATTGTATATAGCTTGATCAATTGCAATGGTTTGATTATCAAGTTTTTTATCAAATGGTTATGATTAATTTACTTGTTGTCAACTTTTTATCAAAACAAATTGATAAATATTTTTTTATAATGTGTTTAAAATTTTAGTTAAAAAACAAGTTCATTTTGATATATTCCATAGCCCGAAAATGACTGATCTGAAAGCTAATTTCATTTGATTTGATAAGAAAATTAATTTATCACATTAAAAAATTTCATTACATTATATCAACATATTCTATGTGCTTGAAATAATTTTTTGATGGCTGTTGAATGTTTTATTATTAGTACAAAAGTTTCTATATACCTCATATATTTATGCTGCTCATTTATTTCCTTTATTTTATTTTATTTTATATTAACTTTTGGTTACTTGAATGACTTTATTTGCACTTCAAGTTATATCACTATACTCATCACAAATAACACTTTCCACAAGTGCAATTATAAATTTTTAAATTGTGGTGACCCTCAGTGTAGCAACCTATATACAATTCCAAGTCTGTATTATTTTAATTAACATTTCTGCTACTGTCAATTTATTATTTAAATTTGAGAAAGTCCGACAGCATGACGGCTTAATATTCATACTGCCCAAACCTGCAATATTCAAATTATACTCCTAAATATCATTCCTCAAACTCCCAAACTTCAATCAATCAACACAGCACTTCAACATAATTCATCACGCAATCAACTAAAAGCATCTCTTCAAGCACACCAACCATAAATTTTACTAAGGTCATAAGCTATTACAAATAACTTCATAAGACACTTTGAAAATCTTGCAAAATTTTTAAAGCCCAAAATTTAACAAAAGTTCTCCTACTCTGTACATGCCACTATTGGCCTTCAACGTCAGCTGGCTACACCTGTCCTTATGCGCAGTCACAATAAACTACACGCCAAGCAACATAATAGCTTAGTGGTGGATACATTTACATGAAATTTCACTTAATGTATATATTTCATGCAATTAAATCAATTAATTTCTTAATATTTTAAGTAAATTGCCAAATTTCATAAATTTCAGATTTATTCTCCTTATGTTAAAATTTACTCCTAATTGGCTCAAAAAATTTCTTTTACATCTAATTTCACCTTTTTAAGTGAAAATTTTCAATTATACTCTTAAAGTTTGACTTTTTCAATTTGGATCCAATTTTGACTTTTTGGTTGACTTTTTCCCAATTTAACTAATTTAACTCTAATTTTGACCCGATCGACTTCTTTTGATTTTTATTTGCTTTAATTACAAAAATTATATTTTGGTCCTTAAAATTTTTTCTTAGATGAAAAAATTACTGTTTAGTCCCTGTAACTTCTCTTAATTACTGTTTTGCCCTTTTTAGTTAAATTACCCATCTTGACCATTTTAACCATATTTTTACCATAGTTTGACCATTTTTCCCTTGGTTAATTGCGTAATTATATTTTTACCCCCTATTGAACATATATACCTCATTTTTCACCTTGTTTCATGATATACGCTTGAAAAGCTCATAAATATTGTGTGTTAATGTGTGGTTTTGTGTCGTATTGTGTTTATTGTTTTAGTATTTTATCTATATTTTGTTGCTTTTATGTGTTTTGTGTCTGTGTATTTGTTTTATTTGTTTTATAGTAGAAGGGAATGACTTGAAGATTAAAGGAGTTAAGTGGAGGAAAGAAATCCAAGTGAGCTGCATTGGAGGTGTCGTGAGCGCGACAAAAGGCGGTGAAGAAAGTAAGCTGAAGCGTGCCATGTCGCGAGGGTGACAAAAAGAGAAGAGCTCGCGACAACCAGCGAAACCAGCCAAGCAGAGGCGTGTCTTGTCGCGAGCGCGATAGTGTCGCGAGGTCGCGACACAGTGCGGATGAGGAGTTCAAATTTATGAAGTGATGCACCTTTTCTCAAAACAATACAACTCTTGTGAAAGGATTCTTGAAGGAACATAACTTTTGGATTGACATATATATGCCAAGTGAACAGAATTTTGGGGATGAATAATTGTAGTTTTTAATTTGGTGATCTTAGGATCATTAATTTTTCTTTAGTACTTTAGTTTTTATTTTTCATGTTTTGAAGAGGAGACAAGAAGCAAGGAAGAAGACATCTTGTGTGAAGGAAAAAAAAGGGTTGAGAGATCCCCTTCTCCTTGTTCTTATATTTTATTTTTCTTCCTTGTAATCTTTACATGAATATTATGTTTGCATTTGATTATATATGAACAAATTTCTATTTCCATTTATAATATTGATCTTTGATTGTAGTATTTGCTATTAAAATTTTATTAGTATCATTTTAAGTTAAGGAAGACGACCTTCAATGTGCAATTCCTTTTCTGAAAATCAACAAAATGGTCATAAATAAAAGAGTTAGCGAGAGCAACATCTTATTGAAAGTTAATAGGAAATTCATTATCAAAACATAGTTAGAGAGATCACATGTGGAGATAATTGCTATAGGTTGGTGTTTAATCTTAAAATGTGTAATTAAAATCCACTAGTTCATTAACGAGAGCTGAGAATTAGTACTTTAATTACATGTCTTAGGCAATCTAATTCATGTCGAGAGAGTGGATTAGGAATTTATTCCAACTTGGCTTACTAATAAAATTAAAAATTATAATTAAAATAATGGTATCGAATGCATGATTATTTAATTTCATAATATTTATTGTCTTCTTTGATTATACTATCTAGGATTTAATTAATTTATGCAATAGAGTAGTTAGAATTAACTTCCACTTTTGAACATCGTAAACAAGATTAAAATTGAGTAGTAATAGTGGGTGATTAAAATCAATATTTCCTCGTGGGATCGATATCTGAAGTACTATAACCGGTACACCATATACTTGCGGTATTTTAGCTTTTAGAAAAAGCTATAACAAGTTTTTGGCGCCGTTGCCGGGGAAATTGATTGATTTAATTTATTACATTATAAACCTTGATTTAAGATTCTGGATTACGATATTTAATTTATTGTTGTTTGTTGTGAATTTTCAGGATTTGACTGTTCATGCCGCGTACGAGGAGTTCGCAAGAAGAACTTGAACCGTTCAATCCAGAGATAGAGAGATTTTTATTGAGTAACCATAAGTCAAATAAAAAAAAGAATCGGAGTAGAAGAATTATTGTGGCTGAAGAAGAAAATCCACCACGCTTGATGGACTTTGCCACACCAGCATTGAGTGGTGCTCAACAAGGTATGGTAAGACCTACGATAAATGCAAACCAATTTGAAATTAAACCATCACTTTTACAAATGATTCAAAACAGTATCCAATTTTATGGTTTAGCAAATGAGGATCCAAATGCTCATTTGGCAAATTTCTTAGAAATTTGTGATACTTTTAAGATTAACGGAGTTTCGGCGGATGCAATCAAGCTTAGGCTTTTCCCTTCTACATTAAAGGACAAGGCAAAAGCTTGGTTGAATTCCCTTACTAGGGGTTCTATCACAACTTGGGACCAATTAGCCCAAGCCTTTTTGTCAAAATATTTTCCCCTTGCAAAAACTGCCAAAATAATAAAGGATATCACTACTTTTGTTCAACATGACTCTGAATCTTTGTATGAGGCATGGAAAAGGTTCAAAGAATTGCAGCGAAGTTGCCCACACCACAATTTGCCAAGGGAGTTGCTAATGCAAACATTCTATAACGGTGTGAATCCAACCACTCGAGGAACCATTGATGCGGCAGCAGGGGGATCTTTGATGAGGAAGACCACGGAGGCTGCATTCGAGTTATTGGAAGAAATGTCAATGAACAATTGCATGTGGCCAACCAAGAGAGCTAAGGAGACAAATTTCTCAAGTACAAGGGGAGTTCATGCAGTGGATTAAGTAGTAGCTTTGCAAGCTCAAATTGAGCAATTGATGAAAAAAATTAATAGCCTAGGTGTGGGTAGTAATCCAACTAGTGGGTGTAGTATATGCGGACAATTAGGCCATGGAAGTGAAGGGTGTAATTTGGGTATGACTAGTACGGATGAACAAGTTAGTTTCATCCAAGGACAAGGAAGAGGAAACCCATATTCAAACACTTACAACCCTGGTTGGAGGAACCACCCGAATTTTTCTTGGGGCAATAGTAGTAACCAAAATAGGGCAGTAGGGTTTTAACAACCCCAAGATAGATTTGGAGCGTTGGAGGTTAAAATGGATAGATTTTTGGAGGGCATCAATATGAAATTTAATGCTCAAGAGGAGGCCCAAAAGAGGATGGAAACTAAGTTTGATCAAATAACCAAGAATCAAGCTTCCTCCATTCGTAATTTGGAAGTTTAATTGGGGCAAATTGCCAAGGCTCTTCCGTCACGAGTACAAGGGAATTTACCAAGCAATACGGAGGACAACCCAAGAGAACATTTAAAAGCCATCAAATTGAGGTCAGGAAAGTCTTACATTAATGAATTTGTTACCACTAACAATTTTGGTAGTGTGCAGGAAACTAAAGGGCAAGATGGGCTTTGTGTCGCGAGCGCGACACCTGTTGCAAGAGCTACAGGAGAAGGAGCTACCTCCATCGCGGGTGAGGTTGGTGTCGCGAGCGCGCCAGTTACAGTGAAAGATCCTTCTGTCGCGAGCGCGACACATGTCGCGAGAGCGACGGAGGGGGTTGTACCAGAAAAAATTCCAAGGATTTTCAAACCACGACCACCATTTCCACAAAGGTTGAAGCAAGAGAGTCAAGATAAGCAATTTCAATCTTTTCTTGATAAATTGAAGCATGTTCATATAAATTTAAATTTTATTGAAGCTATAACACAGATTCCTAACTATGTAAAATTTCTTAAAGATTTAATTGTGAAGAAAAGAAGTTGGGAAGATGTTTCAACCATTGAATTGACTGAGGCATGTAGTTCTATCATAAAAAATAATTTGCCTACTAAGCTGAAGGATAATGGTAGTTTTACCATTCCATGCATTTTAGGAGATGTTGAGTTCCCTAAGTGTTTATGTGATTTAGGATCAAGCATTAACCTTATGCCATTATCTATTTTCAAGAAATTGGGGTTAGATTATTTTAAACCTACTTCGATGGTTTTATAATTAGCTGACCAATCCATTAAAAAACCATATGGTATAGTGGAAGATGTATTAGTTAAGGTTGACAAATTTATTTTACCTGCCGATTTTGTCATCTTAGATTTTACATATGATGTGAAATGCCCATTGATTTTAGGGAGACCTTTTATGAGAACAGGTAGGGCATTGGTTGATGTCTATGAGGGTTCATTAATTTTGAGAGTGGGGGATGATAGTGTGGAATATCGCATGGATAGGGCATTAAGATACCCCATGGAGGAGAATATATGCATGAGAATAGATGTCATTGATGTTTGTGTAGCGACAGTATTTAATGAAGCAGGTGTAGATGGGGAAATCATTGAGGAAGAAGCTAGTGGGAAGGATGAGCAAGAGGGTGCAAGGCCAGAACGATTATATCGGAATGATGCACCTATACCACCTTCAATTGTAAGTCCTCCTACGGTGGAGTTGAAAGAGTTGCCAAGTTATTTGAGGTATGCATTCCTTGGTTTAAATCATACTCTACCTATCATCGTATCTAATAAACTTATTAGTAATCAGGAATCTTTGCTAGTAGGGGTGGTTAAAAGGAGAATAAAAAGTATAGGATGGCAAATTTCGAATTTGCAAGGAATTAGTCCTAATGTTGTCATGCATAGGATTAATTTGTTAGATGATTGTCAACCTAGAGTAGATAGGCAAAGGAGACTTAATCCAAACATGAAAGAAGTAGTTAAGAAAGAGGTCATCAAGTTGTTAGATGCTGGGATTATCTATCCAATTTCGGATAGTTCTTGGGTGAGCCCAATACATTGTGTACCTAAGAAAGGAGGTATGACAGTAGTTAGGAATGAGAATGGAGAATTGATTCCTACTAGAACTACCACGGGTTGGAGGGTTTGTATTGATTATAGGAAGTTAAATTCAGCTACTAGGAAGGATCATTTTCCTTTACCCTTCATTGATCAAATGTTAGAAAGGGTAGCTGGTCATTCTCATTACTGCTTTTTGGATGGGTATTCGGGCTATTTTCAGGTTTTTATATACCCTAGTGACCAAGAGAAGACTACTTTTACTTGTCCATATGGCACTTTCGCCTATAGACGAATGCCGTTTGGGTTGTGAAATGCACCTGCAACTTTTCAAAGGTGCATGACCTCTATCTTTGGGGATATGATTGAGAACATCATGGAAGTTTTCATGGATGATTTTTTAGTCTATGGAGATTCATTTGAGATATGTCTAAATAATTTAGATAGAGGGTTGGCTAGGTGTGAGGAAACTAACCTAGTGTTAAATTGGGAGAAGTGTCACTTTATGGTTGAAGAGGGAATAGTTCTTGGCCATAAGATTTCTAGTAGGGGCATTGAAGTGGATAGAGCCAAGGTTGAACTCATAGAGAAATTACCCCCTCCCACTACGCTTAAGGGCATAAGATCATTCTTAGGACATGCTGGTTTCTATAGAAGATTCATCAAGGATTTTTCACTCATCGCTAAGCCTTTAACTAATTTGTTGGTTAAGGAAGTACCTTTTGAATTTTCTGATGATTGTATGCATGCTTTTCATTCTTTAAAAGAGGCCCTTACAACTGCACCTATAATCACTACTCCTAATTGGGAGTTACCTTTTGAGATTATGTGTGATGCAAGTGACTTAGCGGTTGGTTGTGTGTTAGGTCAAAGGATTGGTAAAAATTTACATGTAATCTACTATGCTAGTCATACTTTATCACCTCCTCAAGTGAATTATACAACCACTGAAAAAGAAATGTTGGCTGTTGTCTATGCATGTGATAAATTTAGGTCTTATTTGGTAGGATCTAAAGTTATAATTTATACGGATCATGTAGCTTTGAGATATTTGTTTGCTAAGAAAGATGCTAAACCTAGGTTAATTCATTGTGTTCTTTTATTGCAAGAATTTGATATAGAAATTAGAGATAAGAAAGGCTCTGAAAATTTAGTAGCTGATCACTTATCTAGATTAGAAAATGCTGAAGGACCATTAGGGGATAGTCATGAAATCAATGAATCTTTTCCGGATGAATCTCTTATGTCAATAAATTATAAGCATGTGCCTTGGTTTGCAGATTTTGCTAACTTTCTTGCTGCAGGAATCATACCCTATGGATTGACATGGCAACAGAAAAAGAAATTTTTTAGTGATGTGAAAAACTATCTTTGGGAGGAGCCTTACTTATTTAGGATTAGTGGGGATGGTATCATAAGAAGATGTGTGAGTGAGGAAGAAACGGTGGATATTTTAGCTCATTGTCATTCATCATTGTACTCGGGACATAATGGTGGAGCAAAAACTGCTTCTAGGGTGTTAGAGTGTGGATTTTATTGGCCTACCCTTTTTAATGATACTAGGACTTTTGTAGCTAAATGTGATAAGTGTCAAAGGGCAGAAAACCTAGGAAAGAGAGATGAAATACCTTTGAATAATATTTTGGAGGTTGAACTTTTTGATGTGTGGGGAATAGACTTTATGGGTCCATTTCCTATATCTTTTGGGAAGTCATATATATTGGTTGGGGTCGACTATGTCTCTAAATGGGTTGAAGCTGAAGCTTTACCAACCAATGATTCAAAGGTGGTGATCTCGTTTTTGAAGAAACTCTTTTCACGGTTTGGAGTACCAAGGGCTATCATAAGTGATGGAGGTACGCATTTCATCAATCGTTCTTTTGCATCATTATTGAATAAGTATGGTGTTCACCATAGAGTAGCTACTCCATACCACCCACAAACTAGCGGTCAAGTCGAAGTGTCCAATAGAGAACTTAAATGGATTTTAGAAAAAACTGTTTCTAATTCTAGAAAAGATTGGGCACATAAGCTTGATGATGCACTATGGGCATATAGGACTGCTTTCAAAGCACCTATTGGAATGACTCCATATAGGTTAGTATATGGGAAAGCATGTCATCTTCTGGTTGAGGTTAGAGCATAGGGCTTATTGGGCAATTAAGACCTTAAATTATGACATGAAAGATGCTGGATTAAAAAGATGTTTGCAATTAAATGAACTTGATGAATTACATCTTTTTGCTTATGAAAATGCACGATTATACAAGGAAAGGTCTAAAAAGTGGCATGATGCTCATATCAAATATAAAAGTTTTAAGAGTGGGGATAAGGTTTTACTTTTCAATTCTCGCTTAAAATTATTTCCTGGAAAATTGAGGTCTAGATGGAGTGGACCTTTTGAAGTCACTCAAGTTTTCGACCATGGATATCTAGAACTAAAAAATAATAAAGGAGACTTGTTTAAAATTAATGGGCATCGCTGTAAAATATATCTTGATGGAGCATATGAGAGTAAAGAGGTATCTTTTATCTCTTTAGAACTGGCTTAGTGTTATTCATTTATTTTTACTTTCTATTGTTTTTAAGTAAATAATTTTATTTTTCTTTGTTTATTACTTTATTTAGAATACTTACATATTTTTATTTTTATTTTACAGGTGTTTATGTTTGCTTTATTTATGTTTTTGATATTTCCATTAAAAAAAAAAGTCATGAACATTTCATCATTGTCGCGAGCGCGACAGTTGTCGCGAGCGCGACAAAGATGAGTGGGACGGATCACAGGACTCTGTCGCGAGCGCGACTAATTCATCTTGATTTGGGCAATAAGGCTCTGTCGCGAGCGCAATGACATCGCGAGCGCGACTGCTGCTTTTGAGGATAAGGCATCTACTCTCTGTCGCGAGCGCGATTTTCTTCGTGAGCTCGCTAGTTCAAATATCGTGCCTTGTCGCGAGCGCGACATTGTCGCGAGGTCGCGACAGGACACGGGATTTGAATTTCTTAGGGTTTTAGCTGCCTTTTCACCTTCCCCTATATATAGTTAAAACCCTAAGTAAACTATTCACCTTCTCCATTCAACAGCTTTTGAGTTTTCAACATTTTTCTTTCAAAGTTTTGAGTTCTCTTCTCCTCTGTTCTTTCTCTTTTGATTTTGTGGAGAGTTTTTGCTGGATTCTGTGTTGTTTCTCTTTCTTCTTCACTTATTATTGTGATTTCAGCTTGTTTTTTTTTTATTTTCCATCATGGTGCGCACAAAATCCATTAGACGCAAGGATAAGCAGCCAGTTGCCGAGCCAAGTTCTCCACCAACACCACCTGTTGAGTATCTTCAGGCCAGGTTTGAGTATCCCTATCTACTCTTGATGGAGAACTTGGCTCGGCAACTGGCTGCTTATCCTTAGGGTTCTTACCTTAAATCCCTAATTTCTTGGCCTCCTATTGATGAAATCACAAAACCTTACCTTAGGGTTCTTACCTTAAATCCCTAATTTCTTGGCCTCCTATTGATGAAAATCCCTTTCTAGGTCAAAGAGGATGAATTTTTAAGCTTTAGGTTGCAATTAGGGCTTGTGATTTCAAGAAAGAATGCTTGAGATGAAGAAAAATGGAGGAGAGGCAAATAAAAGAGGGGTTCGAATTTTGAAGAAAGGAAGGGAGAAGTTGCAGAAATTTTGGGGTTTTTTGTAGGTATTAATGAGCTATTATAAGGTGTCTTTGAATGTATACTAAAGGAAGGGCCAAGATTCATTCATTTTTCATTAGATCCAAGAGCCCTAATTTTTGTCACCTATTGTCCGTACATCAAGTTAGGCTCATCCTATTGGTCTAGGATCACTTACACTTGATCATGGTTTTATATTAATAATCCATGTATCTTTTTATGGTCAAATTCTTGGATTTGACCCTCCAAATGACCCGATCTCGATTTTGCACCCTAAAATATGAATTTTTGTTCCCAATATTAGATTGCCCTAAAATTTTGCATCGAGTGTCACTATATATTCAAGAACATGTGGTTAAAATTTCAGCTTATTATAACATTATTTTGATATACTTCTGATCTCGACAACCTGCATAGTCGGTTCGAGGTCCGAAATTTTAAAATTGTCAGAATTAATATTTTTCAGTTCCTAGGGTGTATTTACATTAGTTAATGGGTACACATATCCTACCTTTATAGTATAAGTAATCATCATGACCCTGGGAGAATTCAATGCTTTTACCTACCCGTGTCCGAGGATGGGAGATAATGGAGGCTAGCCTTTCATCTTGTCTTTGAGCAGCCTTTACTTATTGAAGCCAATCCGGTTTCATTTGCATTTAAGCTAGAAGTGTTTCATCCTATGCTACATTTAATTTCACTTTCATAGCTCGTAGGGCCATAAAATACTTCCTGCTGAGCGCATCAGCTACCATGTTTGCTTTGTCAGGATGCTAGTCAATCAAGCAATCATAGTCCTTGACGAGTTCCAGCCATCTTCTTTGTCGTAGGTTGAACTCTTTCTGTTTAGGTAGGTATTTTAGACTTTTATGGTCAGTATAAATGTAGCATTTCTCCCTATATAAATAATATCTCCATATCTTTAAAGCAAACACAATGGCTACTAATTCTAGATAATGGGTAGGATAATTTCTTTCATGTGGCTTTAGCTGTCTAGAAGCATATGCCACTACCTTTCCTTCCTACATAAGTACATACCCTAATCCACTTCTGGAGGCATCACTCTAAATGACATAAGGTTTACCTAAAATGGGTTGAGTAAGAACGGAAGCTTCAGTCAACATACTTTTTAGTTTCTCAAAGCTTTGCTGGCATTTCTCGGTCCATTCAAATTTGAAATTTTTATGTAATAACTTAGTGAGTGAAGAGGCTATCATAGAAAATCTTTTCACAAATCGCTTGTAATACCTAGCTAATCCAAGAAAGCTTTGGACTTTTGAAACATTTTTAGGTGGCTTCCAATTAAGTACGGCTTCAATTTTTGTGGGATCTACCTTGATGCCTTCGGCTGAAACCACATGACCAAGGAAAGCAACTTAATTCAGCCAAAACTCACATTTGCTGAATTTAGCATGTAGTTGTTTGTCTCTCAGTGTCTGCAGTACAATTCTTAAATGTTGATCATGTTCTTCTGGTATCTTAGAATATACTAGGATATCATCAATAAATACCACTACGAATTGATCTAGATAAGGATGAAATATATAATTCATCAAATCCATAAAAGCAGCCGGTGCATTAGTGAGACCAAAAGGCATAGCTACAAATTCATAATGCCCATACCTCGTATGAAAAGCAGTCTTAGGAATGTCTACTTCCTTTACTCCAAGCTGGTAATAGCTCGATCTCAAGTCAATTTTTGAAAATGTACTGGCACCTTTTAGTTGATCGAATAAATCATCAATTTTGGGTAATGGATATTTATTTTTGATGGTGACTTTATTCAGCTGCTTATAGTCAATGCATAGTCTGAGAGACCCATCTTTCTTCTTTACAAATAACACTGGGGCTCCCCAGGGGGAAACACTCGGACGGATAAATCCTTTTTCTAACAATTCTTGCAGCTAAATCTTTAGTTCTTTCAATTCTGTTGGTGCCATATGGTAAGGGGCCATGGCAATAGGTGTTGTACCAGGTAACACATCAATACTAAATTCAACCTCCCTCGTAGGGGGTAATCCTGGTAATTCATCAAGAAAAACATCGGGGAAGTCTTTAACCATAGGTAAATCACTAACTTACGGCTTTTGAGCCTCAGATTCAGTAACAAAAGCCAAATAAGCCGCATACCCTTTTCTAATACATCTGTGTGCTGCAGTGGCTGAGATGACATTAGATAAGAAGTTAGATCGTTCTCCTATAACCACAATTTCCTAACCTTTTGGGGTTTTCAAGGTGATCATTTTCAAATGACAGTCAACAATTGCCTGGTGTTTATGGAGCCAATCCATCCCTAGGATAATATCAAACTTATGAAATGAAAATTCAATCAAATTTGTAAGGAAGGTAGTCTATTGTATCTGGATAGGACAATTCCTATATACTTTGTTCAACCCTACACTATGCCCCAAAGGGTTACTTACCAGAATATCGTGATCTAACTGTACTTTTTCTAATCTATTTCCATGTGTAACTATAGTGCTCAAATATGAATGTGTAGACCTGGGATCTATCAATGCACAAACAGTATCATTAAACAGGTAAAACTTACCTATAATCACATCTAAAACATCATGTTCTTCCCAGGCTCTACCTGCATAAGCCTTGGTCAAAGATGGCCTACCTGAAGCTGGGGGAGCTGGGGCATTGCCTCGGGCGAATGCAGCCCCACTAGGTCCACCTCTACCTCGACCTCTGGCTGAAGGAGTATCCTGTCTGCTAGTAGTAGTTTGTACAGCCGATGTAGTAGTCTATGTCTGTGTTCTAGGGTAATTCTTCACCAAATGATCTCGGGATCCACACCTCAGACATGCTCCTACCAGTCTCCAACACTCTCATGCATGTCGTCTCCCACAATGCTCGCAGATTGGAACCTTTGGTCTACTAGACCTCTGGGCCCGTGGGATATTGCCCAATGATACAATAGAGGGAGGTGCCCGTTTTGTGATGCATTGACTCACTACCGGTATGGCTGAGGACTCCTGTGGGGGAGCTGCTGTAGAACCTTTGGTTCTCTTGCTGGACCCACTGCCCGATGCTCCTGGGGCTGGCCTTCTTCTCTGTTGGAATTTGACCTGCCTACTCACTTCCTCTTGCTGAACCGTCTTTATCTTGATAGCTGCATCTACTAGCTCCTTCCTATTTGTGTATTCTTGTACTGCTAAGATCTTTCTCAAATCAATATGGAGGCCTCTCTTAAAAAGCTAACACATCTTCTCTTGAGGGAATTTATAGTCCTTCATATAGAAGCTCAGCCTCTCAAATTCCCAATCATACTCCTGGACTATCCATGTACCCTGGCGTAGTCTCCAAAAAGCCTCATCCATGGCTCTCAGATACTCTCTTCCCACATATTTATCACGAAACTGCTTGTAGAAATAATCCCAGGTAACATGCTCTGGTGGTGTATGGCATCTAATTGTGTCCCACCATATGTATGTCGGTCCCTGGAATAGTGCTACTGATCCCTCAAGCTTCTCTTCTGGTGGACTATGTGTGATTTGGAACAACCTCTCCATCTTATTAAGCCATTCTTCTGCTTGGTTAGCTGTGATCGATTCTCGACCATAAAAGTCCTATGCACCCAATCTTTTTAATTGTTCTAGTATAGACCTATTAGATGACTGGGGTGGTGCCTGTTGCTGAGGCTGAAACCTCTGAAAGAACTCCGCCATCATCTGCATAACATCAGCTGGTGTAGGAGGCGGAAGAGTCTATGGCACTGGTGCAGGAGTGTGCTGGGAAAGCCGCTGCGATCTAGTACTCGGTATTGATTCCTATGTTTCTGGGCTCACAGGAGCCTCACTCTCAGCATCACTCTCTATCTTAGCAATTTGTCTGGAGCCAGAAGCCATAGTTGATACTGAAATGCACAAGGGACGGGTAAGATTCAATTCCAGCATTTATATCACAATATAGTGGCATGTACTTGTATCATTATTATATTTCCACCCATTCTCCCAGTTAACATCACATTTTACGCATTAACTCTAATCTTAGGACTGTCTAAACCATGCTCTAATACCATTAAATGTAACACCCTCTATATAATTCCAAATCTGTATTATTTTAATTAACATTTCTACTACTGTCAATTTATTATTTAAATTTGAGAAAGTCCGACAACATGACGGCTTAATATTCATACTACCCAAGCCTACAATATTCAAATTACACTCCTAAATATCATTCCTCCAACTCCCAAACTTTAATCAATCAACACATCACTTCAATATAATTCATCATGCAATTAACTAAGAGCTTCTCTTCAAGCACACCAACCATAAATTTTACCAAGGTTATAAGCTATTACAAATAACTTCATAAGATACTTTGAAAATCTTACAAAATTTTTACAGCCCAAAATATAACAAAAGTTCTCTTACTCTGTACATGCCACTATTGGTCTTCAACGTCAGTTGGCTATACCTGTCCTTGTGCGCAGTTACAATAAACTACAATCTAAGCAACATAGTCGCTTAGTGGTGGATACATTTACATAAAATTTCACTTAACGTATATATGCCATGCAATTAAATCAATTAATTTCTTAATATTTTAAGTAAATTGCCAAATTTCATAAATTTCAATTTTATTCTCCTTATGTTAAAATTTTCTTCTAATTGACTCAAAATTTTTTTTTTACATCTAATTTCACAATTTCACCTTTTTAAGTGAAAATTTTCAATTATACCCTTGAAGTTTGACCTTTTCAATTTGGACCCAATTTTGACTTTTTGGTTGACTTTTCTCCAATTTAACTAATTTAACTCTAATTTTGACCCACTCGACTCCCTTTGATTTTTATTTGCTTTAATTACACAAATTATATTTTGGTCCTTAAAATTTTTTCTTAGATGAAAAAATTACCGTTTAGTCCCGGTAACTTTCCTTAGTTACTGTTTTGCCTTTTTTAGTCAAATTACCCGTTTGGACCATTTTAACCATATCTTTACCATAATTTGACCATTTTGCCTTCGATTAATCGTGTAATTATGTTTTTACCCTGATTGAATATATATTCCTCATTTTTCACCTTGTTTCATTCTCATTCATATTTTTAATATTTTAAAAGCTCTAAATAACTATTTTTCATAATTTCATATAAAATTACCATTTTGCCCCTAGTTGTAGACAGTAGAAAAATCATGAACCAGATAAACGAATGAGCAAATTCAGTAGGCAAGAGCAATCGTAACGCTGAGATATGGTGCTACTCCTCAGTATATCAGTATAATGAGCCAACTAATAGTACATTCTCACTTTTTCAATGCAGTAACAGTAAGGTAATAGTACAGTATAAAAAACACCATGGGGTGAGTACCCTTATGGCTAGCCATACTATCCTAGGGTGCTGGGTTACCCATTGAGCACTAAGGGCATGATAAATTATTACAATTTCATATTTTATATTATTTTCATGCCATTATACATACTAAACATATTATGTTAACCTTGTCATAATCTCATTTCCATTCATTCAAGCTTGTTACTTACACATTTCATAATTACACACACATTACTACAAAAATATAATTAAAACATGGCATTACCCACATGTGCACCATTCGACCACTTAAGGGCCTCACACTTACACATTGTTTTATTCTCTCTTTCTATGCCATACATATTTGTATATCCCTTTTATGACATAATTTAGTGAAATATACCATTTTCACAAGAATATTTTAAAGTTCTCAAAAGTTCCATCATTATATAACTATGGCACAATTAAATAAAATTCTCAAAATTTATTCCAATCAATGTAATTACATTCCTTGTACCTTATTTCATTCAATTATCATTAAACACAGAATTAAAGGTCAAATTACATCAAGGTACCCTAAGGTACCATATTCGGCCAAGCTAATTCCACTCACTTTTAATTTGATTTCTTCACTCATTTAAGTTTCTAATGATTCAAATTAACATTATATCACATTAGTTTAAATTATTTTATCATTTCATGCAATCTAGCATAGTTATATACTGTAAAAATCATAGAAAATTTAACTATATTAGTGAAATTAAATGTAATTTGTATCTACTAATCTCAATTAGGCTAATCTCCACCTAATATTCCTTTTCCTCCTTGGTTCCTTACTTCCTCTATGTTTTTCTCTTTGGGCCAAATTTGAAAGGGAGAAAATCACAAGATTTATGCATGTTTTTAATCTATTTAAAATAACTACTATAATCATCTAGGTAATTCTATATGCCTATGAAATTTCCCCTTCAAATTCCATCTAAAACTTAAGAAATTACAAAACCTTACCTTAAATTCCTAATTTCTTTACCTCCTATTGATGAAAATCCTTTTCCAGGTCAAAGAGGATGAATTTCTGAGCTTTAGGTTGTAATTAGGGCTTATGATTTAAAGAAAGAATGCTTGAGATGAAGAAAAATGGAGGAGAGGCAAATAAAAGAGGGGTTCGAATTTTGAAGAAAAAAAGGGGAAGTTGCAGAAATACTGGGGTTGTTTTCAGATATTAATGAGCTATTATAGGGCATCTTTGAGTGTACCAAAGGAAGGGCCAAGATTCATTCATTTTCCATTAGATCAAAGGGCCCTAATTTTTGTCACCTATTGTCCGTACATTAAGTTAGGCTCATCTTATTGGTCTAGGATCACTCACACTTGATTATGGCTTTATATTAATGACCCATGTATCTTTTTATGGTCAAATTCTCGGGTTTGGCCCTCCAAATGACCCGATCTCGATTTTACACCCTGAAATATGAATTTTTGTTTCCAATATCAGATTGCCATGAAATTTTACACCGAGTGTCCCTATATATTTAAGAACATGTGGTTAAAAGTTCAATTTATTCCAACATCATTTTAATATACTTCTGGCCCCGACAACTTGCATAGCTGGTCCGAGGCTCGAAATTCTAGAATTGTCAAAATTACTATTTTTCAATTCTTAGGATGTCTTTACATTAATTACATGGTATATATGAAATTTGGGAGAAATCGGAGATATCTAGGTTCCTCAATCGCTCGATCAAAGTTTTGATCAACCCTAGATAGACCTGTGAAATTTTTCTTTGTTTACCCGTTTAGAGACCTATTTGACCTCAGTTTCTCCTCAAATTGTACCATTAGACTCTGCTCAACCTGTACTTTCATTTCTTAGTCTCAGGTCACACTGTTCGTCGGGTCCCTTGTCTCGGGTTTTTCGATCTCGATATAATTATCCCTTTATGCTTGTTACCGAGCTTTCTCACCCTATTTAACTTCGATTTCCCCAAAATTTAAGCTAAGGTAATTTTTTGTGTTTTGTAACTTAATATGTATGACAGATGCAAAAATTGGGGTGTTACACTCAAGCGGTACTGATACGGTTTAAGTTGAAGAAAAAATTGTAATATAATGAAAATATCTACTATTGAAACTACGTTATACGTTAACAAATAAATTGAAAAACAACCCTATGTATTTTTTATAATAGCATTGTATTGTGTAAAATTTAGATAAATCATTAAACGATTGATTGCATTTTCAATTATATTGTAATCCAAAACATCTTAACAAACATACCCTAATACCAATATTCATGCAATTCGGTTGAATGAAATTTCTTTGGATAATGGTTATTTGGTTTCAATTCTTATGGTGGTATGTATTTAAATTTATTCATATTTTATTGGGATTTCATCAATTTTTTAGGGTTTCAATAGTTTTATTATATTTTATTGACATCTTGACTAATGTATAATTCAACATTGATAGTTATTAATTTTATATTCAAACTTGCAAAATGGATGTTAATATATAGATAGAATGCATGAATCCTTTGCTTTATCTCAAAGAAAAATTCTTCTTTTGGTCCTGTTTCGCTCCATACTAATGCAAATAGGATAGGTGTACGTAAGATAGGGTGTTTGACATGACATCCCATTTTTTATTAGCCAAAGGTGGCTCGATTTGTGTTAGCTTCAAATGGCATTTAATTTATGAAAGTTGTTTTTATCACTTCTCGATTATGAAAATGTTCAATTAAATTTCTACCCCCATTTGAGCCACTCAGTTTGAGCTATTAATTATTTCTTAGAATATTATACGACATCTATGATATTATATGTGAGCAAGTCAGTTGAAACTAACGATCTTGTGTATGAAGAGTTTGAATCTTTGTTGTTTTAATAATTTTATGTAATATGAATTTGAAAAGAGTTTTATTTGCTTCGATACCAAAACGATTGGTAGACGAATTCGAAATTACAGTGAATATAAATGTGTATGATTTAGAATTTTATTTGTATTGGGTGGGTAATTCATGATAGGTTTCCTTTCTCTTGTTTAGGGGTTAATGTTTATTTTGTCATCTGATTGATGATCATGATTAGGGTTTAATGGTATTGAGTATACAACCTATTTATATATATAACTATCAAAATCAGGATTTTCATTTATATATGGAAGTTTGGTTGTTAATTATCTCGGACTTATATTATAACGATTGTATTATATTGTATTAAACTTACATTTATATATGGAAGTTTGGTTTTCATGTTATATATGTTTGATTGTATTGTATTAAACTTACATTAGGTATTGTTAAACAAATTTTTTGATTATTCGTTTAGTGTATAAGGTATTGTTTGTAATCTACCAATGTATATTTATTAAGTGTGCTTTAACCTACTATTGAAAGTGACTCTATAATCCTTGTTTTTTTAATTTAAAAAATGTAGTTTTAAAATTATTTACGTAAAATTGTATGTGTTTATCATCACCTTTAGGAAAATTAATTAAACCCATTGTTATACAATATACTAATGTTCAGTTTTTAAATTTGTAATATCATTTCTTATAACTTTGAAATATCATTATTTTATTGGTTTGATGTGCTTTTTGATAATGCCTGTGCAAACCCAGTAATTGGCTTGTTCATGAACGTTTATCACTCGTGTTAACTTCAACAAAATGTGTTTGCTAAATTTATTGTTTATCTTGTCATAGTTGGACAATAGGATGGCTGAACGGTTCTTGAAGTGAAAAGGCTAGACTAAAAAGGCTACAATCTACTTTCATAACTTTTTGAATTTTTTACCACTTCTGAACCAAATATTTTTCACTTTCAAATCAACCATATCATTTATCAAATCAACAATATCAACTGAACAAAATGCATCCAGTGAAGTTCTTTACAACTTTCATTTTCCCATTACAAATTAGGATCAAGAGAGAATAGCTAACCATGCCGACACGGTTTGAAGTATCTATAACGGATGAAATAATGCAGTTTGGAGCCATGGTATGATTAGTTATTTGAACTTGTTTAACACAGCCATATATTTGAGACTAACTTAGATGTAAATCTTAAATTTTGAATTTGTGTTTATTTATTTTTTTATTTTATTTTTTTTATTTTATATATTTTTTTGCTATCTATGTTTTAGCGACTACCCAAAGGAACCCTGAGTGAATTTTATAGTCACAGTACGATGATTATCGAGCTAAGAAGCCTATCGTGCACATCATTCAACGTTATAGTCCATTTCGAAAAGGGCAGAGCTCTAATGGTTGATGGCTTCGAACTTTTCTTTAAACTATTGAGTATAAAGGCAAATTATAAGTGCATTTTTTTATCATACCCCATCATGCTTCCGTGTGATGGTTTTTAATGAGAACATAGTCAATGTGGAGTATTCTGATAATTTTTGTGTTGGTATGGAACGTACAATTAAGTTTTTACCAACATACCAGCCTCCCCTTGGTAAATGAATTAATTCGTTGCTTTTTTTCATTAAAATTTTGCTGGCAATTTATGCTCTTGTTTATATTACATGTATATTATTTTTAATTTTTTTTTGTTAGAATATTTATCAACTATGTACCTTGAAACTGCATTTCTTACAGATATTGCATCACCATGGTCATTCTCTATTGTTTGTAAAAAGAAAGGCCGGTGCTATCATGTGGTAAGTGTATCTATGATATTACATTTTATGAAAGTTAAAGTACATGAATTTAAACCATATGCTGTAACTTTTTATATGGCAGACAGTTTCACCCCATCAAGCTACCAAATATCTGGGTATATGTTGCCTCCAAATAAAACTCCGCAAGCTATTTTATTATAAGACTTATATAGTTTCTCCCCATCCATTCATCGTTTCTTATCGATGCAAAGTAATAATGCCAAAGAATGGGAAAAAGTTATCTTTTCGAACAAGCTTCGAGGGTGGCTAGGTACGGTTTGTCCATTTTTACGGTCTTGATACAGGAGACTTTTGCCCATTTATTCTATCACCCGATGATAAGAAGACATTCATTGTAAGGGTTTTCAGAAGAGGTATCGAAATCTGATATGTTTTATTCATTTTGTTGTAGTGCAAAATGTATGGTGTATGAACAAATGGAATGTAAGTCTTTTATGTGTTTATCTTTCAATTCTACTTGATAAATACCATAACTGCTAGCGTTTAAAAAATAATTCTCTTGTTTAGTAACTGACATAATTTTGTTAACCTTGGATCCTGAATCGTCGATGTAAAAAAAATGCAAATGTGTATGTTAATGTATAAGAAAATCATATTTCATTTCCAACATTATAAACTTTACTCGGTGTATTTGATCTTTCAAAAGTGAATATACCTATTATTTTACTGGAGAATCTGAATTAAACGGCCTAAGATTGGAAAAGTAATTGTATTCACTATGTCAACAGTATCATCACTGCATTCATATTTATGAAAACGCAGCATATTTAGATAACTGCAAACACTGTTTATACATTTTCAACAAAAGAATGATTATAGTGCAGTAAGTAAACCTAAAGATGACACGATCTATATATAGAAGATAATACAAAATATTAAGTTCTGTTCGATTCCAATTCATTGTATTAAGCAATTGCAAAAATTAAAAATGTACTAAGCAAAATTGGATATAGTTGTATTTGGTTTTGGCCTATGTTTATCTTTTAATTATACTTGATGATATCATAAATTTTGGCATTTAAAATTAATAATCTTGATTAGGAATAATTAAAAATATTTCAAAACCTTGACGAAGTTTGTGCAATTGACATAAATTTAATTATATTATACCGTGATTCATAAGATTGCCGATAAAAATTGTTCAAATTTATACAATAATGTATAAGAAAATTATATTTAATTTCTTACAAACTATAAACTTTACTTGGTGTTTTTATCAATTTCAAAAGTGGATACACTTATTTTCCTACTTGATAAACTGAATTCGTTGAACTAAGTTTGGAAAATAAAAAGCAAACATTTTTTTAACAACATTGTGTTTGATTTGAGATTTGAAAAAATGCAACTGAGTCTTTTCAAATAAATGCAGTCACTGTTTGTTCGACTTTATTCGGCCACGTAAGGGTTTTAAGTCATCCTAAAGATTGCGCATGCTATATATAAACGTGTACACAAAATATTCAGTTCTGTCCGACTTCCATCAAATGTATTAGGGTTTGGAATATTTATGATCTGCAAAAAAAATTAGTACATTTTAGTCAAAGTTTTTCACCACATTCGAACTTGTCTAATTTTAATAATGAATAGACCCAATTTACTTATCTCATTGATGCTTACAATGCAGTTAAAAAAATAATAAAAAATACAATGTATTCGGTTTTAATAAATCGATTAATTATTATGGTTTTGAATTGAACACACTATAATCTAAATGTACCATCTGTGCATGGGATGTGTGTTTTATTAAGTTTTACCATGACAATTGTGTAAGGTACAAATTGTAGCTTAAGCACTCTAGAAATGATGTTAGTTCTCGTCTCGAGGTGCACTGCCATTTACATTGCCTAGGCTTTTCCATTTTCTTCCTTGAAGCCATTCCAATGGATAATTCATGCCGCATTAAGGTGATGTAGGTTGAGCTTTACTTTAGCGGATTTGTAAGTCTTTTAGACAACGATTCCTTACAGTTATTATTAAAGCATACTCACCTATTCTGGTCAATGTTCTTTATAAATGAAAAATTATTTATTAATCTATCTCATAGTCACTTTAAATATTATGTTGCATAATTCAGTTAATTAATTAATCATATATATTTTTTACGTAGTTGATACCACATGCATTCATCCAAGACAGAGAAAATGTTATAGTTGCTAAATGTTACTTAATGATGCCAAACAACCAGCTTTGGCAAATGACACTTGAACAAGGCTACGACTATGATATATTAAATGACAACAAATCCGACTTTATTTGGGCTAATAATGTCCAAGCGAATGATGTTATTTTTTTCAGATATAGAGGAAACCTTGTGTTCGACGTCATTATCGTGGACAAAGATGGTGAGGAGGGAGCATATGGGTTTCCAGGTGAAGAGAAATTCTTTGCGAAATACGAATTTGGCAATTCAACGAACCCCCTTAATTTGAAATTTAATGTTGTCTGCAAGAATTTGGATTGGAATTACATATTGGTATGTGTGTGTAATGTTCTTGTTTGACAATTTTCATATGCTTATCTCTTTGTGAAACTAATCCCATATACAATGTAGCCTATATGGGGTAATGAAGCTAGTGATCATATTTGCAAAGAAGAGGTATACGTTCAAGCAAGGAAGTTGAGACTAAACGGCGTTAGCAAGGAGACGGTAAAAAATTATAAAGTTAAATTTCATTACAGTACTATTCCCACACAATCGAAGAAGGGGTTTTATGCGAGAGCAGGATTCTGATGTGGATGGAACAACATAACCAAGGATTATGAGATGGTTCCAGGATATGTCATCACCTTTATCCAGTTAGTTTTTTATCATCTTTTTTTTTTTTTTAGAGATTGGGTGATCAAGCACTAATTGCATCAAACTAATTTTTTGTGCATGTTAATATATATATATATATATATATATAGCTTTCGATCCTCTTATTTTTTACTTCTATATTAGTGGATATGGGGTGATCAAGTACTAATAGCAACAAACTAATAAAGATAAAAAAAATACATTTTCTTCAAGAGTACATTTGAACCACTCAATTTGAGTAATTTAGCAAGATCCATAATTTTATTTATACCTTACAAATATAACTTTCAAGCTAGTTTAATTCGCATAAAAAGAAAATTAATTCAAACGATGATAAGGTGATTTGAAAAAATTGCATTGGATTTGCCTTCCATTATACATCAAATAAAAGGAAACGTACGTGAAGAAAGATTTTCATACATTTTATCCACCAAAACGAACCACGGCCGAAAGAATATTAGGATCCTCCCGGTACACACGATATCGTCTAACCCTATCTCTCGTATTTGTTTCTTTTGCTTTTGACCTTATTCTTTCTTTCTCTGCCTCTCTCCCAATTTTCTGTTTCTAGATAATCCCTTCTCTCTATCCCCAAATCCCAAACCCTAACCCTAAACTTTCTGTCCCAAAGTGCATAAATTTTCTTATATGAATTTCGTTATTAACTCTAACGGTGGATACATAACGAAATTGCATATTGAAGTAAACAAATGCATAATTTGATGTCTACAATTAAGTTACCATCGAGCTCTCGCGAACTCTAGCAATTCTCTGTCCGTAACTGTCGCCGTTTTTAAATCTATGGAGGGCTCTGTGGTGGAGGATCTCGGAGCCCCAGAGTCATGGGAGGTGGCTGATTTGGACGAGACGATGAGCCGTTTGATGCTCAAGGATTCTAAGAAAGACTCCAAACCACACCCTTCCGAGCCTGCCATCCCCGATACTTCGATTTCCGTTCATTCTTGCTCGATGTTGGGGTCTGCGGGCACCGTTAGCGGTGACAAAGTGCCGGATGATGTACTTAATCAGGTCGATCAGTTCCTTCGCGAGGCTTTGCAGAACCCTCGTGAAAGGCTTTCAAGTAAGTTTCTTTTCTTTATTTTTTTTAATGCGTAGTCATGGTAATCTAGCTGAAGCAAGGTTCCTGATTGGCTTATAGTTTGTTAATTTACTGTCGGGTAATTTTGTCAAAATATGTTGCGCTATGTGCTTTTATTGTTCAATTATGGGCTCTGATGGATTATGAATTCTCCCATCTATATGATATGGGAGACCTTAAGTCAAGGCTTTGTGAGGCGCGTTTCTAAGATTTAGCTTCCTTCGAAGCTAAACTGCTTGCATGTTTTCTTCTCCTTGTTTAATTAGCGAGTGAGGAAGTAGCTGTTTAGCTTCAAGGGATTACAATCCTAAAAAATCAAGGACAATTTTTCACCCCAGACGAAAGAAGGGAAAGAAATTTGAGACTTTATATAATTTAGTCTCTTAATGTCGGAGAATACCCCTTCAGTTCCACCGCAAATACAACCTACCCAAGAGATGCTGAAGCAAGAATAAGCTGATCCCTATGATTGTTTAGTGACGAAATTTAGTGCATGTTTAGCACATTTTGTTTTGGATTTATTTAAGCTACGTATCTTAACTTTTTTCCCGGGTCAGAGATTCTTCATTTCTTTTCTAGGATTTACTGTTTTTGTGTTCAGTTTTCTAGAAATGCATCATCTGCTTACCATTGGAACATGAGAATAAGATTATTTGGGCTCACTTTTTGATAGCTTAGAGTGAGATTTAACATCTTGTTTCCTTTGTGTTTAGTAGGGTTCTATTTCAGCTTTTTCTTTTTACTTCTAAGTTGTAGGATAATGAAACTAGTTGATGAAGTTTCAGCTGTTTCTGATTACCTGTTTTCTGTTTCAAGTCATAAAATATCTAAACTAAACATGTTTATTGATATGATATGAGTCTTATTTATTTACTTATATATTTATTTAATTTATATTATGGGTAACAGCTAAGGAGAATCAATATTACGATACAGACAAACTATGATTTTCAGTCCTATTCAAATTATGATTTTCCAGTATTTTAATTTTCCTTTAAAGTTTTCCTTCTTTATTTAGGTTTCTTATTTTGGTAGGATGTTGTACTTTATTAATTAGGAATAGTTCTTAGTTTCCTTCTCTATCTGGGATTCCTATCTAGTAAAGTTGTCCTGTTTATACTAGTTAAGACATTTCCTAATTCTAGAAGGAAAAGTAATTATTAATTAGAATATCTTACTTAATAGGAATTCCTAAATGAAGAAAAATTTAGGAAAAACAAATTACTGAAAATTCCTAATTTGATATGAACTGTGGCAAGTTTGACCTGGAATCTTGATGCTCCTGCATCAGAGGCCAAACCTTGAAAGCCCATTAAAGTTGCCCCTCTATTTCTTTTTTGGTAGGAAATCTTAGAGAATATTAGCTTACAACCTTTAAAAAATGAAGCTTCTATTTCTGATTTAACCCAGAATTCCTTCAAAAAGAAGCTTCAGTTTCTAATTTAACCCAGTAATTAATTCTTATCAGTGATCCTGCCTTTTCTGCTTTATTTATTTTGTTGTTTTATTTAGTCTGGTATTTTTTTTCAATCATCCGTTGGGCTAATGTGTGGATTTGCCAAATTCATTTTTATCTGTATTTATTTTGCAGATGAACAAAGAATCAATTATGTGACTGCCAATGAGCAGTATCTTTGCTTTTTAATTAAGAATTTTATTTTTGCTGCCAAAATTCTTACAGTTCTGTTGTATTTTAAGTTGAGTCTTTATATTGATTGTTTCTACTGATTGAGATTGCATTTCTTTTGTTATGTTCTTCATCAATATATTAATAATCTTGATAACCTGAAGAATTGCCGGTATGAGCATTCATACAAGCATTTCTTAGAGTACCTTGTTTCTTTATCTATTTTTTCCTTTCATTTAAAATACTGGTATGAAAGTTACATTGATTAGACAGTTGATGTTTGTAATCATATCATGCTTTCTTCGTTATATTATTTTGAGAAAGTGTTGTGAAGGTCATGAATTTTATATTTGTCTTCTTATCTTGCAATTAAAAACCAGTGATTATTTTTGTGCAGTTCTGAGGATGGAGCAAGATGTTGAAAAGTTTATGCGGGATCCTATGCAGCAGCAATTGGAATTTCAGCAGTTGCCTACTTCATATTTACGTTTGGCTGCACATCGTGTGGCACAACATTACTCATTGCAGTCAATGGTTTTGTTAGACAATAATTTACCTGATGGTTTGGGTTCCAAAATTATTGTCCGCAAGACGTCTGACTGTAGGTTGCCTTTGATTCGCTTGGCTGACATCGCTTTAAATTTGCCATCAGAGGACAGTGGTGCCATTAAAGTTTCTATTAAACAAAGGCCCCAAAAGCGGTCTCAAATTATGAACAATTCAAATTCAAATTCAATGAAGACAAATAATTCCAAAAGTGTGGAGGAAAGAAAAGAGGAGTACAATAGGGCACGTGCCCGAATATTTAACTCTAATAGTTTTAGCAGTGTTGCTGGTGCAAAACCTGAAAGTGAACCAAGGTTGCAAGAGGGTCCTCAGAATGGTTTGTTTGGTATGATCAGGACAGATGAAAAATCTGTTTCAGGAACTTCAGAAATAAATTCTGGTAGAGGTTCTATTGAGTCTTCATCTGGTACTAATCGATCAACTAGAACTAGAGCAGAGAAGGATCCAGTTAGGTACAAACCAAACAATAGGGTGGCCATCTTTCGAGACCGTGAAACTGATAGGAAAGACCCCGACTATGACCGGAGCTATGATAGGTATTATATTTAATTTTCATATATCAACTTCTCCATATCAGTGTTGCAAGTTGTTTGAAAAGTTAAAAGGGTTCATTTTACGTGATAAGAAAGGTGAGTTCAAATAATAGGGTAAAGAGCGTAACATGTATTAGCATTTGTAGCTTTTATTATTCCAAGTCCTGAAACTTCAATAGTCAACTTTGGAGGATTAAGTATTGCTTCATCTGGTCTAGATTTGAGAACTGATTTCTTAGTTATCTGATCTTTCTGTTTTAGAGGCTTATGAATCTGCTTCATCTAGTCTACATTTGAAAAACTGATTTCCTGGCTCTATAATGCTAATGAGCACAAGTAATAGAGTTATTAATTTCTTTTTGTTCATAAATTTTATAATAAAGCTCACATCCAGGTATTTGCAAAGATTTGATCCTGGATTTGGTTTCAATGGAGGACCTTATACCATGCAGCCAATGTATACTCCTGCATTGAACTACAACACTGAATTTCCCCAGCTTGGTTCCAGCCACAGGCCACAAATATCCACTGAACACCAACCTCGCCCACTTCCTCAACACTTACCTGCTCCATGGGGTGCTGCATCAGCCCCTGCTGGAATTGGTTATGGTCATCCAGAAACAATGATGCGGCCATTCAATCCAAATCATGTGGGTGCACACTCCACATCTGCCGTTTTTCTGCATTCGTCTCAATATCCCTGTCAGCGCCCGGGAATATCTTTTATTCATCCTCATGAACATGTGCAGCCTTTTTCACAGGTATGGCTATTAGAATAGTGGATTGCCTTTCCTCACTTGTGGGATATTATATGTTTAATTTTTTAATTGTAGCAATTTTTAGACCTTTGTTTACAATTTTGCTGTACAGTCAAGGTAGGTTTGTCCATGATATGATGATCTACAAGTTCATTGGACAAACTGTTTGTAGTTTATAGTTCACTCATTCTAGAAGAGTTTATTTTATTATGTGTGATTTGTTTTATCATTACCTAAATTGGGATGTAATAAGCTGAACATGTGAAAGTTTGGTTTCCTGCTTGCAATATTTATTTTAGAGGAAGGCAAATGGGCATATAAGCTAATACTGCATTTTAACTGGTTAAATAGCGAGGCAATGCAATGGAATTGTGGAATGATTCATCTTGTTATAATGTAATTCCTGCTTGTTTGGTCTGTATTTTATATTATGGATTTGGACACATCCCATTAATTGTCATTTTTGTGCTTGTGCAGTCTCATCAACAGCAGCCTGACGCAAGTTTTGGTTTAGCCCGGCCCCGTTGAGGGGCTTGGGCCATGCCTGCACCCTGCCAGCTGGAATTGTGCTTGGATTTGGGGCTCATGTAGCTTGATATCTTTTATCAACTTGCAGGAGTGCAGGCATAAGAACCTGAGGTGGACGTCCATTCCGCCTCACTTGGTTCCAATTGAAGCTTCTCCCACATTTGATGCAGGATGGAGAAGTTACAAAGGCTCAGCATATGACTAGTCTGAAAGATTGAGAGCCCTAATTTACCATTGGTGGTGATGAAGAATGGGATTAGGAGAAGAATTGTCGTAAGCTTGAAATGTGCATTCTCTATGTAGACAAAGGTTTGATCTGGCTCCCATATCTCTGCTTTTTCTGTTTTTGAGTTTTAGAGGCAATTCAAATTCAATTATCACAATCGTTTAATATGGAATTGAGCAAAATATGACAATCCTAACAAAAAACTGAAGATTTGTAATCTATTTACTTTTCCCATGACCCAAAGCAATTATTGAAAATGTCTAACAATTTGGTGGTACCGAACCAAATTAATTTTGAACCATTTTTTTTTGGTTGAAAATTTTGCACCATTAAAGTTCAGTCTCATTAACCAGAATGCATGATGATGGAGTTAGTTTGTGATGTCTATGGCATCTGTGGTGGAAGACATAAGGCTTCACAAACAGTTAATAGTTGTGTAGTCACAGTAGAACTGGCAAAGATGGGATGTATTAGGGTGGTAATGGTGTGGCAATGACACCTTTGGAGGCCTGGCCAGTGTTTACTATACATCTTTTTAAAGATAAAATAAAACTTACCTTTTCTCAAAGCATACAACTTTTGCATGCAGCATTTTGTACATGTGGGGTTAATTGTTATTAATATTCCTTGTCCATCTCTTGCAGCACCATAAAGAGCTGAAAGGGAAAGTATATGAAGGTTTTACTGTTGAAGCTGGTGTTCTGTATTTATGCTTGAAGCAGCAGCTTGGTTGTCCGGCAACCTGGGACTTGGCAAGCTCTGATCACTGCCTTCACCGTGCTTTACAAGGATCCTCGTTAGAAGTAATTGGAACAGTTTGTTCTTTATAACAGTACATCTATTGGATTGTAATGGTATCTTGTTGTGATCACTCTACAATTTGAGGTGTCACTGGTTACCTACTGCAGCTGTTGGAAGATTTATTTTAATCTTGAATTTTCATGTTTTAAAGTTCTACTTTTAGGACGTGTTAATATGTTAGATGCATGTTTCGCGCTCTGGACAAGTGATTTCTCATCTATATACTTTAAAACTGTGTATTACATAGTTTGTCAATCTCACCTGAATATAGGAATTGCTTTCGTCATTCGAGGGTAGTTTTAGAGCTGAGAAGATTAACAATTCAGTCCATGCTTTCTCAGTTTAGTCTCTTGATACGACCTTTAAAATTTAGATTTGATTACTACTGCAGCCTTAGTTAAATAATTCTTATACAATAATTGAAATATTCGTAAAATTTAAAGTTAAGTAAAATTTAGTTGCTTTGATGGGAACTTCCTAATATATTCTTATAATCTTAAATTTAATTTAGAAATATACCCCAAAGGTGAGCATGGACAGGCATGAATGAAAAAATTAATCAATTTATTAATATCGATTTTTTAAAATTATTAATTATTAATAAGTCTGTTATAAATAAAAGTAAAATTACAATAAAATATAGAGGAAACTGAGAAATATAATTTCTCTGTTATATTATTATGTATCTAAAATAATAACATTGAGAGTATTTATAAACATAAAAATTTGGTCTGTATAGAAAATAAGCATATTTAGAAAAATAAATTTAGGAAATAAATTAAGTAATAAAGGAAATAACCAATATGAAAAGTTATCCAAATATGAATATTTCACAACACTTCCCTTTAGATGACTATACATTATAAATATATCTCGTTAAAATCTTGCTAAGAAAAATCCGGTGGGATAAAAACTTATCGAAAGAAAAAGAGTATAATAATTATATGTACATTTCACTCAATAATATAATGAATCACGCTAAATTTTTTAGTTGGTGCATTCCAATATTGTATACATACTTCTTGAAAATTGAACTTGGTAGGACTTTTGTGAACAAATCTGTTGGATTATCACCTGAGCAAACTTTGCAAATATCGTTCTGTCCTTTTTTCATAAGTTCATAAGCTAGAAAAATTTTGGTGAGATATGTTTGATTTTATCTCCTTTGATATAGCCACATTTGAGTTATGAAATATATGATGCATTATCCTCATACAATTTTGTTGACTTTTTTCCATCACTAACACACTTGTTTTTTTAATATGTTAAATCATGGTTCTCAATTATATACATTCACGACTTGCTTCATGGATGGCTGATATTTCTGAATGATTTGAGAAAGTAGCACTGATTGTTTGCTTAACAGATCGTCAAGAAATAGCAATGTCACCATATATGAAGACATAATCTATTTGTGATATCTAATAGGTATCCAGCATCAACATACCTTGCCAATTCTGAATTTACTTCTTTTAGAAAAAAACAAATCCATGTTAGAAGTGCCATAAAGATAACATAGAATATATTTTACTCCATTCTAGTGCTTTCAAGTTGGTGCAGAATTAAATCTTGCTAGCAAATGAACTGCAAAAGCTATATCCGGTCTAGTGCTATTTGTAGGGATGAGCATGGTTAACCGAAAATTTGGTTAATCAAAAAATCGATCCGAAACCGAACCAATTTTTAAGTTAACTGAACCAAAATTTTAGGTTTATGATTTTTACTTTAAAAATCGGTGGTTAACCAATTCGAAACTGAAATCGAATATTTATATATTTTATGAATTATATTTTAAATTTTACACTTATATTTTTTAATTTTTGTGTAATTTATAAATATTATGATATATAATTTTGTAAAATATATATTTTTAGTAAATAAATATTAAAATTATGTGCATAATTAGCGTTCTGTTGTTAGTTTTATATTGAATATTTTTAATTTTTATAATTAATTATGGAAATTTTATTTTTATTTTGATTATTTTAATGAATATTGTATTTAATTAGTATTTTTTTCATTTTTAAATTATTTTTAACTATTAAAAATAATATTATAAATTATATAATTTAATAAATTTATATATTAAAATTTTTTAGTGGTTAATCGATAAATCGATCCAAAAAACCGAATTAAAAACTGAAACCGATATAGTGGTTAACCGATGGTAATGGACTGATTTAAGAAAATTATTAATGGACCGGTTAACCAGTCCATGCTCATCCTTAGCTATTTGCAAGATATAAAAATGCACCTATTACACTAAGATATGGTACTTCAGAATCAAGAATCTTTTCGTTATCTTCTTGTGGATGAAAATGATATTTCTTGACATCAAGAGAACGAACAACCATTGGAATGCTCAATGGATAAGACTTATCCATAAAATTATTTTAAAATTTTCTTTCAAAAATTGATAATTTTTTTCATTAAAAAATCGTCACACTTCTGGCGAATTTTAAATTCATTAACAATATTACAAAATATCCTGCATGGACAATAATTATTTGCCTTTTCTATTTGATAAGTCATGCTATCAATTTTAAGGAGTTATGGACATTCATAATCATAAAATTTATAGTACACACTTTCCCTTGAATGTCCATTAATATATATTGTGCTTCATTAAAGCCCTACTGTAAAAAATTCTGTGGAATAAAAATCCACTAAAGGAAAAATAAGTACACAATATTTTTAATATACATTATAAGTTGTCTCATTAAAAACCTTAACAAGAAAACCCAGTGGAAAAAAATCTTAGTTAAGGAAAAAAAGTACGTGTATTTTTATTTCCTTTTAAAAAATATCGGTACACAACTTTAAATTTGTGTATGCAGAGTTCCGATACATAATATTATAAAACTCTTTTTTTAAAAATGAGCCACATATTTTCTAGATATGCTTACCATATATCTTCTGGATATATTATGGATAAACTGAAAAATAACAACTAAAATTTATTTTTATAAAATTACATATTGTACATAAGCATGTACAAATTTATCTACACATCTTTCATTTCTTTAAGATGAGAAATTTTATAAAATTTAATAATATAGTCATACGTACAACGGGTGCATGACAATGTACTTTTATACCATATCATAAATAAGTTATCTATTCTCAAATGATTTTCTTAACTATTCTTATTCTTTCTCTTAATTATCAATCACTTTTGGTGGTAAAAATTAATCATATAATAGTAATAATTATCATTTCTTAAACATACCATTTTCATGGCTATAATTCTATATTACTTTATTCATTTTAAGGAATGAAATAAATGTAATAAAATAATTTCATAACATGTATAAAACATAATTATATAATAGTTATAACAAATGAATTCATTTAATAACTGAACTCAAATATTTCTAAAAAATTACTCAAAGATAATAAAATTATCTAAATAAAATATATATGATTATACTAAAAATCTTTAAAACAATATATAATTTTAAGTAATAATTTAAAAATTACCATGTAATGCATGATTACATAATACATCAATAGAATAATATATGATTATATAATATGTTGTATCTAGTAACATTACAACCATTGTAGTACTCAATGGAAGATAATTTATAAACATATAATTACATTGTCAAAATTTACTCTTTTAATCAAATAGAACTCGATATTTAAGTCGAGATAAAATTTAGTTTATAAAATTCGTTAAAATATTTTGAACTCTTCAAGAGTTTCAGTAATTAAAATCATAAATAAATCATGACAATAGGTAAACTATAATACTTCAAAATCATATGCATAAAATTCAATGCATATATTTGTATTAAATAAAATTTTTCAGAAGTATTTATATGTTTCAGGCATGATAAATCTTTTAAGAATTATATGTAATTTTATTATCAAATAAACAAATAATATCAATTAGTTACACACTAATATATTACCAATTTGACAAACAATAAAAACTTATTGCATTCATTACAAGAAAATATATATTTTTACAATCAATGCCAATCCATTGCAATAAATGTCATAAATAAATCATATTTTATGACTTCATTATTTATTGCATAAATATCAATTGTACTCTTTTGGCATCATGTTTTTCAATATTTTGAACTGCAGGTTCAAAATTTTATATTGAATGCAATTAATATCTGTATTTTTTAACAAATTTAATTTTAAGATTCTTACTATATTGAAAATATCAACATCAATATTTTTATATAGAAATGTTGTCGATAATTTTATTCTTTTTAGTTCCTTTTAATAACAAATGACATATTGAGATCTCTTCTTTAATTTTAGGTACCGCCACTTCTAAGATTTAAAAATTAGTTATGCCATAGGTCTCTTAAAGAATACCCACCTCCATAATATGATCATATAAATTTATTTACTCTTTGCCATTTATAGATTTTATTTTTATTTGGAATCGAATAAGTTATCTTACAAGGCAAATTGTCCTACTAGGACATTGTTCTGAATTGAAGCATTTACAGCTAATACAAATGAGATTTAATAAATGTCTACACACTAATAAATACATTGGCATCATAATTAAGTGATATTTTAAACTTCAGGTTCACAATATAAGCATCTAAAATATACATAATGTATTTATTTATTTATTTATTTTAGCTGTTTTCTTTCCCTGATATTAGGAAAGCTATTAATCAAAATACAAATTTCAACTAAAATTGCAATTGAGAAATTTTATAATCTTTATAATGCATGTAAGTGTTGCTTACATCAATATTATATATTCATATATAAAAATGACACTATTGTTCTCATAAAAATATCTAGTAATTAACCGGAGGCCTTTAGTAAATATTTTTGCTAGACCTTTTAGTATGAACATGTATAATGGGCATATAACCATCTTTTACCCACGATATATGATCACTAGTATTATCAAAAAAAAATATTTTAATTGCATAATCTAGAAGTTGTGCACTTAATTTGAATAATCTCACAAACTGCAAGTTGTGAGTTAATAATAAATACACATGTGAACATTTTATTGATGTATCTTTCATAAATATTTAAGTATTTCACATGGTGGATAGTGGGCCCACATATATTTTCTTTATTCATTTCAGAATGAAGGGAATTCAGTTCCTTTATTAGCTAGTGATACTTTAGTAATATTTCTTGAGAACAAATAGATAATGAAAATTCCTTAAATTGAATTAAAGAAACTTTCGATTCTCTAATAAATATATGAATTCTCAATAATTTATACATTATAATCGATTCGGGAAGGTCAAACCGGTCAAGCCAAGTAATCAATTGTTAATTAGTAAAGTTCAAGTTTACTATTTTTATTATATTAATATTTATATCAATTGATAAACATCAAGTTTCTTAATATTAATATCAAATAGTTAGTAAATTTCGTGCTTACTAATATTTGTGACAGTTAATAAACTTCATTTTTATTAGTATCTTTTTTAATTTTACTATAATCAATAAATTTCAGGTTTACTAATATTAGTATCACCTAATCAATTAACTTCTTGTTTACTAATGTTTGTATAATTGATAAACAATAGGTTACCAATATTCGTACAACAATTAATAAACTTCAGGTTACTAATATTTGTATCTATTAGTAAACTTCGAGTTTACTAATATTTGTATCAAAATAAAATCAAATTATCTTTAAAAAATATATTATTTATCTTATACAAAGTGGATCTCGAGTAATTATCTCTCAATCTCAAAATGATATCCATTTCAGTGAATATCTTTTAAAAATAAATTTCTGCGGGACATATTGGATATATAATATATTTCATAATAGATTGTATGTAGGTAATTGCATTATAACTCTTTAGGAGCCTTTCAATAAATGTATTATACATAACAAAAAATACATATAGTAAATTGAAAACCAAAATATAGCTTTACATAAAATATATTCATCATATATATAATATAAGGATTAATAATTTCATATATTGGAGTTTTTAAAATTTATTGTAGGGTACAATTACTCAACCCTTAATCAATCTTATTAATTCATGACCATTAAAATAATTCAAAGTTTAAGAATTAAATCTATTTACCGTTTAATTTTGTAAATTATAATTTTTGATTCTTTCGAGTCGGATTGTTGTAAACCACCGATTTTCAATAATCAGTAGAGGCTATCGTGTTGATAACATGTTATAAATAAAAGTAAAATCAGAACAAAATATAAAAAAGAATGAGAAGTATAATTTTTCTGTTATATTATTATGCATCTAAAATAATAACATTGAGAGTATTTATAGACACAAAAACTTGGTCTATATAGGAAACAAACATATTTAAAAAATAAATAAATATAGGAAATAAATCAGTAATAAAGAAAATAACCAAAATGGAAAGTCATCCAAATAGAAATATTCCACAACAAAGTCCATTATGTTCGATTAAATAGTCCATTAGTTTCGCTTTGGTTAACCATTAAAATTTATAACATAAAATTATAAAAAAAAAAAGATAAAATTCAATTTAATTTCAAATGTGTAAAATAATTTAAAATAAAAATTACAAAATAAATTTAATTTACTAGTTAAAATTCACGTTATATAAATTAATAGCTAATATTATAAAATATATTTAATATTTGTTGAAAATTAATATGGTAAATTCTAGGTCAAATAAAATTTTGGATAATATTAAATATTATAACACAAACTTTAAAATATAAAAAATGTAATTAAATGTTATTAAGTAAAATATGAATATCAATATATAATAAAAATAAAATATATAAAAGTTAAATCATTTACTATATATAAATATTACTATATTATTAAAGAGAATGATATAATATAAATTTAATTTAAAGTATTATATAAATTTTATAGGAATATAAAAAATTAATATATAAAAATAAAAATATATTTTAAATATATTTTAAGTACTATTTTACGTAAATTTTAGAGAGATAAAAAAAAAAGAAAATTTTTTAAGGTATATATATATATATATATATATAACTGGTACTTAAAAATCAAAATCATAATAAAAAACCGAAAATATAAAAATTAAAAACTGTAATCGAATCTAATGGATCAGTTAATCAAAAAAATTAGTCCAATTTCGAACTGGTTTTGACGTTAACCATAATTTTAATTTTTTTGGCTCACTCATAATAAATACGGATGAAAAAATTTAAAAATTATTACATTTATAGTTAAAATTAAATTCAAATCCATTCATATGGTTAATCAGTTCGGTGTATGTGTGTGTGCGTGTGTGTGCGTATATATATATATATATATATATATATATATATATATATATATATATATATATATATATATATATATATATATATATATATATATATGATTGATAAGGATAATTTTCATAATTTAATTAAATTAAATTTCAATTAAATTATGAAAATTATCCTTATCAATCATATATATATATATATATATATATATATATATTATTTTAGGTACAAAAAATCCCATTTACGAATATTGATGAAGACAAATTAATATTGAATTATTTTTTTATTATCTTGCAAAGTGCTTATTATGTAATATTTTTTTATTATATTAACATGAATTTTTAATAAGTTACATTTTTATTTGTATTTTTATCTTTAAGACTTTTGGAATTCACATTTTAATTTAATGATGCCTTTTTTTATGAAATATATGGTAATTGTATATGTTAATTTTTTTTCAACGGTTGATCAATAGCTAATAATTAATTGACTTCATTTAGTGGTCATCCAACTAATGATTTATCAATTATTAATAAACTAAACTTAAACTTAAATTATAAAAAAATCAATACTAATGGATTGAAATTGAAAAATTGACCATAGACTGATGAATTAGTCCCCTATACACCCCTAATTGTGTTTTTATTATTATTATTATTATTATTATTATTATTATTATTATTATTATTATTTAATTAATTAAAAGAAATTGTTCAAATAGATTTTTGGTTAGCCTTGATGTTAGGATTAATCCTAACAACTGTTTAATAGCAATTAGTGGGTAAGAAATCAGTAGAGTTTAGAAAGAAATTGAAGAAGACAGGAAGAAAAGAGAAGCAGAAAATAGATAAGACAAAAGGCATATTTGGGAGAGAGAAAAGAAGGGAATATTCAGATTTGTATTAATCATTATAGTCCTTGAAGGGACATTACAGCTATATAGGAGTGTGACGCGTGCTGAACCTCGTAAGCACCCGATTGTTCTCAAAACATGCTTTTAGGGCTCGAGATTAAATCAAGGTTTGTTTAACTCTTGAAAGCCAATCGCTTCGCAATAAGCAAAGATTCAACCCAACACGCGATGCCCTCGAGACTCTAAAAGGCATAAGATAGCGTATTAGAGTATCCCTATCTATTCACTAACGATCAACCTACGAGATGTCTGCTGAGCATCACAAGTCATGCATTATGGAGTCACCACCCAATATAACATTGGGAAAGTGATTTTATGACCTTGTGAAACTGAAAATCAGAGATAGTTTAAATCCCACCCCTATTCACATACTTGGTTGATAACATAATTGATTGTTTATGGTCAATTATCTAAATCTTCTTCTCATGCATTACAAGATAAAGAAATAAAATAAACACAAACATGTAGAAAGTGAAAAAACATACATAAATCGCAGCAATTTAAGGACATTGGTCCCGGCATGAAGGATCATTTAGTTTATTTTAATTTATCGCTCAAATAAAACATTTTGAGAGAAATCAGAATAATGAATGTATAAACAAACATAAATCGGGATATTCATTGTATTTGGGAATATTGAGTCCCATATGCATATTTACAAAAATTATTTTTGTGTGATTTTGGATGAAATTAGGAAATTGATCCATTTTATTAATAGAAAATTCAATCAATTAAATAAAAATATTTAATGTGAATGTCCTTGGTTTTCGTGCTAAAATACCTTTTTTTACTAATTATTACAGCTTGAAATAACAATATAGACCAAAAATACAAATAACTTAAATAAAGCAAATATTTAAGTAAATTAAACCTTTCTAGACCGACTAGATCCCTTTGCTTTTTCCCGAGGTGCTCCGAATAAATTGTGAATATTCATATACCTAAAAAAAAGGAAATATAATGGATTAATTAAATAAGAATAAATGATAAAATTATATAATTTAATAAAATAACAAAGTGAGAAATAACACATGTATTAATTTGTTTAACATTAACCACATAATGCACAAAAAACAAAAAGAGAAACACATAGAAAACAAAGGAAAGAAAGGCCTAGAAGGGGGAAAAGAGTGAGTCACGAGGCAACTCAGAGAGAGAGTGAGTCACGGCCATAAAGAGGACAATTCACGGTCAAAAAGGGCCGAGTCACACCCAATCCAATAAGTCATTGGCCTCTCCAAAACGAGTCACGACCTTGAGTCAGGAGTGAGTTACGGGCTCACGGGCTTGGTCCGTGAGTCAGCTCTAGACAGTCCAGTGTTACTGGAACATCGCCGTGGCTAAAACTCAAAGCTCGAAAACTTATTTTGAGGCTTAAAACTCATAAAAAATTCCGAAACTTCCTAAAAACAACATATAAACTTAAAACAATGTCTAAACACATCACACAACACAATTTGTATTGTTTTATCATGTGAGAGAAAGTTAGTTATAGAGAGAGAAAATGCCTTAAAGGATAAAACTCATACAAATTCACAAATTAAATATAGATTCATGCATAACTCACCAAAATACACACAAACATACCAACTACACATTATTTACACAAAGAAAACATAAAATCAATATTCATAAAATATTTACAGAGGAACAAAGCAACCAAGAAAATAAAGAAAAATATAAAACAGATTTTTGTAAGAATTAAAGTCCTAGATCTAGACAAGAGTCAGAGTTTTGCCTCTTACATTATCTTCAGTAGAGCTATTTTTATAGAACCAGTGAGTGTACTTCTTCTTCTTCTTCTTCTTCTTCTTCTTCTTCTTCTTCTTCCTATTTCTTACATTTTCTTTTAAAAACTATAGCAAAACCAAGCAAAAACCAGTCTTTTTCTCTCTTATTTGTTAGCCAAAAAACGATTGCTTTTTTGTTAATCCCCAAAAACTATCCCATCCCTCCTTAATTACTTTTGGATTAAGATTAAAGGAAATTAGAGATTTTTATTTTTGAAATTATCTCCTATTTCTTAGGGTGAAAGTCTGAAAATTTGGAGTTATGGCCAGTGACTTACAGGCAAAAAATAGTGGGGCGCAAAATCATTTTAAACCAAAAATTGGTGAGTCACAGTCTTGGCCTGTGACTCATTGAAGAGTTACGAGCTAAAAAAGGGAGTGAGTTATCCACTTAAGGCCTGACTCGTAGGTGAGTCATGGGCTTGACCTATGAGTCGAGCTTGTGACTCATTCCTGAGTCAACCAATGGCCCTTAATCAAGACCATTTCACCTAATTTGCCAAAGGAAATGAAAATGCACTTTTAAAAAGACCATTTTCCTTAAAATTTAACAAAATATTTTCTCGAAATAAACATCGCTGTAGGAGAATAGAGAGCACTTGCTGCTTTCTAGCTGTCTCTAAAATAATATTATCCTCATTAGTTAACCCTGATAAAGGCTGAATTAGGCCCAGTGTCTACAGTTGCCCTTAAGTTTGGGACAGCTAACACACTAGTGTCTAGGTTTGCCAAAGTTCAGAGCAAAGCGATAAAAAGACATGTACCTGAGATCATGAATCTCAAAGTGTAGACATATACCATTCAAGACAATGAATTTTTGGTTAAGTAATTACCGCTAGCTTGTTGGCATTTTAACTCTTGACTGGGTGATTATCATCAGTTTATCGATGTTTTAACCTTGTTGGAGTAGTTACTATCAACTTGTCGACGTTTTAACTTTGCGTTTGGTATTTATTGTCATCTTGTCGATGTTTTAACCTTGGATCAAATAAGTAATTATCGTCAGCTTGTTAACGTTTCAACTTTTGATCAAATCAGGGTGATTATCATCAGCTTGTCGATGTGTTAACCTGGTATTGACTGGGTAATTACCGTCAGCTTATCGATATTTTAACTCAGCTGGATCATTTGACTGGTGCCAGCTTGTAGCCACATATGATTGGGGAAAACAATTAAATGTCTTTTAAGAGGATTTTTGCTTTTGAATGGTATATCACTTCTTAAACAAATACCAGTACCTGCAGAAGTGTCTGACATCAGCAAGAACTCTAATGCAACAAAGGAAAATTACTTACCCTTTTTATGGGTTTGTATGATTGTCTCTATGCATGTTTAATCTTGAAATAAGAAGGCCATCCTTTTAAGGAGTGTGATGGGCATACTTCTAACATTTGCACAGTCTAGGTGTGACTGAACTTCAATTTGATCAGATTGTATAACATTTACAATGCTAGGGTGTTGTTGATGTAAAATTTTTGAAATGCCCCCTACTTTAAATCAAGATATAATAAATCAGTTTGAGATATATGATGTTTAATTAATTTTTCTGTTGATTGATTTATAACCCCGGGCTTATTGAATTTTTCATAATTCATACAAGCAATTTTTCTTGTTGTTTATCATGTTTCATTTTATTTTATTATTATTCATTTTATTTTTGCATTTTTGGTCACATTATCATTCATCACTATCATTATTATTATTATATTTGTTTTGTTTTTATTTGAACGTCATATAGGTATTCATAGAGAAATTAGCATGCATGTATGCAAATAAATAACATAGGAAAAATAAATAACATCCATACATTGTCTAAATAAAACTAAAATAAAAATGTTAAATTTAAATGTAAATACAACCAAAAACGAATATAATAACAAAGCATAAATGATAAAGGGCTCCCTCAAGGTCATCGATGGCGTCTCGATTTAGAGGGACCCGATGGTCTAATTGAAAAACTAGGGGGTAGCTATGTAGGCCCTACCTCTGATAAACCTGGAGGTGGTGGCGATGGTCAGAGTATGGTGAACTCGACTCCTGTGGCCTAGGCTAGGGGTGTTAGGGCTTGTCTTACAAGCTCAGCTAAATGGTGCAGGTTATCTTGAACTTGCCTCATGGCTAACTCTTGTTGATGCACTGCTACTTCTACCTGAGTCAAACGGGTAGTATGAAGATCTCTAATCTATGTTTGAGATCATAAACCTCCTTTGTAACCTTTTGTGCGACGTTTGTAACAATGAATACAGAAACATCAATGTCTCGAGTGCGTTTACTAAAAGATCATCTGGATAAAGCGACCATCTCACTCAAAGTCTGCAAATCCTGCCTCACACCTTGAACGACAGTCTCCAAACTAGCCAATCTACTCTCCTGGCCTGCAGAAGCACTATAGAAAGCTACAACTACTGGTACTGGACCACGAGAAGTAGAGGCTCCTAGGTCCCCTATGTACTGAACCTGTGAGTCCTTGGTGAAGCTGGCATGCGCAAAGTGTTGACACTCTATGATGATGTCGACTGTGACCATGTGGAGTGACTAGGACTAAACCTCATATTGGGGGCCTGAGTGCCTGACCAACAGGTGAATGGGGCTCCTGCATAAAATCTCTAGAATACTCATGAGCATTGGGAGGAGAGTGGGCAGCCTGTATAGGACCTATAGGCTGAGCACTGTCATGTGTAGTGTGTCAACACCTATGAATCCTCAACTTGTAGTTCAACTCCTCCACTGACAATAATCTATAATCTCCGGTTTGAACGCGCTCAATCATGTGCATGTCGAATGCTATGTCAAAGCTCACTACTATATCCCTCTCAGCCTATGCTCCTATTTCAAACTCAGGAAATCCGAAAGATAGCAATAATCGAGTGACTATGCCCCTAATAATTACTGGAGTACCTGGTGCTTAGGCTATCCTAGAGATATGTTAGTGGTTATGTCCTAGGCCAAATATTTGATCCCTTATGTAATGTCACATTTCATTTTATAAAATTAGGTTTTCTTCATGTCATAATATTATTGGTATGTTACATTATAATAATATTTGTAAATAACAATCTAATGTTGTTTTGACTATCCCTAGTCATTTATTACTAAAGAAATAATGATAAATAAAGACTAGTATGAGTTTGATTTTATAATCATGGGATGATTATATATGATGATATAAATCAAACTTATAGGTACTTATTGAAGAACAGAGTACTGGATAGACCCGCTATGCGATACTATATAGGCTAATGTCATTAACGATCTCATAATAGTTATGTTGTCGATCCTTAGACCTGAGATTATCACAATATCCTACATGAAGAACATTATATTTTGACATAATTAAACATTATCTTTAATTAGATAATCATAAAGGTTAAGATTAGATATGATGAGAATAATGCAAACGATAGTGAATAATCAAGAAGCAATTTGTCCCTCTTTTATGAGAGAGATATTCTTGGACCCCTTGATAAGTAAAACTGAGAAATGCATGGCCGTACTCAAATGAATTGATGGAGCGATCAATGTCATTTGATATTATCAGTCTATTTAATGATCGAAAAATTATATGTTTGGACTATATAAGTTTGACATGAACCATGAATTATGTTCAAACAAGATATCGTGTGACAAAGGGATTATAACATGTTCTATTAGGTTAAAATTAAATTATCGATATTTATATTATTTGGGTAGTCATAATATTCTACTAGAGACCACTTATGACTTGTGAGCCTGTGATGGGATTGGGGCCCATTGCCAATATAATATAAACCTATTGGATCACACACATAAAATGTGATGAATGGACTAAGATTTAATTTGGGTGTTTCGAATTTTATTTTGTGATAAATTTAAATTCAAAATAAATAATAATAATAATAATAATAAAGATTAATATTATAATTCTTATTTTAAATAAGATATAAAGTATTTCTTATTTTAATAAAAAAAAAGTGTTAGTGTAAGCCCTAGCCCCAATACATTGTTGTAAAGCATTTAATTTAATAAATGAGGTATTTATTTTATCGATTGTATTCCTGTGCATATCAAATGATAGAACTATCCAAGAATGTTGTTTTAGTTTAAGTTATCATGTGTGAGACATATGGTTGTAAGACGTTGAAATAATTGAGACTTCATTCTAAATATCCCTAGTCAGTCATTATTATGGGAATAACAATTGAATTAAGACTAGTATGCTCTCTCTGATAAGTTGAGTTCTATCTTACGGATCATAAGGACAAGAGTGTTAATCAGAGATAATAGATACATGTTTAGAACATGGTATCTGGATTCGATCCGTTCGTGAGAAAACTACATGGTACAAGTCATAAGTGTTTCTCATGTGCAAGTTTTGTATCAGAGTTCTTAGACCTGAAATCTCTATAAAAATCTTTATAAATTACTGTATACTTTGACATACACCTAACGTACTCGTAACAGGGTGACAAGTATGGGTATGATTGGGCATGCACTGATTCATGTTAGAGAGCATGAGAGAAGTAAAGGGATTACCCCTCTCGATAAGAGAGAAAATATCATCAGCCACTTGATCAGTGAACTGAGAAGTGTAAGGCCATACAGAGATGAAATAATGAGTAATCATTATTTATCTGAGAGTTCAGTGTCACTGGAATATCAAGAAAAAAATTAGTATATATATAAGGATGACTAATTCCATGCCTTATATTAATTTTGATATTTATGGGTAAGGGACTATGTAAAATTGCATTAGGTCACTAAATGTCATTTGCATTTTCATTTAATTTGGAATGGTATAATATCTTGCTAGAGAATATATATAGCTTTTGAATTATTTATTAATTCATTGCCAATATTAAATGGATTTATAGGATCGCACACAAAACATTGGGCTTAAGATATTTAAAATAGAGTATTGGGCATTAATTTGGGCTTTTATTTAAAGTCAAATTAATGTATGTAATGGGTATTAAAATTGCTAAATGGACCTTGATCCATGAGAGAGAAAATCGGCATTTAATATGTTTATTTCAATTAATTAATTATCTTGGAATAATTAAGGTAATTGATTATTAAATATTAATAGCATTTGAATCAAGATGAAACACTTAATTAGGAGTGATGAGGCCGAAATTCAAAGGAAGAATCCTAAAAAATTTTGGCATGTATAAATCCCTAATAAAGTGGTTTGTTTTGATTAAATGTCTTATGCCAATTTAAATTAATTTGATTTAAATACTAATAGAATTTGAATTAATTTAAATGACTTAATTAGGAAGTGGTGGAGGCTGAAAATTAGACCTAATTCTACTGAATTTCGGCCACCACAAGTTTTCCTAATCTAGTGATATAAATTGATTAATTCTATTTTGACCTAATTAGTTTTTCTCTCTCTTTGTGCCGCCACTCTCAAGGAAAAAGGACTTTTTCTTCTTTCTTTGGATTTTGGATAGCCATTAGTGAACCTAAGGAAGAACAAGATCAGATCTTGTGTCTTTATTTGAATATCCATAGCCAAATACACAAAGATTAGAGCTAGCACTCTAGTTTTAAGCCATCTTTGCAAGTGTGTGTGCGAGCATAGAGTGGTGTGATGTAAAGGCTGCTCCTTTGATATTGGTATTCAAGATCAGAAGTCTATCTTATATATTGGCCATAGCAAAAATCAAGTTTTAAAAGCATCCAAGGTTGTGAGTTTTCATAAAATCCTAAAATTGCATGTTTCGATTCTATGTTGTATATTGCGTGGCATGAATGATCAAATTTTTAATTTTTTCGCTGTGTCATTTTCATGTTTATGCCATGTGATATCCCTTCAAAAAAAGTGGGCTTGAAATTTTTTCGCTCTAAATTAGGGTCAGAACAACTCTATATATATAATGATATGAATAGTTTAAATCCTAATTAAGCATATTAAATTAGAGTGGCAGCCGTCACATTGAGTAGAGAGAAAAAAAATTTAATTTTTTTTTTTGTAACTTTGAGAAAGAACAGAAAATCATACCCTAGCCGCTAAGAAAGGGAGCTAGCACCCCGGGCATTTTTGTTCATTATATTTGAGTGTGGATATTGGTAGAGGGTGTCATTTCGCATGAGGCCGCACCTATAAATTCAATTTATTTACGCTTCGAGATGTTAGTAATCGTTACATCCTTTCTATTGAATCAATTGGATTGCATAGATCCTGGTGGGTTTCTATTTTTCACTGTGATTTTTTAACTATTATTTCGAAACCCAACAAGATATATGCAAAATCTCATAAGCAATATTAATGCGATGACCCTCAACCATACCCCAGAGGCTCCAGATATCTGCAACATTCAGGCACCCTGGGCTCCCTAATCAACCCATATATGAACTCGAGAGGAACCTTTGTAAGTACCACAATAGCTGTGAAATCAACATAGTGGCCTTTGCTGTCGTGGGATTGTAGAAAAAACCTGACCTGGCAATAACGACCCACTGATCATCTCCAGCTGTCCTTCCTGGAAACATCACATCATCTCCCATTGGTAAGCCAAAAGCCTCAGAGACTCATGTCCAAGACATGTTGAAGGTGTAATCAAAAACTCAAAATGTAACCACCCTAGCTTCATTATTAGGGTGTTGATAACCTCTGTACTATAAAGTAGCTAAAAACTAGCAAACCACCTCTGGATAAGTAGTAAATGTAGGAGCATAGAAGTCCAAGCATCCGACTCGTGCGAGATAATACTGTGCATCTTCCCAGATGCCCATGGTATATAGAAAATGCTGGCTCATGAAACTGCTGCTCTGGAAATTCACTTGATATAAGGCCCTGTGCCTAGCAGCCTATCTTGGTGTCATCACTTAGGTGATTCTATGTCTAGCTGTGGTTGTGGTTGAGCTTTTCGGCGTAGAGGCATCTATATAATTATGAACAAATCAACATATTTATGAAAACACTTATTAAGCAAACATTTGATTATAATCATGCATCTGAAGTTGTCCATGACCAAGGCATTGAAAACAATAATTTACTCAAAATAATGAATCTATTTTCAGCACAATCATTAATTTTCACAAAAATTATGTTGGAAGCAAGTGAAAATAGACCACGAATATAAATTTGAAATTAACAGTATTAAAAGGAGCAATTGTGTAATCATTCGAATTTAAATTATTTACCCTAAATAATGTGATTGCTGCATATTAGAAAATAAAAGGCACATACACATTTATTATTAATGTTCGATCTATATTACAAAGTAGTCTTTATATCAACATTCAGTGAAATATACGAAATTCATGCTGAACATACATAATAAAATTAAGGCTTATTAAATATACATACATTGTATGGCAATATACACATTAAATAATAAAATTTAACAAAAATTGGATATCATGGCGACTAAGACTGGAAGCCTTCCTATACAAAAACAAATGGCGCAAAAATGCCCAAACTCAATCACAGTGCATCATACACCACCAGGCATGTTTCGATTACATTATAAACACTTATATGTATGCACATATTTGCAAAACATTACCAACATTATTCTTAATTTTCTAACTTAAATAAGGAACAAATTAAAAATAAGCCTAGGATTAAATTATTAAGATTAATTAAACATCTAAAGGAACTAACTAGCTAAAATTATATGTCTAAAGATAAATTTAAAAAATCACAGAGGCATAAGCAATAAATCATGCACAAATATATTAAACTTAATCACTAATTATACAATCTACCAACTAAAAATAAAATGAAACAAATTAAATTAATTAGACATCGTACACAAAATTAAGCTAATTACACAAAATTGATCTAAACTAGAAATTTCATTAACATTATTTTTATAGTATTATCTAATAACATTTTATTATTACTTTTACTGTAATAATATCTATATACTATTATTATTTTTTTTTTTTTTGTTTCTTCCCTTTCATTTTTCTCTTCTTCCTCTGTTTCTATTTTTCTTTCATTCTTTCGTTTTTGCTCTACTACTCCTATGGGGCTTTATATGTGTCTTCGTTCTTCTCTTCTTTTTTTTTTTCATGCTTTAGTTTATTATGTCCCATTTTGTATGCTACCTATGGGAATGATTTAAACTAACTACAAACACTAAAAAAAAAACAAACTAACAGTAAACAAAAATAAACAAAACATTAACAACAAAAACAATCAAAGTAGACAATGAATTTGATTTTAAAAACATAAATAACTAATAAAACGAATTTATAATACAAATAATACCCAATAAATAAAGGAAAGTTGAGGAAAGTTGAAAATGGCCTACCTTGGGGCTTTAATGGTAGAAGAATATTTAGGCAATAAGACACGGTGAAACCGGTATCCTTACGTGCGCAACTCAAATGCGATTCCAACGACAACAACAGCGCATCAAACGGAGCTCGGAGCGGTGAGAAATGGGCAAAAAATCTTCTCAGTGAGTGTTAGTCGAGATACAATAGAGGGAGAAGAAGAAAGAAAGGAAGAATAAGGTCTTTTAAAAACACAATTTTTAGCGAGTCACGGACCATGGGCATGACTCATGGACAAAACGATGCAGTCTAACTAAAGGAGGAACGAGTCACAGCCATTGAGGCCATGAGTCAAAAACGACTCACAGGTCGGGCCCGTAGGTCACGAGGGACGGTCAATGTTCCCCGGACAGCCGTGAAAATCGAAACGGGGAAATTAAATGGCCATTAAATCTAATTAATAATAATTAATCTAAATTAAAAACTAATTTTAATTAATTAATTTTTTTCTTGAATTTTTCCCTTAAATTATTTTAATTACTCTAATTATCTTTTAACAAACACACTTTTTTTTAATTAATTAATGATTAATGACTATTAATTAACCAATTAATTATATTAAATTAAAATTTTTAAACATATATTATATTTAATTGTAATATTTACTCCCTGAATAAAATCCCAAGTCTTGGGGATAATCACAAGCTTGTCCCTGCAAAACCAAAAAATTCAACAAAATGAATTTATGCAAATGCATGACCCATGCAAAAGGAAATGCATCATCTACGTGGTTTAAGAATGACTCAAGGTCCAAGAGAGTAAGTCAAATGAGTCAAGAGAGTGACTCACTTTTAGCCTGTAAATAATCCGTGAATCTTTTTATTTGGCCTTCAAAGATGTTCATGCAGCTTCTTGCTATGGGCAAGTGCTCCATTCCACAACTTTTATTATTTAGTATTATTTAATTAATTAATTTTAGTTATTTTAGACTTAATCTAGTTTCACTTAATCTTAATTAATTTTTCCAGTCCTCCTTTCCTTTTTCTTTTTATCATATTATTATTATTATTATTATTATTATTATTATTATTATTATTATTATACACTACCTTATATTAATAATGTACCATTAATTAATATATAATAGCTTTATTAATTATCCTTTATATTATTTTACAGATTCACTATTTTAAAATGACAAAAACTTTTTATACCAAAGTGCACAAACTGCTTGATTCCCAGGACCTGAAAAAATCCAATTTTAGTGCTCGGCTTGATACTAATCTTTTGTTAGCAGTTGCTTGGTATTGGGATCCTCGATTTTACATTTTTAGGTTCACCCATCAAGAGTTATATCCTTTGGCTAAAGAGTTTGCTAAAATCATAGGCATATACTTTCATCCCAGAACCTTGCCTTGTGTCCTAAATTGTGTACCGAATTATCCAAGAGACACAAGTTAGACCCTAGGGATTTTACCCTATGCTATTTTTAGATTGTTGCCTCGACAAGGACCTATTCCTCTAGAACCACTGCTTGATGCACTGAATGATTTCTCTAACATACCTACTTTTTAGGTTAGCGTTATTATGCTAATCTGTCTTACTCTATATTTAACAGTGAACCCAGGGGAGTTAGCCGGCGATTACCAACTGCTCGGCGTCATTGATGGCATATGCGATGGCCTGACTCTTTTCCCTATTGTCTTAGGAAAAACCATTCTTGGCTTGAACATTGTCTATTCTGATCCCGTTATAGCCTTTTCTGAGAGCCCTTTATCACTCCAAGTATAGTCATTATTTTAAAGGTAGTGGGCCCTTTGTGGATTTTCACACTAGCTTTTCTTAGCCGAAAATACGTCCTTTTGAATTTTCACGTAATCTCATGCTTTATTTTTGCCTGAGATGAGCCCAATTCAACCCCAGCAGCTTTTTCCCCCTTTTTTCTTTTTTTTCATTTATTTCATTCATTTCATTTTTTTCTTTATCAGGTGTGGCTGCAGGAGAAATTGAACTTACTTGAAGAACCACCTTTTAGAGTAATCAACACATACTCTTTGAAACACTATCTTCCTAAAAGATGACTTTACAACTTCAGCTTACCACCAGAAGGCTTTACATGGCTAGCGAAAGTATATGACAATGATATCAACTTCATGTGCACATGGTTAGTACCTAATTACGTAACCCAGGACAGTCAATTTGGTTGTGTTCTATTATATGGCCAGCACAGAACCACCTTTTGTGTAGTTTCTCGATGTGCTCGCCAATTTGGGGGGCAATAGGACATCGTAAGATGCCTGTTATCATTTTAAGGAGGTACTCTGTCTGTTGCTTTTTCTTCTGGTTACCATCAGCTATGGTCACAGCTGTATGCAAAAGTTGATATTTGAAATCTATCTTTCAAAGATTTCCAATCCTTCAGCCCTTTTATCCTTAAGCCCTCATTCAGGTAGGGATTGGCATTCCTTATAAAAAGTCTAATCTGATCAGCGGTATCAGGCTTTCGCTTTATCTCTATCACTGTATTTCTCCACCTCATCAAATACTCATGAAAAGACTCATCTTGCTTTTGTTGTAGTTGCGCAAGATCGTTCAAAGTAACTATAACACTCTTATACATTATTTCTATACGTACATCATGTTCACTTATACTGTTATCACAGTTTATACGCCTACTATAGGTTGGAATTAATGCAATAAAGTGAAAATCTTTTGCTTTTATTTCACTTAGATACTTTACTTAAAATCCTTTCATTCAATTCTTTAACAAATGATCCTGGTTGATTAATATAATACTTAATGTTTTTATTTTATTGATGACCTATAATTTTCCAAATTTTTTACTATTTATTTAATGAAGATTTCAGCAGTATAACGGCTTATATATTGCACTTCCATTCTTGCAATTTCAATCAAAACACAGCCCGTATAAGGCACACAACCATAATCAACAATTTTCCAATATCAATATTGTTCAAACATCCACCTATACAATCTATTCACATCTATCCCACATTCATCCAATAATTTATCCCTATCAGGCCATAACTTGTTTACATTATCATTCTCAAGTCCATACAAACCATATACATATCCCTAAGTGTACTTATATTTACATATACACCATTAATAATTATTATACAAAATATACTAGTAATCATTGATCTAGTACTCTCCAATCGGTGTATGCTTGCTCCCACTTGCCATTTAGAGGTACCTACATGCAATAATAAACTACATGCTGAACATTAACAATGCTTAGTGGTGGTTACAAGTCTAAAGATTTCCATTTATATACAGGTATGTAAACATGACTAACCTATCTAATATAATATGTAATTAGCTATTATTACTTCTTATTTTTCGTAAATATTCTTTTTAAACATTTAACTTTAAATTTCTTAGTAATTAATTTAATTGCCTATATTATTATCTTAGTTAACTTGATTAGTCATTAAATCCATATTTTCTTAGTATTTACAATTATATTTATATTGGTACTATAATTACAATTTAGTCCCTACATTAGTTACATTATTGCACTTTTATAATTTAGTCCTTAGACTTTTCACTTATTTATAATTTTACCCTTCATTTGTATTTAATTACCATAATGCCATTATTTAACTCCATTTTCATCTTTACTACATTAATTATCTTATAATTTACATTTTAATCCCTTAATTGTTCATTTTATGCCAAATTACATTTTAGTTCTTATTATTTTGCAAATTTACCTATTTTATTATTTGTTTATCCATTCTTATTACTTAAATTCAATACTCAGTAAGGATTACCAATTACCTTTAAACTTTCATTTCCTTTCAATTAGGTCCATTTTCATTATAATCTCTTATTTAATTCCTATTTACTTATTTTAATTCCACTATCACTCTTTTTACCATATTGCTCCTAGTATCATCCAATAAGAATCTTTGGACCAGATACATGGGATGTGGACCCCACAACTCCATATCCTTTAAGAGTGACCCAGTGGACCACTCTTACATTACATTTAATTTACATTCTATAGTTTAACATTTAACATTTTGTTTCATTTAGTAGACTGTCATTAGCCTACTATAGTGAGTTGCCATGACTCACGCCGTAGTAAAGTATCCCTATGGCTAGCAACCAAACTAATACTAGGGCAATTAACCATATTTCCTTACTTATATTTTCAATTGATAATTAACTTAACCTATAAAATATTTTCACTGTCATACCTATCCACTTTTCTATCATTTGCATTTTAAATCATCTATTGCTCAATACTAATATTAAAATACATCATATTTCATGTAAACATTATATATTACTTACTTACATAATGTTAGTATAACTTAGAAAATTACCCAATTTGATTCCAATAATTCTCATTAAATAAATTTACACTTAATTTCCATTTTATATTCATTTTATACCACAAAATACTCATTTTTTATTTATTCTATCTTAAACAATTAAATACACTTAAATTCTCCTAATAGGGTAATTCGGCCTACACTAAATGAAGTTATTATTTTTATTTTCTTCCCATATTATGCATTCTAACTTACTCTTTAAACCTTTCTAAACATGCTTATACAATTAAATTTCATTTTACATTTATTTAACACACATAATTAATATAAACATAACCTAAATTAATTTAAATTAAATGGAAATGGTTAGAATTTGTAACCACTAACCTTATAAGCTTAAAATACACTCCTTAAGCTTCCTTTTCCTTTTTTTTCCCTTTTACTTGCCCTCACCTTCTTGGTTCCCTATTCATGGCCAAAATTTCCATCTAAAGAAAACACAATTAATCTACTCTCTTGTTGCAATATAATGGTATAATCACAACCTAAATACCTTAAAGTAAATCCTAGAATCATTAAATGAATTTTTCTCCACCAATTTCTCTTACCTCTAAAATTGCATCCTACCTTAATTCCTTGTTTTGTTCAAATTCTTTCACTGAAATTAGAGGTTGGAGGCTGTAAAATGATTGTAAATGACTTGAATATTAATTATGAGGCTTGGTTTTGATGGGAATTTAGGATGGAGAAGAAGAAAATAGGAGAGAAAGTGAGGAAGATAGGTTTGGCCAAGAGAAGAAAAAAAGAAGGGAGCAAAATTCTGGAGTTATCTCCAGATTTTTGATAATTTAGGGTTTAAATTCCCTGATTTTCGGGCTTGGCTGATCCAAACAAGGTGGTTTGGCCTAATTCAAATCCAAATTGATTTTTAAGCCCATTTATGCATTCTAATTTATTTTTCTCTCTTTCCATCTTCAAATTCACCCAAAATCAATTCCATAATTCTTAAAATAATAAATTAAGGCTCCATGAAAAATTTCACCTCAATCGAAGTCTATTTTAGGTCCAGTTCACTCGAATCGGTCGGATTAAACCATTTTCGATGTTACCGTAAAATTTATTTTTTTGTACCAAAATATTCCACATCACATTTAATGTAGATCTAAAAATCTTAAGAATTTTTAGACATCATTTTCTAATTTTGAAGTTCAGTCAAACCCTTAATCAACTAGAGTATTATTTAACCAGAAGCCATAAAAAATTTTTTTATTTTTGACTTTTAGGGACCTATTTGGCCTCATTTTGACTTTAAATTTTAACCTCCGGCTCATCGTGACTAATATTTTTTAGTAGTCAAATAAAATATTTTTCACCACTGGGGTATTTTTTTTGGTCGGGTGCACTAGTCAACTGCAAAAAATACTATTTACAATTAAGCCAGTATTTAGGCCACTACAGTAACTTCCATCCGTGCGCTACAGTCATACTATCTCAGAAATTCTATTGTCAGCATATCTCAATCTTTTTTGGTGCGCCTGTCAAAACAATGATACCAATCGATGGCAGGACCAATAAGATTAAGGCTGAAATACTTAACCTTTTACCTCTTAGTGAGAGCAGTGCCCTTCATGACTAGGGTGTACTGCTTGATGTGAGTAAATGGATCAGAGGTACCATTAAACTTGGATAAGTCAGGCATTTTAAATCGCTAGGGGAGAACTGAAGGGATATCACATGGCATAAACATGAAGATCACGCAGTGGAACAATTAAAAATTTGATCATTCATGTCACGCAATATACAACATAGAATTGAAACATGCAATTTTAGGGTTTTATGAAAAACTTACAACCTTGGATGCTCTTAAAACTTGATTTTTGCTATGGCCAATATATAAGATAGACTTATATATTGTTGATCTCGAACACCAATGCCAAAGGAGCAGCCTTTATGCCACACCACTCTATGCTCACACACACACTTGCAAAGATGGCTTAAAACTAGAGTGCTAGCTCTAATCTTTGTGTATTTGGCTATGTGTATTCAAATGAAGACACAAAATCTGATCTTGTTCTTCCTAAGGTTCACTAATGGCTACCTAAAATCCAAAGGAAGAAGAAAAAATCCTTTACCCTTGAGAGTGGCGGCACAAAGAGAGAGAAAAACTAACTAGGTCAAAATAGAATTAATCAATTTATATCACTAGATTAGGAAAACTTGTGGTGGCTGAAATCCCCTAAAATTAGGTCTAATTTTCAGCCTCCATCACTTCCTAATTAAGTCATTTAAATTCATTCAAATTCTATTAATATTTAAATTCAAATTAATTTAAATTGGCATAAGACATTTAATCAAAACAAACCACTTCATTAGGGATTTATACATGCCGAAATTTATTAGGATTCTTCCTTTGAATTTCAGCCACATCACTCCAAATTAAGTGTTTCATCTTGATTCAAATGCTATTAAGATTTAATACTCAATTACCTTAATTATTTCAAGATAATTAATTAATTGAAATAAACCTATTAAATGTTGATTTTCTCTCTCATGGACCAAGGTCCATTTAGCAATTTTAATACCCATTACATACATTAATTTGACTTTAAATAAAAGCTCAAATTAATGCCCAATACTCTGTTTAAATATCTTAAGCCCAATACTTTGTGTGCGATCCTATAGGTCCATTTAATATTGGCAATGAATTAATAAATAATTCAAAGGCTATATATATTCTCTGGCAAGATATTATAGCATTCCAAATTAAATGAAAATGCAAATGGCATTTAGTGACCTAATGCAATTTTACATAGTCCCTTACCCATAAATATCAGAATTAATATAAGGCATGGAAATAGTCATCCTTATATATATACTAATTCCTTTCTTGATATTCTAGTGACACTAAACTCTCAGATAAATAATGATTACTCATTATTTTATCTCGATATGGCCATACACTTCTCAGTTCACTGATCAAGTGGCTGATGATATTTTCTCTCTTATTGAGAGGGTTAATCCCTTTACTTCTCTCATGCTCTCTAACATGAATCAGTGCATGCCCAATCATACCCATACTTGTCACCCTGTTACGAGTACGTTAGGTGTATGTAAAAGTACACAGTAATTTATAAAGAGTTTCATAGAGATTTCAGGTATAAGAACTCCGATGCAAAACTTACACATGAAAAACACTTATGACTTGTACCATATAGTGTTCTCATGAACGGATCGAATCCATATAACATGTTCTAAATATGTATTTATGATCTCTGATTGATACTCTAGTCCTTATGATCAGTAAGATAGAACTCAACTTATCAGAGAGAGCACACTAATCTTAATTCAATGTTTATTCCCATAACAATGACTGACTAGGGATACTTAGAATGAAATCTCAATTGTTTCAAGGTCTTCCAACCATGTGCCTCACACATGATAACTTAAACAAAAACAACATTCTTGGATAGTTCTATCATTTGATATGCACAGGAATACAATCAATAAAACAAATACCTTATTTATTAAATTAAATGCTTTACAATAATGTATTGGGGCTAGGGCTTACACTAAGAATCTCCCACTAGCACTAGTCCCAATTGGGCATAGCCCTAAGATCGAATGCTCTCAAATGAGCTTCGTGCAGATTTGGACGTAACTATTTCATCAAAAGATCTGCTACATTTTTTCACTTGCTATCTTGCTAATCTTGACATCCACATGATCAATGATTTCTCTGATCAGGTGGTATCTCTTGAGTATGTGTTTGAATTTCTGGTATGACCGAAGGCTCATTGGCCTGTACGATGGCCTCGTTATTGTCACAAAAAATTTCTAATAGATCTAAGATGCTTGGGACCACTCCTAATCTAGAAATGAAATTTATAATCCAAACAGCTTCTTTTACAGCTTCACTCATTGCAATATACTTAAATTCTATAGTTGAGTCGGCAACGGTCTCTTACTTCGAGCTTCTCCAGCTGACAGCACCACCGTTCAAAACAAAAACAAAACCAAATTGTGATCTTAAATCCTGAGTACTGATCTGAAAATAGCATCGGCATAACCTTGTATGACGAGCTCTTCTTGATAACCATATATCAAGAAGTAATCCTTAGTCCTTCACAGGTACTTAAGAATCCCCTTTACAGTAGACCAGTGCTTCTCACCAGGGTCTTGCTAAAACCTACTGGTTTTACTCAGTGCATGAGCAACATTCAATCTAGTACATAACATAGCGTACATGATAGATCCAATAGCAGATGCATATGGGATTCTACTCATGTTGTCCCTTTCCTCTTTAGTTTTAGGATACTGTTCTTTAGTCAAAGGAACTCCCAAAGCCAAAGGTATGTACTTTTTCTTTGAGTCTCCCTTACTAAAATGCTTTAGTACTTTATCTATGTATTTTTCTTAACTTAGTCCCAAAAGTCGATTCAATCTATCTCTATAGATTCGAATATCAAGTATTATCTCGGCTTCACCTAAGTCTTTCATTTAGAAACATTTCCCCAACCATTGCTTAACCTTTTGCAATGTTGAAATGTCATTCCCAATGAGAAAGATGTCATCCATATATAGGATCAGAAATACTATTATGCTCCCACTAACCTTCTTGTACACACAAAGCTCGTCTTCATTTTTTATGAAGTCTCTTTGACTGCTTTATCAAAATGGAGATTCCAATTTTGAGATGCTTGCTTTAATCCATAAATAGATTTTTGAAGCTTGCAAACCTTCTTAGGATGCTTGAAATTGACAAAACCCTCAGGCTGTGCCATATACACATCCTCAAGTAGATTTTCATTGAGGAAAGCAGTTTTGACATCCATTTGCCATATCTCATAGTCATGATATGCAGCTATGGCAAGCAAGATCTTAATGGACTTGAGCATGACTACAGGTGAAAAGGTCTCATCACAGTCTACACCATGAGTTTACTGAAAACCTTTTGCTACTAGTTTACCTTTGTAGGTCTTGTCATTTTTGAGTTTAAATAGCCACTTGCATTCAATTACCTTAGCACCTTCCGGTGGATCAACCAAGGTCCAAACATGATTATCGTACATTGATTGCATCTCGAATTTCATGGCTTCAAGCTAATTTTCTGAGTCAGGGCTCTCAATAGCTTCTCGGTAGGTAGTTGGATCCTCACAATCCACTAACTCAATAGTGTCACTATCGGTGATTAGAAATCTGCATCTCTCAATCTCCCAACGTACCCTACCGGACCTTTTAAGTTCTTGTGCAATGGGTTCTTGTTTCACAACCGGTTGTGAACTTGATCCCATTTCCAACTCATCCTCTACAGGAGTTTAAGGTACTTGAATTTCTCCAAGTTCTACTTTACTCCCACTGTCTTTCTTGAGAAGAAATTCCTTTTTCAAGAAAATAGCCTTGCGAGCAACAAATACTTTATTCTCGGCTTGTGAGTAAAAATAGTATCCCTTTGTTTCTTTGGGATAACCCACAAATAAGCAAACTGTAGATTTGGACTCTAGTTTGTTAGATGTTAATTTCTTAACATGTGCTTCACAATCCTAAATCCTGAGAAATGACATATTGGGTTCTTTCCTAGTCCATACCTCATATGGTGTCTTCTCAACTGCTTTAGTTGGGGTACGGTTTAGTAAAAATGCAGTAGTTTCTAATGCATAACCCTAAAAAGAGACAGGAAGATTAGCTTGACTCATCACTGATCGAACCATATCCAATAGAGTTCGATTTCTCCTTTCGGACACACCATTCCATTGTGGTGTTCCAGAAGGAGTGAGCTGTCAAATAATTCCACACTCTTTCAGATGACTGTCAAACTCTTGGCTTAAGTATTCACCACCTCGATCTGATCGAATGGCTTTTATAAATTTGCCAAGTTGGTTTTCTACTTCATTCTTAAACTCTTTGAATTTTTTAAAAGTTTCAGACTTGTGCTTCATTAGATAGACGTAGCCATATCTACTAAAGTCATCTATGAATGTTATGAAGTAACTAAAACCATCTCTAGCTTGTGTACTTAATGGTCCACATACATCGGTGTGTATTAATCCCAATAAGTCACTAGTCCTCTCACCTTTCTTGTTAAAAGGACTCTTTGTCATCTTTCCATGCAAACATGGCTCGCATGTGTCATAAGATTCTAAATTGAATGACCCAAGCACTCCAGATTTGTGGAGTCTTGAAATACATTTTTTATTTGCATGTCTTAAACGATAATGCCAGAAGTAAGTAGGGTTTAATTCGTTTGATTTAACCCTCTTTGTATTAATATTGTAAATGGACTCTCTGTTTTGTAGATCAAGGATATAAAGGCCATTTTGTAACATAGCATTGACATATAAAATGCCTTGACGACAAATATGAATATTACCATTATTAATGATAAAGTCAAATCCATCCATAAACAAACATAAAACTAAAATAATGTTTTTTTCTTATAGCATGCACATAATAATAATTTTTTAAATATAAACAAAGTCCAGACGGTAAAGTGAGTCGATAGTCGCCTATTTCCATGGCCGCAACTCGTGCTCCATTCCCCACACGGAGGTCCACTTCATTCTTCCCAAGTAACCGCCTATTTCTTAGCCCCTGCACATTTGAACAAAAATGAGAACCATAACTGGTATCCAATACCCAAGTGGTAGAAATAGAAAGGTTAATTTCAACAAAAATACCAGAACTGGATGCCTTGGCTCCATTCTTCTTTTGTTCTTCCTTAAAGAAAGTGCAGTTCTTCCTCCAATGCCCTAACTTATTGCAATGGAAGCATGTGATATCACTCTCTTTGAGATTTTATGCCTTGGACTTAGGTTGGGCCTGAGGTACACTCCCACTAGACTTAGGCCGTGCCCGGTCATTCTTGGCTTTTGCCTTACCTTTTCCCTTTCCCTTAGCGGGTCCCTTCTTAATGCCTCCTTGAACCATAAGTACGGGATTGGTCTTTCGAATGTTCTCTTCATCATTCTTAAGCATCCCATGAAGCTCGATGACTGTCTTGTTCATTGCATGCATGTTATAATTCATAACAAATGGATCATAATCATCAGTCAATAAACCTAAGATCAAGTCAGTGGCCAATTCCTTTGGGACTTATACCTCAATATTCTCAAGAGTATCAAGATACCCTTTCATCTTGAGTACATGGGTACTAACATGAGTACCCACAGCCATCTTACAAGAAATCAAGGCCTTTATTGTCATGAACCTCTCGTGACAAGCTTGTTCTTGGAACATCTCCTTGAGGTGCACCATGATCGTATAGGTCACTTGGTCTATGAATTGCTTTTACAAATCAGGCATCATAGTGGCCAGTATCAGACAGGTCACATCATTTAAACTACAGAGGCATTCCTAGCAGGTTTTTCGGGCAAGGGTGCATCCAAAATATATGACTTCTTCTCTTGCTTAAGAACAATTCTCAAGTTTTGAGACCAATATATGAAATTGGTGCCATTCAGTTTGTCATTTTTTAGGATCGATCACAATGAAAAGTTGTTGTTTGAAGAAGTCATTTTTCAATCTACAATAATATAAATTTAGCAAGATTAAATGAGGTCTTATTTATAATCCCACAAATCGAATTAATATCCCTTTAAATAATTCACATTAGTGATTTAATGTGGGCCAAGATCCACATTTCACAATAACTTATTAGTCAATCTGAGCTTGTACACCTAACGAGTTAAGTTACTTAGGTAGGAAAACTCTATTCATGTCTCGTACATGACTCTTGGATCAAATGGGCTAACATGTTAAGACGCTATAGCACAGACCCATTTATTAGTTGCCTAGGTCTGGACATCCCTTTCCATGTTAAGTCTAACCTACATTCACAATCAATGCATCACAAAGATAATCTAGCGCATCTAGGACTCCTAGTCTACGTGATCGATGATCGATGCCTTGACAGGTTTCGAATTAGGAAAGCAACTTTATGACTTACTATTTTAGGGCTTCTCCACTCCGGTGGGCTCCGTCTTGATTTACAAAGTCTTCAAATAAATTTTATACTAAGAAATAAATGAAACTTTTACAATAATCCATAATGGCACGCAGGCCATATTTAATTACATAACCCAGGACCCATGAATGCACCATGCATATTCATTCATCACACAAAATAAGCAAATAAATATATATACCATTCATGGATAAAGCAAAGTTCAATTTTAATTAATTAAGCCAAGCCCATTAATGGAAATTGTGTACTTAAACTTTTAAGAGAAGACCCCATGATAGGCTTGGGCCGAAGCCCAATGGACTAAATCCTCTTATTGAATAAGTTCTCTTAAAAATTCAAAACACAAACTAGTTAGATTTGTACCATAAATCAACTCTAGTATAATTTCCAATTTTGCCATTTTTAATATTATGTCGTATAGCCCATAAATATTAAAAATATAAATAATATGAACCAACATGAATTAAAACATAAAAATTCATGAATAACATATATCATACACGGCATTAACAATAAAACAAACAAACAACATGAAACTAGTTATTTAATGCTCACATAATGCCACAAACGATGCACAAATACTTAAAACGATTTTATGAGCCATTTAATAACTTAAATATTAAGATTTCTTTCAGATCTGATATAAATGTGTTTTTTCCATTTTAATCAAAATAAAACAAACAATGTTGATTTAACATGCAACAAGCACAAACTAGTCATTGTTTTAAGTGATTTGTAAATTAATCAATTAAATTATCATGGACCAAAATTAAAAACATTTTTAAAATATTTCCAGACCTGTTATTAATAATTAAAAATCACTTACAAACATGCTAAACACGTTTTTACATTTAATTTTGAGAAACTAGTTGTTAACAATCACATATCATGCAAACTAGCACCTAGTTTCAAGATTAACATGTACAATCAGGTATATATAATTAAATTCAACCATGAACAGCTGTAAGAACATCTTAGGACAGTATATAAATATTTCATAATAATTATAATACCTAACTAATCATTTAAAATCGTTTTTACACTAAAACAATGCAAAAACTCAAAATAGAAAATTTCAGCATTGCGATTTTATGCAACGAACGATTTTTATTCAAGATGTAATGCATCCAAAGCACTAAAATAAGCATGAACCAGTCTCTGATACCACTGAAAGGATATCACATGGCATAAACATGAAGATCACGCAGCGAAAAAATTAAAAATTTGATCATTCGTGCCACGTAATATACAACATAGAATCGAACCATGCAATTTTAGGATTTTATGAAAAACTTACAACCTTGGATGCTCTTAAAACTTGATTTTTGCTATGGCCAATATATAAGATAGACTTATATATTGCTGATCTTGAACACCAATGCCAAAGGAGCAGCCTTTACGCTACACCACTCTATGCTCACACACACACTTGCAAAGATGGCTTAAAAGTAGAGTGCTAGCTCTAATCTTTGTGTATTTGGCTATGGGTATTCAAATGAAGACACAAGATCTGATCTTGTTCATCCTAAGGTTCACTAATGGCTGCCTAAAATCCAAAGGAAGAATAAAAATTCCTTTTCCCTTGAGAGTGGCGGCACAAAGAGAGAAAAACTAACTAGGTTAAAATAGAATTAATCAATTTATATCACTAGATTAGGAAAACTTGTGGTAGCCGAAATCCCTTAGAATTAGGTCTAATTTTCGGCCTCCATCACTTCCTAATTAAGTCATTTAAATTAATTCAAATTCTATTAGTATTTAAATTCAAATTAATTTAAATTGGCATAAGATATTTAATCAAAACAAACCACTTCATTAGGGATTTATACATGCCGAAATTTATTAGGATTCTTCCTTTGAATTTCATCCACATCACTCCTAATTAAGTGTTTCATCTTGATTCAAATGCTATTAAGATTTAATACTCAATTACCTTAATTATTCCAAGATAATTAATTAATTAAAATAAACCTATTAAATGCTTATTTTCTCTCCATGGATCAAGGTCCATTTAGCAATTTTAATACCCATTACATACATTAATTTGACTTTAAATAAAAGCCCGAATTAATGCCCAATACTCTATTTTAAATATCTTAAGTCTAATGCTTTGTGTACGATCCTATAGGTCCATTTAATATTGACAATGAATTAATAAATAATTCAAAGGCTATATATATTCTCTAGCAAGATATTATAGCATTCCAAATTAAATGAAAATGCAAATGGTATTTAGTGACCTAATGCAATTTTACATAGTCCCCTACAAATAAATACTAGAATTAATATAAGGCATGGAACTAGTCATCCTTATATATATACTAATTCATTTCTTGATATTTCAGTGACATTGAACTCTCAAATAAATAATGATTACTCATTATTTCATCTCGGTATGGCCATACACTTCTCAGTTCACTGATTGAGTGGCCAATGATATTTTCTCTCTTATCGAGAGGGGTAATCCCTTTTCTTCTCTCATGCTCTCTAATATGAATCAGTGCATGCCCAATCATACCCATACTTGTCACCCTGTTACGAGTACGTTAGGTGTATGTCAAAGTACATAGTAATTCATAAAGAGTTTCATAGAGATTTCAGGTCTAAGAACTCCGATGCAAAACTTGCAAATGAGAAACACTTATGACTTATATCATGTAGTGTTCACATGAACGGATTGAATCCAGATACCATGTTCTAAACATGCATCTATGATTTCTGATTGAGACTCTAGTCCTTATGATCCGTAAGACAGAACTCAACTTATCAGAGAGAGCATACTAGTCTTAATTCAATTTTTATTTCCATAACAATGACTGGATAGGGATATTTAGAATGAAGTCTCAATTGTTTCAAGGTCTTACAACCATGTGCCTCACACATGATAACTTAAATTGAAACAACTTTCTTGGATAGTTCTATCATTTGATATACATAGGAATACAATCGATAAAACAAATACCTCATTTATTAAATTAAATGCTTTACAACAATGTATTGGGGCGGCTAGGGCTTACACTAACAAGAACGTCCTCACTTTCCAAATCTCTATCCTCCGGATTGACTCCCTTTCCAGCAGATAAAACTCGAGCCATTGCTTTTATTTTCTCATCCATCTTCTTGAGCACTGGATCCTCCATTCTCGATAACCTTCCTTTTGGAGCTTGTGTTACTACTAGTTCCTCCTCTTCTTTAAGGATAAAATCCTCCTCAAGAGCAATACCCTTATCTTTTCGCTATTCAATGAGTGGAGCTCTCAGTCTTATCTCCCTTGACTCAGCCACTGGGAAAGGTCCTATAGGAGTAGTAACAAAAGTGCCTCCTGTAATTACAGGCTCTCCATATACAGCAGCTGCCAAAGTCTGTTGGCTAGCAGACTATGCAAAGGAATTCATCATGTCAGTCATCATAAACCTCATCCTTCTCTCGAACTCATCTAGCCTTTTGTTTAGTTCTTGATTGTTAATAGCCTTAGTTTGTGTTGGATCAGTCATATCTTTTCCCTTAGATGCTAACTCGAAGACTTCAGCCAAACCCAAATCAGTTTCTGATGTTGACTCAAACACCCCTAACAAAGATCTCCTGACCAAATGTCCGTCTGGACTTCTAAACCAACCTATTGACTCTATGATACCTGTAACTATAACCCTCCAAATAAGGCCTTTATCATCTGATTCAGCCAAAAAGGTCTCTTACCAATATATCTTGATCAAGCCTATTATAGCTTTGCTCAAGGTGAATTCCTTGAGAAATTGAGGATCAAAACTTGTCCAAGAAACACTCATCGTTTCATAATAACTTAAATTCTTAAACCACCTGGATGACTGTATAATGGCTAAAAAAGAGACTAGTTAGCATGATGCATAATTATGCATGTAATGCATAAACATATGATATATTATTTTCAAATTACATGTGCAAATCAAGAACAACCCTTCTAACCTTATTTCTCCCACATAGACGGTCATTTGGTCTCTTTCCTATGTGGGATTGGCTCATAGGTTAACAAGGAACCCAATGTTTGATGTGTGACGGAACCTCAGCATCATAGCCTCTCTTTATTTAAAGTACAAGCAAATGCATTGTTGATCTCTATGTACTTGTGATATTCAAACAAACAAAGATAGGCCTACCAGGACATGATAGCCTTTGATTAAGACCTATCTTAATTTATTAAAACCCGACCAAGTATATAGGTATCCAAATCACAAGCAAAGTATTATGGTATGTGTTGCCTAGGAGAAGTATCAATGTCACCACATAGGGTTTTAGACTGATAGTGAAACTTTAGGTCCACCCAAGCATGATTCCTGCCAATAGGTCTAGCTCATCACGAACGTAATGACCGATCAACTCACAATTTAATATACCCAAAAAGGCATGAGACTTGGGCCGGTGGTCTTCTTTAACATTTCCTTATATTGAGTGAACATAAGGTCACACTTTGAGATTACACCAAGGTTAAATGGGGATGCCTAACTTAAGTCTAAAGCCGTAGCATGTTCTAATGCAGCCTAACTTAGAAAAAGACTTAAAGTAATCAAGCCATAAACAATAATTTATATTATATCAACCAAGTTGCTTTCAAAATGAAATCTTAAATAACCCCCAGTGGAGTCACCATTGTGACGCACACCAACCCCGTAGGCACTTGATCTGCTCTCAAATTTTGCTTTTAGGGCCTGAGCCCAAATCAAATTTTGTTTAACTTGTGAAAGCCAGTTGCTTCGCAATAAGCAAAGATTTAACCCAACACGCAATACCCTTGAGCCTCCAAAAGGCATAAGACAACGTATTAGAGTATCCCTGTCTATTCACTAACGATCAACCTACGAGACATCTGCTAAACATCACAAGGCATGCATTATGGAGCAGCCACCCAATAAGACATTGGAAAAGTGATTCTATTACCTTGTGAAATTGAAAACCAAAGATAGTTCAGATCCCACCCCTACTCGCATACTTGGTTAATAGCAATATAATTGATTGTTCAATTATCTTAGTCTTCTTCTCATGCATTACGAGATAAAGAAATAAAATAAATACACAAACACATAGAATACGATAAAACATACATAAATAGCGATAATTTAAGGACATTGATCCCAGCATGAAGGATTATTTAGTTTATTTTAATTTATCGCTTAAGTAAAATGTTTTGAGAGAAATCAGAATAATGAATGTATAAACAGACATAAATCAGGATATTTATTGTATTTGAGAATATTGACTCCCGCATGCATATTGACAAAAATTATTGTTGTGTGATTTTGGACTAAACTAGGAAATTATCCATTTTATTAATAAAAAATCCAATTAATTAAATAAAAATATTTAATGTGAATTTCTTTGGTTTTCGTGTTAAATACCTTTTTTTACTAATTATTACAGCTCGAAATAATAATACAGGCCAAAAATACAAATAACTTAAATAAAACAAATATTTAAGTAAATTAAACCTCTTGGGACCAACTGGATCCCTTTGCTTTTTCCTAGGATCCTCCGAATAAATTGTGAATATTCATACACCAATAAAAAGGAAATATAATGGATTAATTAAATAAGAATAAATGATAAAATTATATAATTTAATAAAATAACAAAGTGAGGAATAACAAATGTATTAATTTATTTAACCTTAACCACATAATGCACAAAAGACAAAATAAGAAACACATAAAAAACAAAGGAAAGAAAGGCCTAGAAGGGGGAAAAGAGTGAGTCACGGGCCCACTCAGAGAGAGAGTGAGTCACAGCCATAAAGAGGCCGAGTCACAGTCCAAAGGGGCCAAGTCACGGCCTTGAGTTAGGAACGAGTCACAGACAGAGCCTGTGACTCACAGACCAAGCCCGTGAGTCAACTCTGGATAGTCCAATGTTACTGGAACGTCGCCATGGCTAAAACTCAAACCTCCAAAACTCATTTTAAGGCTCAAAACTCATTTAAAAAATCCTTAGACTTCCTAAAAACAACATATAAAATTAAAATAATATCTAAAAACATCAAATAACACAATTTGCATGGATTTATCAAGTGAGAGAAAGTGAGTTCTACAGAGAAAAAATGACAATCAAGGCACAAAACTCATACAAATTCACAAACAAAATATAGATTCATGCAACTCACCAAAATACACAAAAAAAATACCAATTATACATTATTTACACCAAGAAAACATAAAATAAATATTCACAAAATATTTACAAAGGAACAAAGCAACCAAGAAAATAAAGAAAATATAAAATAGATTTTTACAAGAATTAAAGTCCTAGATTTATACAGAAGCTAGAGTTTTGTCTCTTACATTACCTTCAATAGAGCTATTTTTATAGAACCAGTGAGTATGCTTCTTCTTCTTCTTCTTCTTCTTCTTCTTCTTCTTCTTTCTGCTTCTTACGTTTTCTTTTAAAAACCAGAGCAAAACCAAGCAAAAACCAGTCTTTTTCTCTCTCATTTATTAGCCAAAAAATGATTATTTTTTTGTTAATCCCCAAAAACTATCTCATCCCTCCTTAATTACTTTTAGATTAAGATTAAAGGAAATCAGAGATTTTTATTTTATAAATTATTCCTTATTTCGCAGGGTGAAAGTCTGGAAATTTGGCCGAAAAAACCCTAGTAATGCCGAAAAAATCCAATCATGGGTGTGACTAGTGAGTCATGGTCAGTGACTCACGGACAAAAAAATAGTGGGGCCCAAAATCATTTTAAACCAAAAACTGGTGAGTCATAGACCAAAGGTCGTGACTTATTGGTGAATCACAATCTTGGCCCATGACTCACTAGCGAGTTGTGGGCTAAAAAGAGGAGTGATTCATCCACTCAAAGTCGTGATTCAGAGGTGAGTCACAGGTTTAACCTGTGAGTCGAGCCCATGACTCATTCCTGAGTCAACCAATGATCCTCAATCAAGACCATTTCACCTAATTTGCCAAAGGAAATGAAAATGCACTTTTTAAAAGACCATTTTGTCCTGAAATTTGATAAAATATTTTCTCAAAATAAACATCGGTGTAAGAAAAGAGAGAACACTTGCTTCTTCCTGGCTATCTACAAAACAACATTATCCTCATTAGGTAACCCTGACAGAGGCTGACTCAAGCCCAGTGTCTACAAGGAGAAAAAGGGTGGAAATTATGTAATGATGACAAGTGCACATGCAATCCATGCTCCTCAAAAAATAAAAAATTATGGAATAGCAAATTCAATACCAACTATAATTAAAATGACAGAAATTAATAAAATGACAACTCAATTAAAATTTTTACCGTTCCTCTATACTTACCCTCCCTTTGACAAACTCCTTGTCCCCAATCAGTAAAAAAGGTTGAACACTTATGCTAGATGTAGTGAGCATCTTCCCAAGTGGAGTCAATAAAAGATAACCCCTACCACTTCATTAGAAGTTTTCTAATGTGGTTGTCACCAACAAACAAAGTTTTGATATTTAACACCTTTTCAGGTTGAGGGAGAATTCTCCATCAATGAGGGATGGTAGGGAGGTAAAGTAATGCAGTGATCTCCAAGTTTCCTCTTAAGGAGGAAAATATGAAAGATATGATGTATCTTGCAATTGGAAGGTAATTTCAACTTGTTAGTAATATGGCCAATTTTAGGCAACACCCTATAAGCCCTACAGTATCTTGCTTTTAGCTCAAGGGACTTCCTAACAGCCAAGGTGAGCTATCTATAAGGTTGAATCTTGAGGTCTAATAGGTCCCCTACTTGGAATTCTCTTTCAATTCTCCTTTTATCTGCATACTATTTCATCTTGTCTTGGAGGTGGATAACTGCTCCTTGAAGAAAGAGTTCATAGTCTCCCTAAATTGCATGTATTCTTCTATTACTGCTACAGATAACGGAAAAGAAGGGACAGTAGGTAGAAAAATGGGTTATCTATAAATTGCCTGATATGGGCTCATTTTGATGGCTAAATGGAAACTAGTGTTGTACCAGTATTCAGTTAGGCTTAACTATTTGAGCCATTTGTTGGATTTATGAAAACTCATGCACCTTAGATAACATTTTAAACACCTATTGTGCCTTTCTATTTGCCCATCAGATTGAGGGTGGTAAGCTATAGTGAAATGCAATTTTTTACCCAATAACTTCATCAATTCCTGCCAAAATCCTCCAATAAACAACCTATCCCTATCTGATGTAATAATGGTTGGCATGCCATATAGCTCGAAGATAGTATCTAGGAAAACTTGGGCAATAGTGGCAGCAGTAAAAGGATGAGCCAAGGGAAAGGGATGACTCATTTTAGAGAATCTATCCACTAATACCATAATAGTATCATAGGCTCTTGACCTAGGTAATTTCTCAATAAAATCCATAGAAATGTCAACCCAAGCTTGACTAAGGATAGGCACCTATGCTTGTGTTGTTGGCATCACATTCTAGGGTAAAGGGTTGATAGAAATTGGGCAAGGCTAAGATAGGGGCTTAGGACATCAATTCTTTAAATTGGTCAAAGGTTGTCCAAGCTGCTGGACTCTAATAAAAGATCTTTTTTTAGCAGGTCAGTGCATGGATTACTAATAATTCTATAACTCCTTATAAAACTCCTATAATAGCCTGTGAATCCCAAAAATCCCAAGGTTCTTCAAATTGTGAGGAATAGACTAAGTAACCATGGCCTCAATCTTACTAGGGTTAGTAGCAACCCTTACCCCAGAAATTACATAGCCCAAATAAGAGGCTTAAGGCTATGCATTTCACCGTTGGACTCTTTGGCATACAGCTAATAGGTTTTTAGGAGTTCGAGGACAATTTCGAGGTTACTTACATGTTGCTTTGCAGTAGAGCTATAGATGTCTTAAAAAAACTAAGATAAATTTCCTCAAATGGGGTTTGAAAATGGAATTCATAAGGGATTGGAATGTGATAGGGGCATTGGTACGCTCAAAGGGCATAACCAGGAACTCATAATGTCCTGGGTGGGTTTTAAAAGCTATCTTGGGTATGCATTCTAATTTGATAGTATCCTGCTCTTAGGTTTAGCTTGGTAAATATAGTTGCCCCATATAAATCATCCATCAAATCCTTAACCAATGGAATAGGGAATTTATCCTTCACGGTAACCTTGTTCAGTTCCCTATAGTCTATAAAAAATATTTATGTGCCATCCTTCTTCTTTACTAAAAGGGTAGGAGAAGCAAATGGGTTGGAACTTGGCTAGATGATGGAGTTGGCCAATATCTCCTCAACCAATATCTCTATCTCATTTTTCTAGTGATGAGAATATTTATAAGGTCTAATATTAATAGGTTAGATGTTAGGTTTAAGAGAAATAGAGTGATCATGGGTTTTTTAGGGTGGTAAGCTCGTAGTATTGAATACATCCTGGCATTGAGTGAGGAGTTACTGTATTGGAAGTGGAATAGGGAAAAGACGAGGTTTTGGGTCTATTAGAATAGTTTGTGTAGTTGTAATGTAAAAAAGTTTGGAAGTAAACCTTTGTCATCCATTCTACATAAGCTTCCCCACAGACTTAGCAGATAGCATTTTTAATGAGGCCTGCTCATTGAGTCCTTTCAAAACTAGAGGCTTCCCATCTTTGATAATCGTGAGTGTTGGTTTGGCAAAATCAAAGGTGATTGGATTAAAGCCTTTCATCTAGTCAACTCTAAGGATAATATTATAGTCACCTAGCTCAAAAACCCTAAAATTGAATTGGAATTAGTAGCCCTGTATGTGCCAAGTGCAGTGGTTGCATTTGTCTTAGACTTAGATTTTTCTACCATCTGCCACGGTGACTGTAACAGAAGCCATTTTGTGTATAGGCAGATTTAAGTCTTTAACCAGTTTGGAGTCCACAAAGTTATGGGTACTCCCACTGTGAATCAACATCATAATTGGCTTGCCTTGCAGTTGCCCTCTAATCTTAAAGGTGTTGTCACTCCGCCCCTTAGCTATTGCATGCATTGAGAGATGAACCTGCTCTAAGGTTGCGTCTTCTTCATCAAAGGATGGCTCTTCCACTTCTTGCCACTCCTCTTCTTTTAATTTTGTCTCCCCAGAGGTATGCAGGGCGACTAACTTCTTATCACTACATTTATGCCCTGAAAAGTATTTATCACCACACTTGTAATAGCTACAAGGAATTCTTTTGGTCTAAGGGTTGTGGTTACTACTTTGAGTGGCTATGTTTGGGGTAAGGTTAGTGGTTTTGGGCTTGTATTAAATGATTTAGGGATTAGAGGTATGGTAGGGTTTGTTGGAGTTAAAAGTTTTAGGGACGTTCTTGGTTTAGTGGCCTCTAAGTATTTCTCTTAAAGCTTAGCTTGAGCTATAGCTATATACAAGTCTCTAGGACTGAACATTCTCACCACACATTTGATCTCCTTTTTTAATCCCCAAATAAAGCTACTAACATAGTAAGGGTCAATATGCTGAGGAAAGATTTTCTCTAATTTTAACTTAAGTTCTTCAAACTTATCCTTATAAGCCTCTACAATATAGTCTGCTTTAATTTTTGGAATTCTTCCACCCTATGTAGGTCACCACCTTCTCTAAACCTGGAGTTTAAAAATTCAGCAAACTCCCCCTGCGTTACTGCTCCTTTGTTTGTACCCTAATTTAAGTACCAAATCTCAGCTTTCCTAACCAAGAATAGGCTAACTAAATTTACTTGCTTGTCCACCGATACTTCATAAATCTGAAAGTACTTTCTGCATTTACTAATCTAGGACCTAGCATCCCCTCCTTCAAATATGGACAACTCACACTTAGGCAAGAGTTTATTGAAATAAATTCTTCTCATTCCCCCTAACTTAGATCATTCCCTCTATCTACTGGTCTAGGTAGTAACCCTCTACCCACATCAGGCATATCTTAGATTTCTTTACCCCTAGCACTACAACTAGCAGGTGAGGCATGTAAGAGGGTGAAAACGGAGGTGGTAAGGGTATGGATTACCTTGGATAAGCTAAACCAAATAAGCTACAGACCTCTATTTCTCAAGTCTGAGCTCCTTATATTGGCCTTAATACTTCTTTTGATCATCCCTCAGGTTGATATGCTCCTGTTTTGGAGTTGAGACAGTAGATTCCCAAACTTAGCTTCCAACTATTACAGATAATAGCTCCCTTGCTCCTCCAATCTAGAATCCAAGCTACGTAGGTGATCTTCAACCTCCATGAAAGCTGCAGATTCTTTAATAGTGCCTCCCTTTGGCTTCTTGGCAGTGGCGTTCTTACTTATTCTCAGGGAATCATGGCCAGCTCCGATATCAATTGTTAGGACTAATCCTAGCAATTGATTAATGGTTATTAGTAGGTAAGAAATCTAGTAGAGTTTTAGAGAGAAATTGGAGATGAGAGGAAGAAAAAGAAAAAGAAAAAGAAAAAACAAATAAGACAAAAGGCAAAATTGGAAGAGAAAAAAGAGAAGAAAAAAAAAGGAAATATTCAAATATTTACTAATTATTGTGATCCCAGAAGAGACGTTAAAGCTATATAGGAGAAAAAAGTGGATAATTGTGCAATGATGATAAGTGCACATGCAATTCATGCTCCTCCAAAAATAATAAATTTTGGAATAGCAAATTCAATACCACCTTACCAACTATAATTAAAATAACAAAAATTAACAGAATTAAAAGAATGACAACTCAATTGACATTTTTACCCTTCCTCATACACTTAACTAGTAACATAAAATTAGACTTGAGAATCAATGACGTAAAAGCATTGGAGTTACTAGGACCAATTTTAATAACATAAAATTAAATTTGAGAATCAATGACGTACATGCATTGGAGTTACTAGGAGCAATTTTAATTTGTTGGCAGGAATGGAAAGTGGAAGCACATCCCAAGGCTGTGGATAAGCTTAAGTTGGTGCGTAACTTTTTTGCCAATCCTGAACTTACATGTTTTGTATAATTAGATTTTACCTGTTATATTAATAGGATTTAAATAAAAATTTAATAAAATATGAGTTTAGTAACTTGTATATTAAATTATACTATTATTTTTTCTAACTTTGATAATTCTAAACTTAATGCCGATAATAATAAAAGTGTAAAAATTCAATTTAACCAAATAAAAATTTAAAAGCTCTGTAAAAAATAGCACAAATCCGAAAATGCATTTTACCTTTTTGAAAATGATAATACGTTTCTGTAGAAAATGTGGGAAACCTCGGTCATATGGTCAATCGTCATGAAACAAACAAAACAGTTAAAGCCGCAATGATTGAAAATCAAGAGATGACCTGGCTAGCTTCCTCAATTTTGCCAGCTAGCTGTCTAGTATTTATTATTATTATTAGTATTATTATTATTATTATTATTATTTTGAAGTTCCCTCCCTTTGGTTCAGCTGGCTCACGTGCTCCCTCTTCCAACACATTTTATGCAGTGTCCCTCTACCAGCAATCATAGTTGGTTCCTCGTCTGTTCCCCAATATCCTCGTTTCTTGCCTCAACAACAGAAAAAGCCCATATTCTCGTCTCTTTTACGTGTGCATTTCCCCCACCAATAGATTGACCGTTAAAGTTTAAGGTTTTAGGCAGATTTTCTACAGGAAAAAGGCAGACATGAGGGCTTTGCAGATTGTTGTCTGTTTTCGAGCGAACTGTGTAGCACCTGTGACCCCCTTCTTTGTTCCTTTTTCTTTGCACTATGCTCTGTATACATATATCTACAGTTACATGTGTCTTCGAATACCATATAGTCTTCTTTCAGGTAATTCCTTCTATCAATAATTTCCCTTCACGAACTACTTTACCATGTGGTGATGAATCAAAGCGTATTAATACATATGGAAGCACAAGTAATCATGCATGTGTGTCTTTTAGAAAGAATATAAATGCAATAGTATATACATGATATAAAAATCTCACGGAGTTGGGATGCTATTACTTGTAATTTTGATTTATGTTCTTCAGTGCTTTCAGGGACAACAAGAGCTGTGCAATATGGACAAAGTGAACTCACAATTATATCTGCAGAACTGTTATATAATCCAACAAAACGAGATGCTCAGGAAGAAAGCTCAACAACTAAACCAGGAGAATCAGGCTCTCTTGTCCGAGCAGAATCAGCAACTCTCCAGATCAAACTCCAATCCTTCCGATACAAATGCTGATCTCAGTCCCAGTTCTACTTCCACAAGCACTATTGAACTGAATCAATCCTGATTGATGGATTCACTTGGTCCCCTAGATTGCAGTTTTTCAAGTGCAAAGCATCAAGATACAAATTATTGTTGATTCATTTCAAAAATTAAGCTTTACCTATAGTTTCCTGTTCATGTTCTTACATATCTTTTTCCAGAGGCAATGATGTGTTCATAAATAATAAAATGTCCAAATGAATTAGTATGTATCTTGTGCTCCCCCTTCTCAAACTAATCCCAAACCCCTTCCCCCACCCATGAAAACAAAAAAAAAAAAAAAGGGAGGGGGGCAAAAAGAGGACATGCCTTAGACAGTAGTAATCTTGGGGAGCCTTAGTCCACTTGTAACTTCTTGTCTAAGGTTGAAAAGTGCTGGTAGAATGCCTTGAAATGCTTGTAAGCAATATCTATATCATCCTTTGCACATACCTCCCTCACACTGCATTTTGAAATAACCATGCATTTACTGAATGTCATCGTATGCTTTTTTCCCCACATCATAAATATAAACAGAAAAGAAATATTCAATTTGAATATGACCAGGTTAAACAAGCATCCTGCACATAGACATGCACACATATCGTCCAAAATCCATACAGAAGATACTATTTTCCTCTTTATATTTATTTTTTTAAGCTTATTAGGATGTTAAATAAAGCACATAAGTGCTGCTCTACCCTTCCCACAATCATGCCCAGCCCATGCAACAGGTTCAAACTTAAAGTCTCATGATGGAGATCTTGTGCATTTATGGCTAGGATGTGGCTTTGTTACGAGGAATCTTTTTTCATCATTTTTATGTAATGAAAGAGAAATGAAATTTATTACTCTACGAAGATCGCACTTGTAGATGGAAACCACGTCATTTTCAGTGGAAACATGGATTTGGTTATTTCCTTTTCCTAAACTTCATTTTCATTTCCCCTTGCTCATTTTGGGAATTGAACAGATGAATTAGATATGATTATTTTATCTTCACTCTCTCATTTCCTCCCACTAAGTTCAAAACAAAGAAATATTTCTTCCATCTTGTCTTGATCATCACGCCATTTCTATTCTCTTCTCTTAATTTTCTCTGTTATTTCATTGTTGACTATCTCTATCCATGTTCCATTGCTAACTGCAAATTGTTGGAATAACTTCCTCGAAGCAATATATTGCACAATTTAGAGGAATAATCTGTTTGATACCTGTGCATGGAAAGTTGAGCAATGCCACAGTCAACAGTACGAATGCCAACACCAGAAGCTAGTATAGGACCTATGGTAGACCCACATCCCATATCGTTTCTCACCACAAATTCCTGGAAATTACATAGTAGTAAATAATTCAGTTTCGAGTTGGTGAAATACTCAATAGCACAGAAACTTTGAAGACGCACCATTGTGAAAAATTTAGATAATGCATGAAAACTAGGCTACATATTGATTGTACTCAAAATGAGGAATGGTCCAATATACCGGATCCTACAAATGCCTGGTACAAAAGACAAGGCAAAGAACTTTGAAAAGAAATCCAGCAAATTGAAAATTACAGATAAAAATTCTCTTTATTAGCTGTGAGAGAAGTGAATAACAGAGCATTTACAAAGCTAATAGGATCAAGATCAATCAATTCCTGACTCTCAGGTCCTCGCACAAACGAAAGGAACTTTTTCAGATCAATTGAGAGATTCAAATGGAAAAAGAGAATGTCCACTCTCTTACGTGAGATTTTAGCACCGGTTTGATGAAAATTAGCAGTATGATGCCTTTCTTTGGCAACAAGATGTATGAGTTTTCATTATAAATATGATATTAAAATCAATGACAACAAAGAATAGGTTCATTATGCTGAACTGGAAGGTCAAAGATTATTATGCAACAAATAATAGGTTTATAATTACCACATTTTAATAGACAATTACCTGAACTGGAAGGTCAAGGATTCTCCCAACTTCTTTAAAGAGAAAAGCTGTGATCCCATTAGTTGCATATCGTTGATTTGCATTGTGCTTAATAACAAGACCCTTTTGCATTTCTGGCCGATGATGCTCTTCATGCTTTTCAATAAAATTTGGATGAACACCATGAGCCATGTCGGCAGACACTATAGGCAAGAGAGAGAGAGAGAGATGATGCCATAAGAAACACTGAACAAAGATTACAGTATTTGGTTCTATATACCCCCAACCCCATAAAAAATATCAGGAAAAAAAGTTAAAATCCTTAACCACCAACCTAACGGAGGAGACTCCGTGAACATGAGCCACCCTGCATAGACTTAAACACCAGCAACTTTACAAAAAAACTATTGGATTCATGCCCTCCACAATCATGTTAAACATGAGTCAAAAATACTCCTCTACAAACCCCTCAAGCAAATACCCAGGTTGAACTGCAATTGTTATAATGGATGACTCTTGACTCTTAAATCAAATACTTGCCGCAGCAAAAACTGCCCACTGCCCTAATCTGGAGGCAGCTTTCTATAAAATAAAATCTACAATTTATTTTCTCAGATAATAAGACTTCAAAGATACGAGGATGTTAAAGTCCGAGATTCTATATACTTCTATTAGTGTAGTTTAGATAATAAGACTTCTGGAGCAGAACCTGTTCTGAAGATGCTGGTTAGATGCAAACTGGTAACAAATTGCCAGCATCAAAGCTATTGGACAGGTTTAAGAAAACTGATGAGATAGATAAACAGAAAAAGAATTTATTTTTACAGAAATAGCAAAAGGGTTATGACCTGGAACTGGCACATACCAAGAGAAATCAATTGGAAAAAGATACTGGAAAAAGAAAAAAATAATAATAAAAAAAAAGCATAGGATATAGAACCTAGTATCGTGCTATACTTTTCCCATGGACCACTTCAAGATATTAGACATTATATCTTAAAAAAAAAAAGTCTCTTCACCAAAGCCCATTTGTACAATCTCACCAAATGCAGCAGTTAGGCCTCTAAAAAGTTCAGGTGTAGTTTATGATTGAAATACTTTACAGCTTTTTATACAATTATTTACAATATACACACTACAAAAAAAAGACACCCACCAAAGGATGTTAAACCTGAAGTGCTACTTCAGAGCTATGACTAAGTATCATCCACATTATAGGGTGAATCACTCCAAATGAGGTGCTCCCAGGAGATGTGCTCTTCTAAGCAATTATGTACAATGAAGGGACAACCTTATGCATCATTTACAAGTTTGCTAAGAAATGAGCTACACTTTCTAGAAGAAAAATTAAAAATTACAACACAATTATCCAGAGTCCATGCCACTCGCTATGTGTATGCAATTAAACGTAAGAAAAGTGAAATGCCACGCTATAAAGATATTGATTGAGGCATACCAAGAAAGGATTGCCGAATGGCACGCTCAATGGCACATTCATTAATTTTATAATGAGCTAAGCATCCAACTATTCGTCTCATGGCCTGAAACATGGTTGGTGCACCAGCTCCTTGAACTGAACCTGAACCCACCTAAACAACAATAGTTAGAAATAACGTGATGCAGTCAAGGAAAATATTTTAGGAGTGAATTATCGTTATGGTGAGAATCTTCTCAAGTTTTCTAGAAAAATTTTTCATGGAAAACAGAAAATAAATATCACATTCATTTTAGTCAATTTTCTAAAATAAAGAATAAAAAATGGATATTTCAGTTTTCTAAAATAAAGAAGATATCGGAAAACTAATAAAAAATATTTACTATGATAGCCTAAATTAAGAGTGGGCATTTTAGTCTATTCCATATAATTTTTCATAAAAATTAGTAAAACCAATTACTACTTTAATATTGGTCATTTGTATATGTGACAATTTAGTGGGACAAATGGAGTACTAAATTCCCGTTTGCCTATAATTATAATGTAACTGAGTGGATATCTTAACACTTTAATAGCCAAATATGAGTTTATTGCAAGTATTTTAGAAGCTAAGCAGCCAATTAATGTGATTTCTTTTTTTCCCCAATCTTTCTCTTCTCTTTATTTATCTTCTTTCTTTTAAAGGCTGGCCATACACAGAACTAGGACAACAAAATCTCTTCCTTTCTCAGCTATATATCTTTCTTTGTTGGTGACCAGTTCGGTTCTACACTAGAGGACCAAAAAGAATTGTAACATAAATGAATGTTTGCAGGATTACTTGTTTCACTGGCAATTGAATGCTACAGTAGGTTATGTCAATCAACTCTTAGAAGATACGATGGACACATTTTAGCAGCTTTTTAGTTATTGTAATTAATATGAAAACAACTTTGCCACAGGCCACTGGCCACAAGTGATCATCTTTACAGAAAAGGAAAGAGCTTTAACTCTCTTATACTCGTATTGTATTACATCATTAGTGTTCTTCAATTAGGAAATACTTCTAAGCTAATAAAAAACCAGATAATTTATTTTAATGGCTATTAGTATAGAAACATACTCTATGGAAGGCAAAATTACCTCTTCATTATCAAATAAAGCCACCATCCGAATAGCAGGTTCACTTGATAAATCATCAGATGCTTTAGAGGAATCAATTAGAGCTCTTAACGCACAAAAACTTGAAGCAAGATTATCTAATCTTCCAGAAAAGATAAACTCATCATTTCCACCTCCAAGGCAGCTAGCTTGGGTATCACAAACATTCAACTCTATGCTTACTATGTCCTCGCCATTGCAACTCAATTCATCTGATAAAGCCTGAATTTAAAATTAAAACAGAAGTATCAAGAAAAAGTCTGAAATCTGCTCCTCTAACCAATGCAGATTTGCTAATTCCACTGCAAGTTAAAGCCTATACATAAGCCTTTTAAAGAAGAAGACCACACGGAACCATCACTAAAATTTTCAGTTATTTCCAGGAGAGAATATCATAAAGAAAAGGAATAAAATAAAAATAGAAACAAAGTTTAATATGTGGTTAAGAAAACCAAATTGTACCATCACTAAAATCAGCATCTCAAACACTTCCATGTCTCTAAAAAGTTTACTTGTATATAATCGATTTCCTCCTAAATAAACATAGCAAAACAAAATACCTGCATAAGCAGCGAATGATGAAGATCTTTTGAAGAAGATGAAGCATCTTTCTTTTTTGACTCTGGAGATGTTTCATGAGGTTTCGTTGCAAATAGTGGAATAAGATGAGTCTCCAGATTTGGTTTGAACCCATCCTTATTCACTGTGCTGAACAATAGATTCAGACTCAACCAAAAGAACATAACTTAAAAACTTGCTATGATTAGTAGCATAAAGATGTAATCAAGAATCAGCAAATGCAATTAAATAAAAGGGAAAGAATTCTCTAGTTGTCATATAATACAGGTTGAGTAGATTTACAATGCACCAAAAGATCAAAACTTCAAGCTTTGCAATGATGATTGGCATGAGCATGTAATCAAAACTTTAAGCAGCTAAGCAGTTGAGATCAGTGTTTGGACAATCTTCTCACTATCCCGATACATATAATAGAGGGGAAAGAGTAAAGAAAGGTAGATATACAACTTAAAATTAAAGCAGAGGAAACGGTTATTATTTGATTTTCAAATGTGACTGCAATTTCCCCTTGGAAGTTGGACTAGTAATGTATACAAAGTTAACTTCAAAAGTGTGAGTCCGGAGCCACGACATTAACATGAATGTTTCAAATAGCAAAAATGCATGCTAGTTATTTCCATTAATAGGTAGTCATTTTGTGGTGTAACAATTTAGCTTATGGAAATATATAATTTTAATCTTCTATATCACAATGTTTGCTGAATGAATATGTTAAACACTTGCTCCACAACCCCATAAACAGGGTACGGCTCTGACCAAATTATAGGCTTGCAACTGATCTTTTTGATACACGAATGTTTCATGATTAGAAGTCGACCATCTAATGTAGTGTAAAGGGTAATGGACTCTTCATTTTTATCATGGTGGCTAACATAAAAGCTACTGAGTAAAGTTTCTTCTTTTGAGTAAAGTTTCTTTCTTTTCTTTTATTCACCACAAGGAAAGCAACATTTGACCATTTTATGTGTCCCCATTCTCTCTGCTTCAGGAAACAAAGGGATAAATTTATGTGTCCCCATTCACTCATTGTTGCCAAAATCATTGCTAAATTTCAATATGATCACCGTACTGCAATTCATATTAGCAAATTCATCTCAATTTATTGAAACAAAAATCAAAATTTTGTTATTTTTATTAATAAAAGATAAATTTAATAATTCCCAAAAAAAGAAACTAAACTATTCTAACTAAAACAATGTGCAAATGTTATAAATAATCCATTCTAGACCTAGATTGCCATTGGTTCAATCTTTTGCTTTTCTAAAAGGAAAATTAACAACTCATGGTGTTGACATGGATCAAATGCAATAATAAGAAGGCATGCTTTGTAAATATGTGAATTTCACTTCTCCAAAGCAAAGTAGTAAAAAGGAAAAGAAAACTCTAGATTTTTAGGAGAAGAAAAAACATTTTTCTTCTCTTTCTTGTATATATATACAAGCAATGTATAAACTCAATTTATACAAAAAAAATAAGCATAACAAGAGAACAAGGCAATATACAAATTAAAGAACAAATGCCATAAGTCTTTTCCATGAAGATTATTGCAGTGAAAAATAAGCATGACAACACTAGATATGCCTTATATAGGCAACAAAAGTAAAAAATTACATCATTACTTGCATCAGCTACCACTAAGCAAGATAAGGATACGAAAGTGAAAAATTACATCACTGCTTACATCAATTACCACTAAACAAGATATGGATTACATATCTTTACAGATAAGGTAAGATAAGGATTTCCAACAGGATAAGATAAGTAGGATCCACCACTTTATTTGATTATTGGTTCATGTGATGGATACATGTTCATGTCCTTTGGATCTGTGTCCTTTGAAGATTCAGCTGTATCCAAGATTGGCGCATGCAATTTAATTGGATCAACATTGTTTATTTCGCTAAATGCAAGATAGAGCTGATCTTTGATCCTAGGATTCTCTATTGGATCTACAAAATCAGAGTTTTGCCAATGGAAAGCTTGATTTTGGGCCCACAAGATTTGTTGAGTGGAATTCCAGATGTATGGTCGATGGAAAAAGTAGATAGCAGTATAATTGTTGGCTACCGCTTCTGTCTTTTGCCATAATTGAGGGTCTTAAATTATTGTGAGAAACGAACGTTTCCACCAGCTGAGTGGGGCATACCATTCCAAAAACTACCAAAACAAGGAGGAATGATTATCTGCATCATTAAGGAAATGATGGATCTTGTTATGATTTGTACAGCTGTTAGCTTAATTATAGGGATTGATTGTTAGATTAATTATAGGAAAATTATTAGGGATTTGTTTCCTAATTCAACTCTTGTAAACAATATAAATACCTGTATATTTTCAATGAAAGATACAAGAATTATTTCTCACTTTCACATGGTATCAGAGCCTGGTTGAGTTTCTGGGTCTTTTTTCTGAGGGTTGCGATTCCCTCTTGTCGGTTTCGGGTTTCTTTCTCCTTTGGGTTTTCAGTTTTGAGATCTGATTCTTAGGGTCATTTTCCGGTGACCTTTTTTTCTCAGAGCCACCACAGGAAGGAGCGCTTCCGTCAGTCCGGCCATTTCACCTTTTTCCGGCAACCATCGGAGCTGCGCGTGAACCTCACGCGCCGATCGAAGTTTGACGCCTTCCTCACGCGCCGGCAAGTGACGGAGCGTGGATTGTCCGACGGCCCTCCGGTTCCAGATCCAGCGTCGCCTGAGTGTGTCCGACCAGTTCGCAGGGTCGGTTTTCTCGTCTGGTCTCTTCTAAAGAGCGCTCTCTCTTAGATCTATTTCTGCCTCTTGGGTTCTGTTCTTCAAGTCTTTTGCTGCTGCTGTTTCTTGGTGAGATATACTAATCTCTTTACTGCATTGGTTCTATTGTCTAAAGTTATTTGTGATAGGGTTTTAATGGCTGAGAATAGTGATAAGAAGACTGTTACTGAAATTATGTTTGGTTCGTCTAAAATTACGGATAGAAAACTGACTGGAAGTAACAATTATGCACAATGAAAAAGAACAATCCGTAGATTTATGACAAGTGTAGACTTGGAGGACCATTTAACTAGTAATCCACCGTCTAAAGATGATGCTGTTAGTTGGAAGAAATGGTTAATGGAAGATTATAAGTTGTTTAATCAAATTCAGAATACTTTAGATCCTGCTGTTGATGATGTTGTGAATCATTGTGACAGTGTAAAAGAATTATGGGAATATCTAGAATTTTTGTATGCCTGCAAACAAGATATGTCCCGTGTCCATGATTTGTTGCTAAAGATTTATCGAGCGGAGCAAAAAGGTCGCTCTCTGTTCCAGTATTATACTGAAGTGAAACAAGCCTTTGAAGAAAAGCGGGCTATGTTTCCTATTGTTGCTGATGTTAAACAGATGCAAGAACAAGAGGAGCAGATTGTGGTGCAGTGTTTCTTGGCAGGATTGGGTTCTGAATATAATGTGACACGCACACAATTGTTAACTGGTGAGTCACTTCCTTCTTTTACTGAAGTTTATGCTCGTTTGCTTCGAGTTTGTAAAGACGGTGATTTGCCTTCCGGTATGATACCTAATGATATGGCGGCATTAGTTGGTAATGTTTCGAATAGTAATCGCGGAGGTAAAGGTGGAAATGGTAGTTCTGTTGTTGGGAGTAGTAGCAATTCTTGTACATGTCATTATTGTGGAGTTGAGGGGCACATTAAAAAGAATTGTTGGAAATTACATGGGAAACCCTCCAAGAACTCAAGTCGGATGAATAATAAGAGGTTTGCAAATGTAGCTACTCAGGATGGCATCCTACCGCTTCCACAATCATCCTCACCATCTGTCACCATTTCAGCAGATGAGTATGCTCGTTTAACTGCCACTTTTGATTCACAGCAGTTATCTTCTGGGACTTCAGCTCTGGCTAATACAGGTAACCCTACTGCATGTCTTTCCACCTCATCTCGTAGTTGGGTTATTGACTCAGGTGCTACTGATCATATGACTGGCAACACAGGTATTCTCTCTTCTTTCCAATCTACTGCTAATTTACCTTGTGTTACGTTAGCCAATGGATCTACTGCTTTTGTAATTGAGCGTGGGACAGCAAACCCAACAAATTCTCTTCCATTGTCATCTGTTTTATGTTTATCATCTTTTCCTTTTAACTTGTTATCTGTTAGCCAACTTACCCAAAATCTTAACTGTTGTGTTATTTTCTATCCCAATTATTGTCTTTTTCAGGATCTTGGGACGAAGCAGATTCTTGGTAGAAGGTGTCTGGTGAATGGCTTGTATGCTCTTGAATCAACTTCTCAACCAGTGCCTCGATCCATTGCTTGCACAAGTTCATCTTCTCTTTTGCAACTTCATTGTCGTTTTGGTCATCCTCCTCTTTCAACTTTACAAAAGCTGTGTCCTAGTCTTAAAAGGGAATCTACTTTAGAGTGTGAAGCTTGTCAATTTGCTAAACACCATAGAGTATCTTATTCTCCTAGATTAAATAAACGTGTTGAGTCTTCTTTTTACTTAGTTCATACTGATGTATGGGGTCCATGTCCTGTTACATCCAAACTTGATTTTTGTTATTTTGTGACATTTATTGATGATTATTCTCGGGTTACTTGGCTTTATCCTATGAAATCTCGATCAGAGTTGTTTACTATATTTTGTGCTTTTCATGCTGAAATTAAGACTCAATTCAACAAATCCATCTGTATTTTGAGAAGTGATAATGCTAAAGAATATGTTTCTCATTCTTTTAAATCTTATCTTTCTGAGCATGGTATTATTCATCAGTCTTCTTGTATTGTTACCCCTCAGCAAAATGGTATAGCTGAGCAGAAGAACCGTCACTTATTAGAGGTTGCTCGGGCACTAATGTTTCATATGCAGGTTCCTAAAATATTTTGGGTAGATGCTGTTTCTACTGCCTGTTTTCTAATCAACAGAATGCCCTCTTCTGTTCTTGACGGTCAGATTTCATATTCTCTTCTTTTTCCCTCATCTACTCTTTTTCATCTTTCTCCTCGAATTTTTGGATGTACTTGCTTTGTTCAAGACATGCGACCTCAGCTTTCAAAACTTGATCCTAAATCTCTTAAGTGTGCTGGGATACTCGCGTGAACAAAAGGGGTATCGTTGTTACTCACCTTCTTTGGGTCGTTATTTAGTATCTGCTGATGTTACATTTTTTTAACATACACCTTTTTTTGGTTTCTCTGTGTCCTCTTCTTCGCCCTCTAGTGATTCAGGGGATGATTTTCTTGTTTATACAGTTAGTGAACAGGTAGCATCTCCTCCTTCTCGACCTATTATTCATCAAGTTTATTCTCGACGTGTGCATCATTCTATCGAGACACCTCCTGCTCCTGCTTCTTTAGATCCTCCACCACCACCAGATCCTAGCCTTGACCTTCCTATTGCTCTTCGCAAAGGTAAACGCACATGTACTTACCTTGTTTCTTCTTTTGTGTCTTATCATGCTTTATCACCTTCCTCCAAGTCTTTTGTAGCCTCCTTAGACTCTATTGCTGTTCCAACGTCCCTTACTGAAGCATTGGCTCATGATGGTTGGCGAGCTGCAATGAAAGAAGAGATGATGGCCTTAGAGCAGAATCATACTTGGGATCTTCTACCTTTGCCCTCTCAAAAAAAAGCTATTGGTTATAAGTGGGTGTTTACTGTTAAGATGAATCCTGATGGTTCTGTTGCTAGATTGAAAGCTCGATTGGTTGCTAAAGGATATGCACAAACATATGGAGTGAATTATTCGGAGACCTTTTCTCCAGTTGCAAAACTTTCATCTGTTCGATTGTTTATTTCCTTAGCTGCTAATTACAGTTGGCCACTTCATCAACTTGATGTGAAGAATGCATTCTTGCATGGGGATTTGAGTGAAGAGATTTACATGGAGCAACCACCTGGTTTTGTTGCTCAGGGGGAGTCAGAGAAGGTGTGCAAATTAAGAAAGTCTTTGTACGGGTTAAAACAGTCTCCTCGTGCCTGGTTTGGGAGATTTAGTACAGTTGTGATTGAGTTTAGCCTACGAAGAAGTGCATATGATCACTCAGTGTTCTTTACATCATCTACTTCTGGGTGCATTTTGTTGGTTGTATATGTGGATGATATAGTGATAACTGGAAGTGATGAAGCTGGAATTACGAGGTTGAAAGCATTCCTTGGGACTCACTTTCAAACCAAGGATTTAGGATCATTGAAATATTTCTTAGGGATTGAAGTTTCTCGCAGTCAGAAAGGGATCTATCTATGTCAAAGAAAATATTGTCTGGATTTATTAGATGGTGTTGGTTTTATTGAGGCAAAAGCATGTGATGCGCCTATGATACCAAACGTAAAGCTGAAGATGGAGACTTGTTTGGGAATCCTGAAAAATATAGGAAGGTTGTGGGAAAATTGAACTACCTTCTATCACTCGTCCTGACATTGCTTTTCCAGTAAGCGTTGTTAGTTAGTTCATGTCATCTCCTAGAACCTCACACTGGGATGCTGTTGTACATATTTTGAGATATTTAAAAGGTGCACCAGGACGTGGCATCTTATATCGAAATCATGGTCACCATACTATAGAAGGTTTCATTGATGCAGACTATGCAGGAGATCTTTCAGACAGGCGTTCTACCACCGGTTATTGTGTCTTTGTTGGGGGTAATCTTGTTTCTTGAAAGAGTAAGAAATAGAATGTGGTGTCCCGCTCGAGTGCAGAATCCGAATATAGAGTTATGGCATAGACTACCTGTGAACTTATATGGCTACGTCATTTGCTTGGAGATATTGGGTTTGTTCAGTCTAAACCAATAAACTTATGGTGTGATAATCAAGCAGCTATCTATATTGCAAATAATCATGTGTTTCATGAGAGAACCAAACATATAGAAGTTGACTGTCATTTTACTCGAGAGAAACTAGAAGATAGATCAATCTCAACTTCACATGTCAGAACAGAAAGTCAATTAGCTGATGTATTCACTAAAGCGTTACCTGGGAATCGGATCAACTACATTTGTAACAAGCTGGGCATGATCAATATCTATGCTCCAGCTTGAGGGAGAGTGTTATGATTTGTACAGCTGTTAACTTAATTATAGGGATTGATTGTTAGCTTAATTATAGGAAAATTATTAGGGATTTGTTTCCTAATTCAACTCTTGTAAACAATATAAATACCTGTATATTTTCAATGGAAGATACAAGAATTATTTCTCACTTTCACAGATCTCAAAAAGAGGAAAAAGGATGGCATGTGTATAGAGAACAGATAGACACCAGAGGAACCATATTTCTTCTTCACAATGACGAGAATCTTGGGAAAACCTAAAAATGATATACCAAGGGAAATCCATGGAAGAAATTTTTATCATGAGAAACATTTCTTCGGTTTTTTAAAATATGCATGTAATGAAACATGTGGTTCTTCGCAAAACCCTTTATTTGTCTAGGACTATTGAGAGAGCAACCGGGAGGCACTGATTGCTTTTTGGAAGCACTCATATTTTGAATGGAGCTAACATTTTTTTAGGACCGGGTTTGGTATGAGACTATCCATGGTAAAAACCAAAGGGAGAGCAAAAATGGAAGTGCTTGTGATCAAGTTAAGGGACTTAGGAGTATGGTTAGGAAATCTGGAATTAAATTCTTATCTCATTTTATATGCTCAACTTTGAAGTTGTCCTTATTAGACCATTCTGCCCATTGTAAAAGTTGTGGATAAGGGATAGTACTTCCTTTGAAAGAAAGCATCTTTGGAAAAGAAGAACAATCCATGACAATTGTAAAGTTATGGCCAATGAGATGAAATTCGAATCTTTTAATGCCATATTTGACTACCAAAATCTCTTTGAAAGTTGAATGGTAATGGCACTAAGATTCTTTGAAATGGCCACTTGCATATTTACAGATATACTTGTGGTTGTCGCTTTCCTCAATGAGAACAACTCCCCAGTATTCATCGCTAGCATTAGTTTGTAAAATCCTTTTTACCATTAGATGGAATACGAAGGGGTGGTAAATCTTTGGTGACTATTTTCATTTTTTGGATACACAAGGTATGAATGGATGACCAGAGGGGTGGTTCTTTTTTTAACAGCTGATACAGTGGTTTTGCCAATGTGCTGAAATGAGCAATGAAATCCCGACATAATTGGCGATTCCAAGAAATTGTTGAACCTGTTTGACAGAAAGATTTGTATCCAAATATTTCAGTAGTTCAGCTGCTAAATGAGGTTACGGTTGATAACTTCAATCTTTAAATGTCATGCTAAGAAAATCAATTTCTTTTTTGGCCAGTTGCATTTTTGACTGTGACGGCATGATTCCATGAGCCTGAGTGATATTGATGAACTATTGAATAGTTTTCTGATGAGTTTGGGTGTCAGGAGAAAAGAAAAAAATATCATTAATATAGATGATTGCAGTATGGAGGAGAAGCTCATAAATTTTGATCATGGCTTTTAGGAACAAAGATAGTGCAACTTTTAATCCAAATGGCATAATAGTCCATTGATAATGGTGGTCTGAAATGCAGAAGGCTGTTTTTGGTCTGTCAAAAGGGTGAATACCCAATTGCCAAAATCCTGCATTGAGATCAAATTTTGAAAATATTCTAGCATCATGCAAGAAGGGGAAAAGAGAGGATATTTTGGGTAAGGGATATTTGTTATCTTTGAGAAAATGGTTCAAGGGAGTATAATCAATAACAAGACATTTTTTTTTCTCGACCTTGTTCAGATCTTTTGTTGACATAGAAAGCTTGACAAGCCCAATCAGACTTAGTGGGCTCAGTTAAGCCTTAGGCTAGCAACTGTGCACATTCTTCTTTTGCAAGACAAGTCATCAGGAGACATACCAAGATGAGTGGCTTTAGTGGGATTAATGTCTTCTGAGTTTTTAAAGGGAAGAGCGATGAAAAGTCTGAACGAGCCCATAAGTGAGAGGAGTGCTTGGTCAAAAAGTCTGAATGTGAAGGGGAACAGCAGTAATCTTCAAGTTGTGTTTGAAGATCATTAAAGGATGAATTTGGAGTTTGTATGGTGAAAAAGGATGGTTGGGTAGTGTAGGGCTGAAAGCACTACTTAAATCTCAATCCATTAGAGAGAATGGAAAGTTTTCGAAGTTTACAGTAGGTATCAAACCCTAATACTAAATCTTTTCCTAGAAGATTGGACCCCAAAACATTGATACATGCATAGCAGTCAGGAAAGACTTGTATTTTGATGGGTTGTTTAGTTTTTAACTCAACCATCAGAATCCCTTGATTTGCAGCTTGAAAATATCTTTTGTGAGATTTCCAATATTCATCTGGTAAGACTGCAGGATTGAGCATAGTTTTACGTGCTCCTATATCAATGAAGGCAACTACTTTGATGGGATCAACATACTTATGGGGGTAAACAAGAACATATGCCAAAGAAATATGATGTGAAGAGAAAACAAGTGGATTTTCTGGTTGAGGAGTGCAGAGGGTGGATTTTGGAAAAGGAGGAACGCCATGGAAAAGACTTATGATAGCCATATCAGACAAAGGGTCTTCAAAAAACAGATCATCTTCTGAGTCGGATTTAGAATCTAAATATTAGACCATAGAGAATGTCTGAGGATCAACTTCATCGTCTATGGAGAAGAGGGATTCAACATCTGCATCATCAAACATCCAACCAATTTCTTACCAACAAAGGATTAACAAGCTCCCAAGTCTCTTTGTTGCCAAAGCTCTCATTCTTCATCCTTGCTTCTCTCCATCTTGGAGCACAGAAAACTCCTTTCCAATCCTATGAAACAAAAACAAGGTAAAGGCTCCATAGGAAGAAATAGAGTCATATGAGGCAAGATTAGAGATAAGATGTTTAGTGATAGTTCTAGCCCTTTCTTGAGAGCAATAGGAATTATCCAAATTGTTAGTGAAAGAATCAAGAGATAAAGGTAACTCACTAGAAGTTTTCTCAAGGATGAGGATGGTCCTTGATAGGTAATAGACTGCACGATGGCATTACCCATCTTGTTTTTTCTCGAGTACCATTTTAAATCTAGTCTATCCAATTGCCCTATTTTTTCTACAAAGGTCTCTTTTTGACTAGAACCGAGAACTCTCCCCATGACTAAAACTCTCCACCTAGAGATTTTTTAGAATAAAAATTTTTATTCATTCTCTTTTTCTTAATATAGCTATTTATATAAAAACAAATAAAAAGACTCCCGGTCCTATACTAACAAGGAAAGATAAACTCTAATTAGAAAATATGAAGGAAAGATAAATTCTAACTAAAAAACAAAAAGTCCTAATAGGAAGTCCAACAATGATCAACACACCCTCTCAAGTTAGTGCATAAATATCAAACAAGCCAAACTTGCAAACTAAGGAGTGATAAGTCTTGTTGCTAAGCTCTCTAGTAAGGTGCATCAACTAACTATCTAAATGAAATCCCAAGAAATTGTTGTCATCAAATTAAATATTGGGATTTTTCATGAGTTCCTCATGGTACAAAACTAAATGGCAACAGTTCTTGAAGTTTTATAAGGCTCCTGCCATTATCTGCTCAACACTGGAAAAGTCTTGTATCAAGACGAGTGTTGAGCTCAGGTTTGAATCATGCAATAAAAGCAACTTGTAAAGGAGAAGGCTCAAAAAATGAAGAAGTCAATCAAGAATCAACAACATGTCAGCTGGCATCAAAAAAGGCAAGCAAGGTGATTGGAAGAAACATGAACAAAAAACGACTATCAAAAGACTCTTCACAATTTTATATGCACTGGCATGTGAACATTGCCACAGAAATTCCAAGCGATGCATGAGCACATGCAAGGAGGCAAATGATAGCGATCTTCCGGGGATAGGCCGATCTAGTCCCGAGCTTCCTTCCTTAAGAAGCGGTGACAATAAAAGGGAGACAAACTCAACCTCTTGAGAGTTGTTCAAAGCCACTACCATAGACTAAAAAAAATAAAAATAAAATGTGCTAGAGAGAAGGAAACTCTACGTCTAAAAAGGCATTGACTCTGGCTGTGACAAGGAGGAGAAAACTCGATCTCTTGACGCTTTCCTAAAACATGTACTGTAACCTAGTATTGCGAAGGAGAAAACTCAAGCTCTAGAAAAAGCACAACTCTAATACCATCAATATTTTTCAGAATAAAATTTTATAAATTTTCTTTTTCTTAATATTCTAAGAATGAACAAGCTATTTGTATAGGAAAAACAAAAAGAGTCCTAGTCCTATATTAGAAAGATAAACTCTAACTAGAAAACATAAAGGAAAGATAAATTATAACTGAAAAAATAGTCTTATTCTAATTGGGAATTCCATCGGTGATCAACATATCCAAATATCACCTTTTCTTTCCCATGCTCCCCTTACAGAGAAGATTGGGATGAACTAAAATATGGTTCCAATTCTTTGAAAGTAATATCTATGCCCACAAAGTGTTTCCTAGGAGGGTGATAACATTTGTATCCTTATTGTGTTGGATAGTATACCACAAACACACATTTAAGTGGTTCCAAGTTCCTAGTATTTTTTTTATATGAACAAAAAAGACAACCAAAAACCTTCGGAGGAACAATATAGAAAGTTTTACCTTGAAGAACATCCAAAGAACTTTTAAAGTTAAGGGATTTGAGAGACATCCTATTAATAAGATAAATAGGAAAAAGAAGTGCATCTCCGTAGTAAGCTTTTGAAGGGTTCATAGTAGACAATAGGGATCGAGCAACTTCCAATAACGGTTCATTTATCCTTTCTATGATACCATTTTTTTCACTAGTGTAAGCACAACTAGTCTGATGCACAATCCTATAGACTCTAGATAAGCATGAAACCCACCATCAACATATTCTCTCCCATCATTTATTTTGAGAACCTTAACCTTTTTATCAAATTGCATACCGATCCCCTTATGAAACAACTGAAAACAAGAAACATTTCACACTTTGCTTTCATCAAACAAATCCAAGTTAACCTAAATGAAAAACTAACCCTCTATAACCCAATAGTGAAACGGTTTGAGTAGGTTCTCATAGATCTAAATGAAAAGTCATATAAGAAAGTACTTTTATTATTACTTAAAGAATAAGAAGTCCTTATACGTTCAACACACTTGGACGTATCACAAACTAAATATTCAAACTTAGTTTTCTTAAACAAATAGAGATATAGCTTCTCCAAAATAGAAAAGGATGAATGTTCTAACCATCTATGCCACTTTCACCTAGCAATGCTTGATTTGTACTAGGAACTATGGTATGACTCCCTCTAAGAAATATAAGCCATCCTACAGCCTACTAAACCCAATAGTTCTATTGCTTTTGTTCGATTGGCTTGAGCCCTAGTGGAGCTTCGCTTTTTTCCTCCACAACCTTTGGTTGGTCAACTATGCAATTTCCAAAGTCTGTTTATTGTGTTGTGGCTTGCCACAATAGTGACAATGCAGATGATCTTTAGCAAAAGAATGACTATTGGTTTAGGTTGCTCACGGAAAGAATTAGCAACCAACCCTAATTTCAATCAATGCAATGTGAAGATGGAAAATCTCCTACTCCCTTGTTGGAAATAAAAGATAAGTTAGATCTAAGAAGACAAAGGATCTTTACCAAGCACCTGAACCTATACCTAATCATGTTCATTATTCAAACCACCAAGGAAATAGTAAATCTACTCCTTTTCTACCAATTTTGAAATTTGACTTGGAAATCTTGATAATGTGTCAAGCTCCTACCACAATCCACTTAGTTCAAAAAAATACTAAGAAATAGTGATCTCGCCTTGCTTTCTACTATTGACTTTATTCTAAAGTTCACAGATCTGAGAATCATTACCCATTTTTAAGTAGGTGAGACACATTGCAATCCATATCTTTGCTATGTTATTGAGCCATGAAGATGTTTGGCAATTTGGGGTTGCATAGAGTTAAGCTAAGAAATAATCAAAGAATTTTATAATTCCTGCAAATTATAGGTGGGATCAATGTTATCTTGCTTCTTTTTATCATTGGTATCATAATCCTGCAATTCTCTAGCTTGGATGAATAGTAAACAGAACCTTGACCACACAAGATAATTACTTCCATCAAGTTTTACAAGACTTGTTTGCAATGAAGGGCTATTAGAACTAGGCATAGCTAACTTTCTGTCTGTCATTTTAAAATGGCAAAAAATAAGAACAAGTCCAACAACCATAAAATACCCAGTCATAGAGTACAAAAGAAGCAACTACTAAAAAACTCAAGAAGGAACAGAACCTTACAATCCCAAACAACCTTCTAACCAACACCATACGGAAGCATGCACGCGCACAAAAAAAAAAAGAAAAAAAAAAAGAAAAAAGAAGAAGAAGAAGAAGCATGGATAGGCTGGAAATCAAGCCAAGAAAGATAGTCGAAAGTAAAAACTTTGGCATGATGAGCTCCATATGTTGGCACATGTACAAAGCTGCAAATCGTGTCTATGGCATGTGTGGCTCACACACCAGGAGATAGATCACCGAAATCAGGAGCTCGCTGGCAATGTCCCAGCAACTCTAATAAGAGTGGCAGTGAGAACCAAAAGTCAGTCAAGATGGGTAGATGGGTGAGTTCCAAATATATAGTTTTAGGGTTTTGAGAGAACCCAAAAAATTTTGAAAAATGAACCCTCAATAATACTACATACCATGTAGATTTTAGGAGAAGATACAAATTCTTTTTCCTTCTCTTTCTTGTATATATACAAGCAATGTATAGACTGAATTTATACACAATAACACCCACTAGTAAAGTTTACAAGTACAGCAATGTAAAAATTAAAGAACAAATCTCTAATAATCAGGGCCTAACAATATGCTTAATCAAAAGTATTTAGGCAAATCAACAGAAACCTTAGTCAATAACTTTTTTTTAGCTTTTCATAAAAAAGTAAACTTTTTTTCTTTTTACTTTTCCTAATTAGCCACAGCCTATTGTTTTTGTTCTGGACTGCAAAAGATTAACTAAACAACTTTAGCAACTTAACCAAATAGAAACTGTATAACAATGGTTCTAGTACAAGTCATGAAGATGCATTTCTAACTTATGCATTTCAACTTATGAAATTAAAAAAACAGCCATAAATTTGCAATAATAACCTTCTATACAAAACCAAATAATAGACTGGTAAATCTCTAATAAGCAAAATAAAAAAAAAAATCTAGGAGGCAGTGGCATACCGATCAAGATGAATGGCCAGAGTTGGTATTCTTAACAAAGGTCTTTTTATTTTTACAAGTTTGTGTAGAAAAGAACCATCAGAACCTCTCACTATTACCCTCCCTGCAACACTCAAGTCTCTATCAAACCAAGTATGCCACAAACCACCACCATAAGTCTGCACATTTACCATTAGATAATTAGATTTGGATGATGCTGACTTTGGCTTGAGCTTCAAGCAAGGGCTATCTGTGTGTGCAGCTATCACATGAAAACCATTTCCAACAGCATAACTGCAAAACAAAGTGAAAGCATATAATCCTCCAAATTCCAGTACTGCTCCATGTATGCTATGCATAATGATGGCAATAAGTAGTACTTAACGTCTAATTGTAGATAAAGACCTGTAAAATAAGAATATAAATAGAGCAGAGGGAAGAACAATGAAATCATACTTCTCTTTGATGAGAAATTACACAAAAACACTGGGAATGATAAAAGTACAATGCAGATTTTTTTAGGTGCTTAAACGAGTGGTGTTCAAAAGTAGCTATACTGCCTGATTGAAGAAAATTTACAAAGCCCCAAGATTATTAATGCCAATGCACCGTGTTGCTTACACAGCCTGACTCCAAAATTTTCTCAACCATTATATTTTCTGAGACAACCTAATTAAGCACTTATAACTAAATGGAATTCTTCAGACTTACTTCTCTCCAACAGCAAAAGCAACTAAGCAAGACATGTTCCTTGTAAAGAAGTATCGCCCACCAGGCTTTAGTTCCCATTCATCATTTTCATTAAGTAAATGAAACCCCGCAGCAATGAGTTGTTTTTTCGCTTCGGCTGCAAACAAGAACATTTTTTAATCAGTAAATTAATACCAATCCCATTTTGCATTTCCAATTTTGGAGATGCTTGCCAAGAACTAATCTTTCTCTTCAAGAAATGAAATTTCCATCTAATTCTCAACTGGGTTTAATCTCATTGAACGTTAATCTTCATAATTAACTCACAAAACCACAAAAGTACGTACTAAGGAAATCGGAAAGTTACCAGTAGCATGAAATTGTGTCCAAGACTCGTTGAGATAGTCCAAAAGATCTCCAACAATCGACACATCGCCATTCTGATAAACAGAAAGATTTCAGTTCAAAATTTTGTATGAAACGCAAGAAATAAACAAAGATAATGACTTTATAGATACATATATACCTCAGGTGTTTGGCTGTGATTAGAAGTAAAGCAGAGAGGCGTGGTGGAGAATTTACGAGGACGGAGTGAACAAAAGGGAGGGAATTTGGACAAAAATGAGGAGGGTTTGATGATAGGTAATGGGTGGAAGAGTTGCAAGCGAGCCATGCTCATGGCTGCCATTTATGGTCTCCGGCTGATGAGTAGGGTTTCACTTCATTAAGATTTTAAACTGGGCAATGCCATTCTTGGCAAGGGGCAGAAAAACCAATTGGGTCGGGTTGTCAGGCCCAGACCAGATATGCTACCAAATATAAAATTAAAAAAGACAATTGGCAGTTAGGAAGTACAGCTATTTCTATTTCAGCGTTGTACTCGATATCAGCATTTATTGCATAAATACGTATTTGCATAAATACGTATCCAAATCGTATCGGTTGGTGCGATTTGGATAGGAGCATTTCTTGCTATATATATATATCTGAAATATTTTTTGAAATATGTAAATTTATAGATAATTTGCAACGATATTGATAATAGTGCATTTATATTTTTATTTATTTGAGAACTAATAATAAATTGTGAATAAATTAACACATTTTGTCGTGTATTAATTCAATATGATTTTTATTCAGACTTGGAGTCATAATTATTTTTACTCAGCCAATTGGTATTAATAAGACACAAAATTACACACACACAGGCAACCGACACAGATCAGTCCAGTTTATCTGAACTGTTTATATAGTCTTGTTATCAGTACTCTTTCAATGAGGCAATTTATGATGGTTTTGCTTTTGCTTCTGTTGTAATAAAGAAAATGAAAATCAATAACAACATTTAAAAATGTTTTGTACAAAAATAGAGAGATAGGCGAGGCAAAACATCTGAGTGATAAACAAAGAAAATGTGAAAGATTCAGAGCAATTTATTAGCACTGAAAAAAGATACTATTAATAAGACAAATCCCATTGATCCATTAGATAAAGAACCCATTACAGAAATAATAGAACCCAAATTCCATTCAAGTAGTTTCAGAGAAAGAAAATAAATTGTAGAAATTTCTTTGTAATTAGAAAAAATAAAGAAAGAACTAATCTTAAGTTGACTCTGATGATTGGAATTGCCTTGGACTTTTCAGTTCAGTGGTGATAAATGAATGTTGACAGCAATAGTGATTGGTGGTAAAGAGAGAATAGAGAACCATGGGAAATTATAAACAAAAAGAGAACGGAATTCTCTTTGATTAATGGATCAGACGGCCAATTTGTGATTCAATCCATTTGATTCAAGATGAACTAATCCTAATTTGACCCAAATTTAAGGATTGGGTCAAGTATAAATTATTTACGAGTCGAGTTAGATATACATACGAATCATATGGATCAAGTTCAAAGATTGGGTTAGAATTTGACTGGCTTATTCTTGACCTATGTTGCATGAGTAAGGATATTCGTACACATATCAATACGGATATAGATACAAAATGTGAATTTTTTTTTTTTAAAAAAATAGAGTACTAACATGCGATGCATAATTATTAATAAAAATTATATATGATTAATAATCATATTATAAAATTATAAAAATTAAACAATAAATACTTAAATAAGACAAGCCATGACAAGAGCAATAGTGGGCAAAATAATTTAAGAGCCATTAAAAGATCTAACAACTCTAATTGAGTTTATACTATCTTTACTCCATACTCGAGAGATAAAAAAGAGACCAATTTACGCCCCTGAACAATTTACGATCCCAAATTCTCAAGTGGATGAAGCAAAACGAGCAAGTAAATTAGCCTAGACCCATAAAGGAAGACCCCAACCGAGACTCAAGCCTATATTACATTTATCACGAGGACAAAAGGCACAAAACTGATGACTATAAGCAGTTTGGGAGGGAGATCAAACACTTCATTCGAAAAAGGGGTGTTTACCTTAATTCATGAAGGATAGAGATAGTGATACCCAAAACTGATCCCTAACACTTTGGCAATAAGACATAAACCAAGCTATCAAATAAAAAGACCCTTGCTAGGGTCATCCACATCATTGTTGGGGGCAAACACTATGATGTCTTTGACAACTCTAAAAAGTGAAAGGCCAAAAAAGTGTTCTCACTACTGTCTAGTTTGCCAACCTCTAATTACACTATTCAGTTTTTAGCAGCTAATGGCACTTATGTTCGGTAGTCACATACAGATGCTTTAGTAGTTAAAGTTATTATCTAGGACTGCTTGGTTTAGTAGATCCCGGTAGGCATAGGAAGGTAGTCAATTTGATCACCTTGCAAAGCCTTCAAGGCACTCGGGATGTCAACCAACCTTTTAGAGTCTATTTTCATGCCATTGACCGGCATATCTGGGCAGCCAATCAAAGTAGAAGGCTCAATCAACCTAGCTCTCTAGCTAAAATATGATGCAATTGTCCAAACCTACATAACCTATTTTATGATGGTAAACATGCCTCTTTCCTATAATATTATTTTTGGTTGGCCCCTATTGGCCACAGTAGATGCTTATATTTCCATATAGAAGTTGTTAGTCAAAGTCCCAGCCTAAGAAGGCACTATAGTGCTTTGAGGTAATTAGTAGGTAGCTCGGGAAACCCATATCACAATATTGAAAGATGCAAATTAGGCTTTTCCACTAAATGTATTAGATGTTCAGACCGATTCAGCTCAGAAGGCCGAACCACTTGACTCATTGCAAGATATTAAACTCTCGCTAGGAAAAATAGTCAAGATAGTCTTAAACAAAGTTAGCCTAGAGAGAGACACGCTCATTGTTATGCTTTTAGAATTTGCTAACGTATTTGCTTAGCAACCCTCAGACATCACGGGTATATCTTACGAAGTAATGTCTCACTCCCTTAATATTTAGCTAGACTACAAGCCTGTGAAACAGAAAAAGCCAAATTACACCACTGAACATCAACTGGCTATAGCTGAAGAGACAGACACCTTATTGAGAAAAGATTTCATTCAAAAGTTTTTTACTCAAACTGGCTATCAAATGTAGTTTTAGTGAAGAAAGCCAACAGGAAATTAAGGATGTATGTTGATTTCACTAACCTGAACAAGGTGTCCCCTAAAGATAGTTATCATTTGCCCAATATTGATCTTTTAGTGGATTCCACATCTAGATTTGAGGAATATGCCTCCCAATGAATCCAGCCGATGAAGAAAAAATTGTATTCATTACTCACCGGGCAACTTACTACTATCAGGTCATATCTTTCAGCCTTAAAAATACTAGAGCCACTTACCAAAGACTGATGAATAAGCTTTTTGTAAACCAACTCAGAAGAAACATAAATGTTTATATAGACAATATGATATTGAAGAGCAAGACCTCGACAGATTTACTCACAGAGCTCACAAAAAGCTTTTCAACTCTTAGAAAGTTTTCCCTTAAACTTAATCCTAAGAAATGCACTTTTGGTGTACATTCTAGTAAATTTTTGGGGTTTATGAGCTTCGAAAGAGGAAAGAAAGCCAACCTAGCAAAAATCTAAGCTATACTAGAGATTGAGGCACCAAAGTCCATCATGGAGATCCAAAAGCTTAACGACAAGGTAACAGCTCTGGGTAGATTCATTTTTTGTTCAGCTAAATGTTGTCTTCCATTTTATAGGGTAGTTAAAATTTAAAAACTTTGAATGGAAACTGAAGTTCCAACAAGCTTTTAAACCTCTAAATAATCCCTCAGTTCGCTACCCTACTCAATTGCCCTTAAGTAAGCAAAATATTGTACATGTTTTTAGTTGTTGCTAAAGGTGTTGTGGGCTTAATCTTGATTCAAGAAGAGAATACACAACAATTCCCCATCTATTAAACAAACATAGTCCTTCGATGGTCTGAACTATAACACCTCATCTTGGAGCAACTGGCTTTTGCTAGGGTCACCTCACCAATCAAACTTTGGCATTATTTCCAAGCCATATTGTGGTAGTTTGAACGAAGTCCAACCTTAGAAGGGTATTACAGAGGCCAAAAGAACCAGGCGGATTAACCAAATAGGCAGCCTACCTGGATGAATTTGATATCTAATATAAGCCCGTTGTACCCTAAAAGCATAGATTTTTGTTGACTTCATAGCAGAGCTTCATGCTCTCTTGCCAGAACCAATAAAGTTATCTTAGAGTTCATATGTTAATGGCACTGTCTCATTTGAAGGAGCTGATGCCAAAGTCGTCTTGACTATTTTGAGGAAAATAACAATTAGAGGCATGGCTCGCATAACATTTCCTGCATCCAATAATATAGTAGAGTATGAAGCCCTCGATTTTGGCCTGTAACTCACTATTGAGGTAAAACCAGACACTTTGCTCATTTTCTCTTATTCCTAACTTGTTGTCAACTAATTATTTGGCAAATTCAAGGCCAAAGAACACATAGTAGTTTGATACAAAGATCTTATGGCCACTTTATTATCTCAAATAGAGAAGACAAGAAGAATGTGGTCAATTTAATAGATATCTCGAGTAGAAAAATAAGGACCAGACGCTTTAGCTAAATAAGCCTCTCTCAATAGCGCAATTCAGACTAAAGATATTGTTTGGGCTGTTATCTCTCAATCAACCTATAAAACTTATATGATTTAGTTGTAGAAACCTATGGGCGGATGGAGTTTGCTAATCTATCAATACTTGAGCAAATGAATTCTTTTCGATGATCAAACTCAAGCTCGGAAGATTATTCGTTAGCCAAGTCTATATGCCATTTTGGATGACAAGCTCTATCGGTGATCTTTTTCATACCCTTGGAAACTTTGCTTTAGCACTGAAAAAGGTAATTATTTCATTTAAAAGATACACAAAGGTATATATGGTGCTTATAAAAGTGCACAAGTAATAGCTCGTAAAGCCCTATTGTAGGGATATTATTGGATCAAAATAGAGAATGACGCTAAGGAACTTGTCTACAAATGCCATAAATGTTAACGATTTGGCAATATTATGCACCAAAAGTTAGTTTGATAAGTGCCTATCTAGAGCCCTTGGCCTTTTTCTTAGTGGGGTATCGACATCCTTAGCCCATTCCTACAGTCCATCGAACAACAAAAGTTCTTGGTTTTGTCAGTCAAACATTTTATGAAGTGGGTCGAAACAACGCCTCTTAACACAATTACACCAGCAAATATAATCAAGTTCCTATAGAAGTCTGTCCTTACAAGGTTCAACATTTCGTTCACCATTATTATGGACAACGGTAAACAAGTCAATTGTCAATAATTTAGGAATTTTTATTTGGACCTGTATATCCAGCTCAATTTCACATCGGTATATCATCCCCTATCCACGCTCGATTTTTGGGTTTGGTCTCAGAGGCCCACTTTTGGGGTCCAAGACCAAAAGAGGCTCACTATAACTCAAAAAATTGGCCATTTCACAATAAAAAGGGTTTAGGCCCAATTTATTATTGGTATTCAACTCTTGAAGGCGTCTACTAATGGGCTCAAAGAGGTAGGTGTCATGGAGTCGCTACCTAATAGAACATTGAAAAAGGAATCTTGACCTTTTGATCTCCAAATAGAGATTGGTATTTGGAATATCACTCTTACTTGGCACCTTGGTTACGTGTTATTTTATAATTGATTTTTAAACATTAATACACTCTTTTTTCTCACATGATGCATTGCAAAGAAATTAAGTAAACACGCTATAGACACCATGACCCGAGGTAACCTAGATCAGGGTTACTCAATGATGAGAAAATAGCATATTGCTGACAACAGGCTTAGATCTTGAAGCTCTAGTCGTGAATTTCTCACTTTTTCTTAAATATTTTGCATAATTTTTTAAGTATTTTCAAATATTGCCAAGTGTTTTAACAAAATGTGAATAAAATCTTAGTTTTGGACTTTCAATGGTTGCAAATCGCCATCTATCACTTGAAGGGTGCCCGTCTATGGATCCCTTCCTCCTGCATAGGCCAAACCAAGGGCCTTTTGGGAAATTTAGGGTTTAGTGATAAGGGACACCCGTCCCTAGCTCGAAACCCTCACTTTCCCACTTTTTTCTGGATTTAAAAAGAGGAAGTTTGATCAAAAAAGGATTTTTTCCGGATTTGGGGAATTTTATCTCTAGATTTGAGGAGATTTGAGTTGAAATTAAACTAAAACTCTTCCTTAGGTATAAATTCTTAAACCTAGGGTTTTCTGGGGGGGGGGGATGATTATTTTTTAGAGACACCTTTAGAGAAGAAGAAAATCTAATTTTTCTCTCTCTCTAAAAACTCTTTACTATATCAATCTTTGTTGAACACACACACCATATACAAACGAATTTTATATCTTCTTTTGAGAATCAAGGAGCATGATTCGGAGTAGAGATCTATACTACATAATACATAGAGTCAGAATATTTTCTGAGGATAACATTCTTGACTCACTATTACTTTCTCTCTCTAAAATTTAATTTGAACAGTCACATGATTCTTTGATGCATATTGGTATGTTTTAATCGTTATACTTTAGTAATATGCATATTTACATGAAGTATGATTTATTTTTGGATTGTTTCATATGATAGAGCCATGATAGGTCCTTTGATTTCCTCAATTATTGTATATGCGAAGCTTCTATGTTGCCCTTTTAATCCTATAAATATGTGCCTTTTATGTATTTTATGTATGATTCATTGTTATAAACTATTCCTGACATGATTTGGCCCCTATAAATGCATATTTAAGGCTAGAAATTCATGTTGTGTGATTTTTTTTGCATTTTTTGGTTTTCTGTTCTATCCAGAGGTGACAAATGGGAAGACAGACCGATGGACAGTCGCTTGTCATTTGACGAAAGGGACGTCCTCATCCTGTCTCTCCGTCTCGTTCCTGGCTCCCTTTGTGGCCGTCCCTCACCCTTTTGGCTGTCCCTGAGTATATTTTAAGGCATTTTTACATATATTTTAGGCTTTTATGTATTTTCGCACCATTTATTTGTTTCTTATAATATTTATTCATTATTTGATGTGATTTAGCCTCTATACAATATATTTATATACCTGAATCTATTTTATTTGTGTAAATAAATCTATGATTATTTTTATTGTGAACACTAATTCATTTGTTCTTGTGTGATTTTTTTAGTAATTGATACCTTTATGGTCTTAGAGGGTTTGTGAAGATTTTGAGAACTCAAGAGTTTCTATTATCTCCAAATTACCCTAAAATGATACAAGGGTATATTTATAGGTATACAAGTAGTAAAAGAAAAATTACTATTCTACCCTTAATTACAACCTAATATCTAACAAAATACATTAACCAACACTCTCCCTCAAGTTGGTGCAAAGATATTACACATGCCCAACTTGCAAACTATGGCGTGGAAAGCTCGACTACCGAGTCCTTTTGTAAAAACATCAGCTAATTGTCTGTCCGACGTTACATGAAATAAGCTTAAAACACCATCAGATAATTTTTCTTTGATGAAATGCCGATCAATTTTAATATGTTTTGTTCTGTCATGTTGAACTGGATTATGAGCAATACTGATTGCAGCTTTGTTGTCACAATACAAAAATAGTCGGTCCCATTTAGCCAAATTCAACTCTGCTAATAACTTCTGCAACCATAACAACTCACAAACACCTTGAGCCATAGCTCTATATTCTGCTTCTGCACTTGATCTTGCAACTACACTCTGTTTCTTACTTCTCCAAGTGACTAAGTTACCTCCCACAAATGTACAATAACCAGAGGTTGATCTTTATCATCTAAAGATCCAACCCAATCTGCATCTGTGAAAGTTTCAATTCTTAGATGACCATTTTTTGAAAAAAGAATACCTCTTCCTGGAGCTGATTTTAAATACCTCAAAATGCGAAAAATAGCCTTTTGATGAGATTCTCTTGGATCATGCATAAACTGACTCACCAAGCTAACTGCATAAGCAATATCTGGTCTAGTGTGGGATAGATAGATAAGTCTACCGACCAATCTTTGATATCTGCCCTTATCAACTGAACCTTCAGTCCCTGTTTGTAACTTATGGTTACTTTCAATGGGTGTATCTGCTGGTTTGCATCCCAACATACCAGTTTCATCCAAAAGATCCAGAACATATTTTCTTTGAGAAATGAAGATCCCTTTGGTTGATCTGGCAACTTCAATTCCCAAGAAATATTGTAGCTTTCCAAGATCCTTGATTTCAAACTCCTGAGTTAAGAGCTTCTTCAGTCGAACCATTTCTTCTTTATCATCCCCTGTCATCACTATGTCATCAACATAAACAATGAGAAGAGTGATCTTACCCTTGGAGTGCCTCATAAAGAGGGTATGATCAGCATTACTTTGCTGATAACCAAAGGATATCATAGCTTTGCTGAATCTGTCAAACCAAGCTCTCGGAGATTGTTTCAACCCATACAAGGCTTTCTTCAGTCTGCACACCTTTCCTTGTGTTCTCTCATCATCAAAACCAGAAGGAATCTCCATATAAACCTCTTCTTCCAGGTCCCCATGAAGAAATGCATTCTTCACATCAAATTGCAGCAAATCCCAATCCAAGTTAGCTGCACAAGATAGCAAGATTCTAATGGTATTCATTTTAGCAACTGGTGTAAATGTCTCCTGATAGTCAACTCCATAAGTCTGGGTGAATCCCTTTGCCACTAATCTAGCTTTAAATCTTTCAATTGAACCATCAGCTTTGTGTTTTATTGTGAACACCCACTTACAACCAACTACCATTTTATCTGAAGATGCAACTAGTTCCCAGGTTTCATTTTTAGAGAGGGCTTTCATTTCTTCAACCATAGCTTCTCTCCACTTTGGATCCTTGATAGCTTCTCTCCAATCCTGTGGAATAGACATAGAGGAAAGAGACAAGGCAAAGGCTCTATAGGAAGGAGACAAAGAATCATAAGAGACGAAGTTAGAGATGGAATGTTTTGTACACGACCTGACTCCTTTCCTTTGAGCAATGGGCAAATTTAAATCAGAATCAAGAGCTAAATCAGAATCAAGAAGTGACTCACCCGAGGATTCTGGCAGTGTAGAATGCATGATGGCTTCTTCAGACGTATTCTTCCTCGAGTATCTCAATAAGTCAGGTCTATCTAAACGACCACCAACACCAACAACATTATCCTCCCCCTGAACATCAACATTCTGCTCCTGAATAACAATCCCTTCGTTTTTCCTTTGAACTAGATCCTGAGGTAGCACAGGTACATTCATCACCACTTCTTCACTATTCTCCCCCTGAAGAGGTGATTGGATACTGTCAAAATAAGGTTCAGACTCCCGAAAGGTAACATCCATACTCACATAGAATTTCCTAGATGGAGGATGATAACACTTATATCCCTTTTGAGTTGGAGAATATCCAACGAACACACATCTCAGTGCTCTCGGATCTAATTTCCCAACATTCCTAGTATGAACAAAGCAAACACATCCAAAAATCTTTGGTGGAACAGTATAGCCAGTTTTTCCGGTTAAGACTTCTACAGGAGTTCTAAAGTTAAGAGCTTTGAGAGGCATTCGATTAATAAGATAGGCAGCTGCTAATACAGCATCCCCCCAATATGACTTTGGAACATGCATGGTAAACATAAGAGATCTAGCAACTTCTAACAAATGCCTATTTTTTCTTTCAGCTACACCATTTTGAGCACTAGTATAAGGACAACTAGTTTGGTGAATAATCCCATGAGACTCCAAATAAGTACCCAACCTACTATCCATATATTCTATTCCATTATCAGACCGCAAAACTTTTATTTTAGCATCAAATTGAGTGGCAACCATTTTATGGAAAAATTGAAAACAGGAGAAAACATCACTCTTTGCTTTAATCAAATACACCCAAGTCATTCTAGTGCAACAATCAATGAAAGTAACAAACCATCGATTTTCAGACAAAGAGACAGTTTGTGTAGGTCCCCAAACATCAGAATGAACAATCATAAATGGCTCACTGGCTTTATTATCACTCAAAGGATATGAGTTTTTAGTATGTTTAGCATACTCACAAGCATCACAAGATAAAGAATCAAACCGAGTTCTAGCAAATAAACTAGGATATAGTTTTTCTAAAACAAAAAATGACGGGTGTCCTAATCGCCTATGCCACTGAATGATCTCCTGGTTGACATCCTGATACTCCCCAAAAAGAGCCAACTCTTGACTGTCTTCTAGCATATATAAGCCATCATGCTCTCTACCACTGCCAATCCTCTTTCCTGTTTGAAGATCCTGAAGAATACAAAAATCAGAAAAAAATTCAACCTTACAGTTAAGAGTTTTAGTGATAGCACTGACAGATAAAAGATTGACAGGAAATTGAGAAACATGAAGAACAGAAGACAATTTAATATTAGGAGTACAAACAATAGAACCTGTCCCAGAAATAGGGGTTAATGACCCATCAGCCACCCTGACATTATCCCTTTTTAAACAAGGAGAGTAGTTAAGAAAGCCTTTTGAAGTGCCTGTCATATGTCTATTCGCACCAGAATCAATAATCCATGAGTTATGATGAGAGAAAGTAGTACCTGACTTGACCAAATTAGAGGTAGCACTAGAGGAAGGAGTAAGCTGAGACAGGAGACGCCTGAAATGCAAAATCTCATTAGATGAGAGACTCTCAACTGAAGCAGACTCCTTAGATGATTCCACTGTTTCTAACACATGTGCTTGAGCCCTTGTTGGATTAACTCGTTTTCCCCCACGGCCCCTACTAGGTCTCCCATGCAACTTCCAGCAAGTCTCTTTAGTGTGCCTTGGCTTACCACAGTAATCACAGAGCAAATGATCTTTATAAAAAAGAATCCCTTTTGGTTGCTCAAGAGAGGTATGGGCAGTCAAACCCGACTTGTCAATAGGTGCAGTATAAAGCATAGCACCTCTCCTGGTCTCTTCCTGCTGAATTAAAGAATGTGCCTCCTCAAGTGAAGGGAAAGGAGTTCTGCCAATAACTTGAACTCGCACTTGATCAAATTCAGGATTTAAACCAGCCAGAAAATCATAAACCCTCTCCTTTTCAATCATATTTTGAATCAGCACCGCATCATCAACACATTTTGCTTGAAAGTCCTGATAATAATCTAGTTCCTGCCATAAACTACCCAATTCAGAGAAATAATCAGAAACAGTAAGCTCACCTTGTTTTGTACCATGAACTTTGTTCCTGAGTTCAAAGATACGAGCATCATTTTCCATTCGAGAGTAGGTGGTTTTTGCAGCTTTCCATATCTTCTCTGCAGTGTCAAGCAATAAATACTGTCTAGAGATCTTAGGATGCATCGAATTTAGGAGCCAAGACATAACCAGTGAATTATCTGAGTCCCATTGATTAAAATTAGGATCGGTGATAGATGGTGGTTTTTTACTTCCATCGATATAAGCCTGCAACCTTCTAGCCTTGATCGACAATAAACACGATCTAGACCAAGCTAAATAAGTACTGCTCCCCTCAAGTTTAACTGGGCTAATTTGAGAATAAGAACTGTCATTCATGGAATGATGTCTCTCAACCTCCTTATGATCATCCTTAATATTTGACATAATGAAAAAGCCAAAAAATGATAAAAAAACAGTAGGAAAAAGTTAACCCAGGAAAACAGAACCTGTTCGTGCGTGACCCAGAAATCGAGGTGGTCGAAAGTCACCGGAGATCAATGGGTTGGAGGTGAAAAAGGGCGGCGAGAAGGTCGGCAAAAAAAATGGCAGCAAAAGGTGGCCGGAGGTGGTGTCACGCGCCGGCGCGTGGGGAAAGGGCAGAATCCTTTGATCGGCGCTTGAGCTCACGCGCGGCTTATGACGACACCGGAGACTGGGACACCGGCTGATCTTCACCCGATCTACCTTCCTATGGGGGCGGTGTCGAAAGAGGAGGTCTGGAACATGACCTTCTAGACTCGCCGGAAAAATAGAGGTTACCGAAAAAGAACCGACTGCGGAAGGGAGTTAACTCGACCTTCGAAACGGCAATGGCTTTGATACCTTGAAGATTTTGAGAACTCAAGAGTTTCTATTATCTCCAAATTACCCTAAAATGATACAAGGGTATATTTATAGGTATACAAGTAGTAAAAAAATTACTATTCTACCCTTAATTACAACCTAATATCTAACAAAATACATTAACCAACAGTTTGTAATTTTTTGCATGGAAAGTCATACTCCCAAGTTGGTCACCACATATGCTCCCTAGTCATCTCGATTATTTTATTTTATTCATTTATTGTAGTTTCGTTTATTTACTTATTTAATTTTTGCCATTATTTTTATTTTATTTTATATGTATTATTTTTTTCGGATTGTAATAGTTAGTAAAAAAAAGATTTGTGTGCACGATAAAATAAAAGATATTAAAATATTTTCTATCAAATAAATTGGATTTTCTTGCAAAATATAGGCGAATGTCCAATTTTTTAACCCAAATCCACATAATGTAATAAAAGAGATTTTTGTAAATATGTAAGAGGAAACCAACTTTCCCAAATTAATCAATAACCAATTTTATGTATGTATATTGATATGATTTTGTATATGATTATTATTTTTTTGGACGATTTGCCTCTTTAATAATTTTAAGTAAGATTTTATTTATTTACTGCTTTTTGTCTGATTGGGATGTTTTAAATTCTATCGCCTGCATTGTGTGAGAGAAAAGGAAGGATTAATTTTAAAACTCAATTATAAGTCAACACCTAACCAAAATACAGATGTCTCGAACACCAATCTCTATTTGGACGTCAAAATAAGGTTTTGGAATCAATTTCCAACATTTTGTTGGGTGACGACTATATGACATCTGCATTTTTAAGCCCACTAGTATATGCCTTCATAGGTTAACCATCAGCAATAATTTGAGCTTAATCCTTTTTATTGCAAATCGACCAGTTTATGATTAAAAGCGAGCCTTCTCCGATCTCGGACCCTAAAAACGGACCTCCGAGAGCGAACCTGAAAGTGAGTGGTGGCTCTAATGCGTGTCACACATGCCAATCAATTAATAAAAGTAGTAAATAAATAAATAAATAAAATCAACTACTTAAATTATTACAGAAGCAAATCATCCAAAGAGAACAAGTAAATATCATACATAAATAGAAGCCTTTATTTAAGTTGAGAATATTGGTTCATTTATGTATATTTTACAAAAAAACTCTTTTTATTCATTGTGTGATTTTTTGGGGTGAAAATTAGATATTGATCCATTTTATTAAGGAAAATCCCAAATTAATTAGTAAAAACGATTTTAAATGACTTTTCTACTTAAACGTGCAGAAAATTAATTTCATTATTACCTATTACATCCCTAAAATAAATACATACAAAATAATGAAATCAAACATAAATAAAGTAAAATAATAAATAAAAAATGCAAAATAAAATAAAAGGAAAGGAAAATGAACTAATTAGGGGCATGACTCCCAAAGCGTGGTCGTCCCATTGGATGCTCCGAATACATACTGAATCAATTGGACACAAAAAACCATAAAAACTGAAAAATTAGCAATGTAAAAGAATGTACAATAAAAAGCAAATTAAAATAACATACAAAACAATATTATAGAAAATCAAACATGTACACAGAAGTAAAAAAAAAAATTACAAAAAGACAAAAATGAATTAGGCATCAAATATCAATAAAAATAACATGAAAAGGAAGGAAAACACATTAAAATAAGCATAATTTTAGCCACGGTCGCCCTTGGGCAGCTGATGGATGTCCATAACCAAAGGAGGGACAGGACAAGAAGAAAACACGGCGATGTCCCATCTGTCGCATTGATAGACAGTCATCTATGGTATTTTCTTCCCGTCTATCACTTGAGGGATAGGTGCAGAAAGCTAAAAACAACCACAAAACCCACCAAAATCTTAAATAAACCCTAGGTACTTGAATATATAGATCTAAAGCCTGTCAAACTTAAAATACTAGCCCTAAATTACATTCTAATTAAATAACAACAAAATAAGCAACTAAGACAAAGTTTTAAAATGAGGAATAAAACATGCATTCATTGAAGAAAAATATGTCAAGATATATTATTTTAACACATATATAGATTCAAATCAATATGGCTTTCAATTAAATGTGCAAATCTAATTAAATAACACAATAAAATAGGTTTATAATACCATTAAGAAATGAAATATAGAGATGAGAATAAACTAGAGAGAGAAAAAGGGAAACCTAAAATATTACACTTAAGAGATATTTTGATTTTTTATCTTTGAAAGTCTAGATCTTTGCTCCGATTCTCAGTTTTTTCATTTAAGAAAACAAAATGATTTTCTATATTTTTGTTGGATTAAAAGGTACATGTTGAACCCTTCGCCTAAAAGAGAAAAGAATTAATTCCTTCTTCTCCAAAAACACTATTCTCTTTTCCAAAAAAGAAAGGTCCCCCCTTTGAAAAACCCTATTTTTTGTTTTTTAGACCTAAAGAGAAGTTGGAATTATACTCCAACTCTAAATCTCCAAGTACATAAGGATTTTAACCCCCCAAATCTGGGTTAATCCCCAAAAATCCCTCTCTTTCCAATTTTGAAAACCAAAAATATGGAAATTCTTGAAATGCACCCATAGATGGGTGTCCCTAATGACAAATGGTTGTCCCTAACATGAAATCTCTGAATTTATAAAAATATCCCTAAACTGACCTGGATAGGAGGGAAGTGGTCACAGATGATCGTCCCTCACATGACAGACGACTGTCGTCATAGTTGAGGGCCAGAGTCAAGATTTTTTATGCTATTTTGTTAAAACCTCCAAAAACACTTGGAAAAATCAAAAAGTTTTCATGAAAAATGTGAAAAATCTGAATTGGAGCTTTAAGATCCATGTTCTCTATCAAAAATATATTGTTTCCTCACCATTAGGTAGCCCTAATCTAGTCTGCCTCATGTTACGGTGTCTAATAGTAAGACTTAAAAAATGCCTAGATGATGCTAAAGTACTTTGGGTTGATGAGTTGAATAATATGTTATAGGCCTATCGAACTTTACCTCGAGCTGCAATAAGTGTCATGCCCTTCTCCCTCACTTATGGCATCGAAGCTATCATTGCATATGAGATAGGCATCCCAAGCATCTGAACTTTCTGGTACAATACTGAAGGAAATGAGGCCAACCTACTCTATCACTTAGACAGGCTCAAAAAAATAGCGGGAGTTCATCGAACTTCATTCTGCAGCAGAGAAGCAGCGCATGACATCCTATTATAATTGAAAGCTTAAACCAAGGTATGTTTGAGTGGGGGCAATTCATCGTTAAGAAGGTCATTACAACTCAAATTGCTATGGGAGTTAGAAAGCTCAATCCCAATTGAGAAGGCCTCTACTAAATGCATAAAGCTGTGAATTGCAGAGCATATCGGTTGAAGGACCTTTTTAGAAAGATATTGTCGCACTCATCGAATGTCTCTAATATTGAATTATATTATCAATAACTAGTTCATTTTGGCAATATTGACAATCGAGCATGACCGGTGTCTAGCAAGTATGCTAGATCAGCTAAGTAATATAGGAAAATATAATTATGACCCAAAATATCGAACCCAAGGAAAACTTGTATTTGTGTGAGTGATTTTAATTTTAAAACATAATTTGTGTGAAAAAGAAAGAAAATAAATCCCAAAGTTACAATGGTTGAAGATTAAAACTAAAAGCAGTATTTTAAAGCTAAAATAAAACAATTGAAAGAGTTGAAATAATTAAACATAAAACGAAAACAAGTAAATTGAATGAGATAAAAATCAATATTAAAAAACAACTTTCACTAAAAGTTCATCCTCCTTAACTAATATTATTATGACTTAATCAAAAGAAAAATACAAATGATTATGAAGAATTCAGATTAATAGACCTAGATAACTTTACTCAAGATTATCATTCCAAGCATTAAAATTTTCTTTTTCAGATAAACTCAACACTTAGCATAAAGATTTGAATTAATCCTCCTATATGTCTATTAAATCCTTTCTCAAGTAATTTAACTTTCACCTATTCTTAGTTACACATTTCTCAATCTTAATTTACTTCAATCAACACAAAATTATAGCTTATTCAGATTATAATCATGCATCAACCTAAATAAATTAATTTAAGAACATGCATATCAATAATCAACTCAAAACCAATTACTAACCAATGATTAATCAAGTTAACAACCAATTTTCATTGAATAAAGATAAGACTTTGTTTAAAAACTAAGAAATAATCAAACTTGCATTAGATTGAAGCACAAGCTTAAGTCATAACAATAAAAGTTAAGGATTCAAGTATCCTCTAGCAAAAGTTAAAGGAAACTACTCACTAGACATATTTAAAATCAAAACAAGACTTTAAAAGAAATACTGAATAACAGAACAAAGAAAAATAAAACTATGTAAAAACTTAAATGCTAAGCTATCTCTCTTTCCCTTTCTTCCTTAGCTTTGATGCCTTTTTATAGATTAGAGTCACTTCCAAAGAAGAAGTTTTGCTGGCCAAGACTTCCTTTTCTGAGGTTCAGTTGGAGTTTCCTTGAATAGGAAGACTTCTATCGTAAATTTTCTATTTCTGCATGGGAGAGTAGTCAAAACACCCTGGGAGAGCATGTTTCCTACTTGGGAGAGTAAAATTATGCTTGGGAGAGCACAATTTTTGCTTGGGAGAACACTTTTCTTATGCCTCACGTGCTCCATTTAAGTTATCTTTCCCACTTTTGCTCCAAGTCTTCTTTCTTCTTGCAATTTCAACCTTTCTTCTTTCAATTAAACCCTTAAAAATACTAAAATTCTCAATTAAGCCCACAGATAACTAATTTAACAAATTAATCATAAAATTAACTAAATTAAAACCAAATTAACTAAATTAAACACCTAAAAACACACTAAAAATATAATTTAATTCACGGTTATCAGAGCACTTATCTTTTACTTTCTAGTAGTTCTATTTGTTTTTTATTCTTCGTTTTGTCTATAAAACTATTCGGACATGTTTTAGTTTGATTTTCTTGTTAACTCGATGCAATTTTATTGCCATCTGAGCAATTATTATTATGTTCTAAGCTTCAATAGTGAGCATTATCATTAAAGTTCATATTTTATCCATCTATCGCGTTTTTGCAATTAAGTATAAATTTCGCTCACTTTGGCCATATTGCCATCCAAGCATTTTTGTTAGTTTGATTCTTTTTTTGCCCAATACAACTATATCGCCATTCAAGAAGTTAATTTATTAATTCATTTATGTGTTTTTGATTTCGGTTATATCACCATCTAAGCAATTCTAGAAGTAACGCTCATCTATTCAAATATAGTATGAAAAACAATAATTTCATTAATTTAAATTAAGTACAAGGAAAAATTCAACAAAAAAGTACAAGAATGAAGAAGAGCTTCCTAAATAATCCTTACCTAGATAAACCTCATCTATTAAGGCCGAGTCAAGGTTCGCTTCTCCTTTATGGTAGAAACTAGCTTACCACCATAAGCTATACACTTATTGGTGGCTAAGTCAATTGCTTTCACTGTTAGCTTGGTGCATTTTTTCTCGAGTTCTGCTCACTATAATTAACTTTTCTCTAGTCTTGTACTCCTAGATCAGCTCTTTTCCTTCTCTTTATTAAGGGCAGCCGCTGCTTATGAAGCTCTTGTTTTGACCTCAACCATGTGCTTTCAACCTTGACAAGTTTCTTTCCGCCTCAGCTACCCTCTTCTTAGCATTAATGGCCTTTTTCACCCAACTTAAATCGTAGCTCGGCTATAATCTATTCCTCCTTGCCGTGATGCCCCAAAACATATCCTAATAGGGTTAGTGTATAGTGAAAAGAGAGATTGAAAAGGGTTCAATGTAAAAGAATTATTAATCATGTAATAGGAACGTAATCGATATTAATATAAAAGTGAAGGGCAATTTTGTAAATTGTCACCCTATGGGTAAATGTGTATTATTACTATTAAAGTGGGGATAATGTATTATAATGAGTTAGTGTAATGTGTGAGTGGTAATTAAGATCAATTAGAGGGAGTAAAGTGTAAGTTCTTAATGGTCAAACAAGTGACCCAATTAGAGGCAAGCATATGCCTCTTTCTAGAAAGGTGAAGAAAAGCAAGAGAAAGAGAGGAAAAGAAAAAAAAAAGGGGAAAAGTCTGCCTTTTGGTGGGTTGGTCGGCCATCTAATGGGAAAAATAGAATTCCAACAATTCTTCTTCCTCTCCATGCTACTCTTGTGTTCATGGTTCTTCTTAATAAGGGACTTATGTGAATTGGCTAATTTAAGATGAGTTTTATGGGATTTTTGCTTAAAGTTGCTTATTCTTTTGCTTTAGAACATGAGAAGCTGGAATTATAGATGGAATTTGACATTGATGTGTATTCATTATGTGATTTAATTGGTGAATCTAGCAAAAACAAAGGAAAAGAGAAGGAGGGATTCTAGAAGAGTAAACTTGGATCAATTTTAAAGGTATGAGAGTTTCTACTCACTTGCATGAATTTAAGTTGTTCTAGGGCTATAAATGTATTTTAATAGAATGTTAATTGATTTTAGAGTTCATAGACGTTGAATAGCTGTATGGAAAGAGTGATTTGTGCCTTAAAAGATGGTATAGTGAAAATCTGCTTAAGGTTTACTTGAACTAGTTTTAGTGTAAAGAGCATAACTCTTTCTGTAGATGCCCAAATTAAGTGAATCTAGTTTTAAATGAAACATAAGACATATATCTACAACTTTGTAAAAGACATAAAAACTTGAATATGTCCCTAAAGTCCTTGAAATTTAGCTTCAATTGGAGTGATTCCTGCTGCCCTATCATCTAGAGCAATCCGTACTAATTTAGTAATATCTTGAGATTTAGACATCATAATTGAGTAAATTTTAATGTTTTAGAAACTAGAGACATAGAGGAACAATTTTGAAAAAGAACACTTTTCCTAAAAATGTCGTTTAGTGTGTCTAAATTTACGTGCAAGATAGATACTAAAAGCAGTCGGCAGAATTTTGTGAGCAGGAAGATAAGCCTTCTATTGCGGTCGCGACCCATGTCATGCTCACGAAAAAATACACCCACTCCCACCCAAAAATGCCCTAATTGAAGCTAACGTGACATTTAAAGGTTGCAAATATTACCACAATCTTCTTAGACACTTTTGAGCCTAATGAGGCCAATTAAGCATGGAATTTAAAAGAATGGATGCATATATGATCTTTAAGTTTATAATGATGCAACGTGATGACTATGATCAATGATATGCTTAGTATTATATGTTTTATAAAGTGATAACTATATTTGAAGTGCATTTTTAAGTGAAGTTAATTATGCATCTTATGGGGATATTATTTGTATGTTCCACTATGTATAAACTCTATGACCTTAAATGTATCGAATATGATGACCTTGAGTGATTAGAAACTTATTGAACCTAAAATTCAGATAGTAGTAATGGATAGGCATGCCCATAAGGAGATAGTAATTGCAGCTGTTAGTGTTGGCACCTTTTGGTGTCTAGTGAATTGATACCTTTTGGTATCTAGATATTGGCACTTTTTGGTGTCTAGTGAATTAATACATTTTGGTATCTAGTGATTGGCACCTTTTTGGTGTCTAGTGAATTGATACCTTTTGGTATCTCGTGATTGGCACCTTTTGGTGTTTATTGAATTGATACCTTGTGGTATCCAGTGATTGGCACCCTAAAGGTGTCTAGTGATACGATACCTATACAGCATCTAGATTTTTCAAATGTCCACCGAGTATAAACTGTAAAAGTGATTATAAGAGAATGGAAGTAGTGCTAGCAACGGATATGATATAGAAGATTATTGATCTAATCATGGTTATTATTGTTAAAACTAATAATTTATACATTTTGCATATATATATATATATATATATATATATATATATATATATATATATATATATATGGTAGTTAATACATATGCAAGATTAAGTGTACAATGACAGTAATGAGACATGTTCGAGTAATGAATGAGTCGTGAAATGTATGGTTAATGTGTTACCTATTAGTTAATATAGAGTATAAATATACATTTAGAACTACTTGGTTCTAGTTTTTGATTTTGGGATATGTAGAAAGCTTGGAATACAAATTCTGAGTTCAAACCAAATGTTAGATGTAAATGTTAAGTGTACTAGTATTAGTGGTCTTATAAAGAAGTGACTTGTAAGAGTAGTTTGAGTGTTATTAGCAAAGTCAAAATACTAACTCAAAATAGTAGTTTAAGTGAGTGTGTCCTGAATAGAGTGAAATGAATGACTAGTGGAGGAAGTTAAACCGAAATAAATATTTAATTTGTTGTGAGCTTAAGGTCGATTATAGCAAAGAATTAGGTATGTCCTTAATTTTATGAATTAAATTATTATTATATTTGTAAATGATTAGTCGTATGTATAGCATGAGTAGGTTTGAGTTGAAGATGTTCTGGTGGCTAGATCGTTGGCACTCATGAAGAATTTCTCGAAGACGTAATGTAGGCTCTAGAAAGTAGTACATTTTGTACATCTTTTACTGTATAGCCAACTAAGACTAAATGAAATATATGTATGTAATTAAAATTTTGTAATTGTTATAAAGATTTGAATTTTACATTATGTGTCTGGTATTAAGTGTGAACAAAGTATTGTAATGAAGCTTATATTAGCTATATTGATATTTTGATACGACTATAGCGAGTATAGCATTCCTGAATACTCATGATGGGTGTTTTGGGTGTTACACCTTGCACCATTGAGCGATTAACATATTTAATTTGGCAATGATTACGCCACCTATCATTAATCCCTATAATTACAAAGTATAATCAGTTCAACATTAACCTTATCGAGTTGGAAAGATCAATGAATGCTTACCTCTATTTGGTGCTTCTTAATGATAAAGGTTAATTGCTCAGCATTTAGCTTAAGAAAAAGGGCCACCCTATTGGGCACGTTTGAAATTAGGTGTGCAAATGTGGCAAAATCCTCATTCTTCTTATTGTAGGCACTCTCTTGCCTCTATTAAAATCGTAACACCTAGTCATTTAGGGCCCTCAGATCCTTCTCCTATGATCCTAGAGCCAAGTTAGTTACTCCCTGCCTCTTTAACTCAGTTGAATTGCAGTCCCTAGTCGATTTGCCATCTCTTCGACCTCAGTCACTGGGGTGTCAAGATATTCTTAGTTCTAGGATCGAGCCTAGGTTCAATAGGACTCCTTAGGTCGAGCTTTGGACCTACCGGTCTTTTGCCCCTTAGCTCTCATAACTTTAGCCAAGCTTTGTTTGTAAGTCCTCTTTATGACTGCAAAAAAGTAAATAATGAGCAATACATTAGATTTGTTAGAATATAGATGTAAAGTGATTGGAGTAATTTAGGGAGCAATTTAGGGAGCTAATTAGGGAACTATAATTATTAATTTGGTTGCTTTTCTTTGTATAAATAGGAGTGTAAACTTAGTTTTTAATCAATTGAATATAGAATTTCAATTTCCATTGTGTTTTCTCACATGGTATCAGAGCCTTGGGCTCTCTGATGGATTTTCTGGGGCTTCCGGGTTCCCTGGGATTTTCATTTTTGGTTGAAGATTCTGTCCAGTCTTGGGTTACCGGATCTGGTGATCGTTTTGCTTCACCGCCCACATTGGAAGGTGCACAGGCGTCATTCCAGCCTCTCCACAAAATCCGGCGACCATCAGGCCGGCGAGTGGCCCTAATGCGGCACCACAAGAATCCGCTCCGTCTTCACGCGCCGGCGTGTGGAAGAGCGTCCAGCGTCCGGTGGTCCTCCGATTTCACCTCCAGCATCGCCTGGCCATTTTCGATCATATTTTGGTGTCCTTTTCCGGTGGTCTTCCCTCTCGGTGGTGGCTGTCCTCTGCTTCTTCGAAGATCTGCTCCCCAGCTTCTTCTTAGGTGTGATTACTAGTTCTTGGTGTTTCTGCTTCATGGTTTATGCTTCTGTTCCAGCATGGGTGTAGTGTCAGTTTTGTCCCCTGCCTCTGCTGCTTCTAAATGTTTGTGGCTGGTTCTTGGTGTTCCTATTTTGTGATTTCTGCTTCTGTTTTGGAAAGTGTGTTTTACTTATTCTCCATTTTGTTTTGAAGTCTACATGACAGGATATGTGTAGGCTTCGTTTGGAGAGAGTTGCGCTTGATCTTCGTTTCGTGTTGAAGCCTATTCATGGGTTATTTGTTTAGGCTTCATTTGAAGAGAGTTGCACTTGATCTCCATTTTGGGTTGAAGCTTACGGCATGGGTTATTAGTAGACTTTGTTTGGAGAGGGTTTCGCATTTGTTTTCCATTTTGTTTTGAAGCTCGGATTTATGTTTTGAAGTTTATATAAAGAAATAAATTTGTAACAAGCTGAAGCATAATTAAAATTTATGCTCCAGCTTGAGGGGGAGTGTTAGAATATAGATGTAAAGTGATTGGAGTAATTTAGGGAGCAATTTAGGGAGCAAATTAGGGAGCTAATTAGGGAACTATAATTATTAATTTGGTTGCTTTTCTTTGTATAAATAGGAGTGTAAACTTAGTTTTTAATCAATTGAATATAGAATTTCAATTTCCATTGTGTTTTCTCACAAGATTTATTCGAAAAGTAGAAATAAGCAAATTGCCCTTTCTTTCTTTCGTATTGGCTCAAAAGTAGTTATCTCGAGATACAATTGTAATTTTATGTCTCTTTTTTCCTTGGCAAGCTCTTTCCACTAAGCCAAAGTGGCTTTCACCTCTTCAGACAACCATAATTGGTCATCATTTCTAATGATGAACCAACCCAGTAAAGTGCAGAAGGGGATGTCTTCATTTTTTATTTCCATTACAAAAAACTAGTTCTTTTAATTTTTTAGGGAGTCCAGATTCCCTGTGAAAGCATCATATCCAGCCTAGGCCTAGATGTAGTTATGGTCTTCGATAGCTATTTAAAGGCCCACTATATGAGTGGCTTGATAAAGGTTGACTGTAAGGTTGACGTTATTCTCTACAGTCCATATCTACAGGGCAAAAAGAGTTCGCCAAGTGTTTGGATGTAGCTATCCAATGGTTAAATTGTAGTGGTTCAAGAAGTTAAGCCAGAACTTTGTTAGAGGTATATTCGGTCTGGTGTTAAAATTAGGTTTATAAACTATTATGCGTTGCTTGCCTAAGAATTTGGCGTTGGCTCTTAAAGATACGTTAGAAGCCCTGATCTCATATCTATTGTATATACCTAGCTTTGCCCCTAACACTACAAAAAAAATACCAAATTAGCAATGGAAATTATTGGTTTTCCATTGCTAATCAAAATTAGCAATGGAAATTAACAACGAAACAAGTGATTGCAGATTTGACGGTTGCTATTTTTTAGCAATGGAATTGATTTTCGTTGCTAATTTTAGCAACGAAAATTACAATTTTCATTGCTAATAAATTCACCCACCAATAAAAAAAATTCACGACGATGCTATCCATTGCTAAAAATTATTATAATTTTTTAATTATTATTTTCTATGTAGGATACATAATACATTGCAAAACCACACTATCTCTGAACAACATTTAAGTAAGCACAAATAACTAAATTTCACAAACTATTACATTCCCATCTATAAGTCTCAAAAACAATTTCAACTCTGTTTGCCCTGCTAGCAAACTTCAATGTATTATATGTTTCCTCCATGCTACTAGATGTAGGAGTTATAGTACAAATAAGCTGTATAACAATTTGAGAGAAATTATATTTGTTAGTTTGTATTTGTTTTGATACAGAAAGAGCAATTAACTAGGATACAAGGCATTTACTTAATACTACTAGAAATATGAGAATTTTATCACCAAGACACTACTGCTAGAGTACAAGAATTTTATTGAACCATTGTAACAATCTGCAGTATCCTCAATTCTCTTAAAGAACCCAAATAAACTTTAGGACCTTCATTACTTACAAGTATATATATAAAGGCTTTGCTTGATTGGTACACATACAAGATTATGTGGTTAAGATGGAAGCAAGTGATAATAAAAGAAAAACGTAATATATGACCATTTAGACAGATAAAGCACTTATAGTTCCAAGAGTTAAAAGACTTTTATTTATGTAAGATCCCTCATTTCTCCTTAGACCAGTTGTTTCAGTTTTTGAATTCTCAGGTCCAACTAGATCAATCAAATCCTAACAAACAAGATGACCAACACAGTAAATAAACTATGGAACATCGTTAGGATTGGGGTCAATTTCATCTATAATCACTGAACTTAGGCCTTATTACCCAAAAGTAATTGACTTATTTTTTTTATCGAAAATATCATTGAACTTAGTATATTTTTTCATAAAAGTTATGTTCACCAGTTTTCGGTGATGATTTTGGCCGAAATGATGATGTGGCACGCCACGTCATTTGCCCTTGCCAAAATGATGACGTGGCATGCCACATCCTCCGTCAAATCACGTGAAGACGCCACGCACGTCACTTGTTGAAATCAAATCACGTGAAGACGCCACGCACGTCACTTGTTGAAATAAATAAATGAGAAAAGGACACATGTCAACCCATTTGCCTAACCAAATCCAAATTAGATCATCCATCCAATTTGGGTCTTACTAAGATGATGGGCTTCCAACCTTATAAACCCATGCCACTCCCTTTCTCCTTCCAATATGGGATATGAAAAGCTTGAGAATATGACATTTTCATGATTTTTCTAGCTTTTTTAACCATTGAATTCATCACATTTTCATGGTTTTTTTTTTGCTTTAACCATTTTTAATTCTTTCATGGGATGTGTATGTGATGGTTAAAGCCAAAAAAATCATTAAAATGTGATGGATTCATTGGTTAAGAAAGTAAGAAAAACCATGAATACATCACATTTTCATGGTTTTTTTGGCTTTAACCATCACATGAAAGAATTAGAAATGGTTAAAGTAAAAAAAATCATAAAAAATATGATGGATTTAATGGTTAAAAAAGCTAGAAAAACCATAAAAATATCATGTTCTCAAGCTTTCCATATCTCACATTGGAAAAACAAAGGGAATGGCATGGGTTTATAAGCTTAGAAGCCCATCACCTTAGAAAGACCCAATTTGGATGGATGACTCAATTTGAATTTGGTTAAGGCAAATGGGTTGACATGTGTCCTTTTCTCATTTGTTTATTTCAACAGGTGATGTGGCATCTTCACGTGACATGGTGGATGACGTGGCGTGCCATGCCATCATTTCGGCACGGGTTGCTGATGTGGCATGCCACGCCATCATTTCGGCAAGGGTTGATGATGTGGCATGCCACGTCATTATTCCGGCCAAGATCATCACCGAAAATCTGTGAACATGACTTTTATGAAATAAGGTACTAAGTTCAATGATATTTCTATTAAAAAATAAGTTAGTTACTTTTGGGTGATAAGATCTAAGTTTAGTGACCATGAGTGAAATTGACCCTTAAGATTGATAAAGATACTCAAACTTTACTACTTCCTTATATAAATGCTTGGGAAACTAAGGTATGCTCTCCTCTTTGTTTTTCTTTCTGGCTTTTATCTTTTTTCCATTCTCTCAAATATTTTTTCTGACTTAACTATCGAAATCTTCCACCAAAGTTTTTGTGTTTTTAGGTGACTTATTTCAAGCGATAGCTCTAAATTTGTAGATAGATATCATGTATTAAATGTTTGATAAATAATGGTGTGTTTCTAAAAGTTTTTTTTATTAGAGGTTTTATCTTTAAGTTTGAATTTCTTTTTTTTTTTGGTGCAAATATATTAAATTTCTTTTTGTTTTATCTGTATTCCCTAATGCATGATTTAATTCAATTCTTGCTAGCTACCCAAAACATGATCAAGAAAAGATCCAAAAAATTGTTGTCTTGCTTTCTTTCTTTACCCCTACCTCCTCTCTTACCAAATACCTTTGAAGAAAATATATCATTTTTTTATTAAATAATTTACATTGGCAGCAAAATTTTCATCTTTGTTTGTTGTGCAACATATGATTTTCATACGCTATTATTTGCTTGCTTGTATTAATTTTATCAGTGTTAGATTAAAAATCTCTACTTGATCTCTTATTAGAAGATAAAGGTTTAGTTAGATACTGAAACTAACGAATCTTGCATTTGGTGCACGCATATCTAAATCGTCGCCTCGAGCACATTTATTTGATTGAACGATTTAGATGTCTACGCGCACCATATCTCATCCCATAATGTAGTTGTTGCATTGTTTATGTAAATTAAAAATCAAATTGATTAATATCGAGAACTTCAAGCGGATTTATTAGAATATATTGAATATATATGTCAATTCAATGGGATTTAAATTATCACCTACGTTTATATAATATTTTTAATTACATAATTTTGTTTGCCATTTAGTATATTTTAGAATCTAATGTTTAAAATTATGAAATATTATTATCAATAATAAAATTTCTTAATCACATTTCTATTTATTGAGATTTATTATTCAATTAAAATAGTTACAAATACTTAAACATTGAAATATCTTGGCCAAAGGTGCAATTCATCTCTTGAAATTTGATAAAAATAACAATTAAACCTATAGATGGATCTGTTATTTTTACTATTTTTCGTTAATTGACTACTGATGTAATATCAAAGTTAACACTTGGCAAGTTAACTCATGTTATGTCAGATTCCATGTGCCAAAAAGAGTGCCACGTAGGAAGACTAAAGATACAAAAGAGCCCTTAAAGTATTCTAAAAATGACAATTTACCCTTTAAAGTTTGTAAACTGAGGCAATTTAACTCTCTATTAACGTGTTATACTTATACCACGTCATTAATCAACTAATAAAAAGTAGTCAAAACAACGTATCCATTAGTTTTTGAGTGATGTTGGCCTAATTTGTAAAATTTAGGGGGATATTGCATCAAAACAAATATTAGGAGGTTTAATTGCTCTTTTTGTCAAATTTCAATGGATGAATTATACTTTTAGCCAAATATCTTTATACAATCCAAATACTTACAATTACAATATTATTTGTTGAAAATTATTTTTATAAAAAATTGAAATATCAAAATACTTTTATCCAACCTATAAATTTGTATAATAAAGATTATTTTTTTTATTAAAACAATCACGTTAGATCGTCAAATATGTAACTCTTTGAAACTTAAATTTCCACTTTATTAAAATTGGGACTCCTATTAGACATGTTGAGGCTGTCCCATTTTAAATTTTATTAATAAAATATTAGAAAAATATTAAGTATAATTTTTATTATTTACGTTTTTATTTTTATTTTTCCCTATTCCCATTTATCTTCCCATATTAATTTTTTTTGTCCCTTCAAAGTTTCAATTCTAAAATTTTATTTTTATTAAAATATTAAATTATTGATAAGTCTCGAGATATCAGAACTAGAAGCGAGATGACTTATAAGGCAACATTGGTTAATGTCGATCCTCAATGAGCAGCGACTGATTTACAAGATAAATAAAGACTAACCCCTAGCGCAGGAGATTAACACTTCAAAATTTAAGTCAAAGAGTTTCAAGAGAGAGAATGGATGGATATGTGATAGCTCTCTTATGAGTCTTTTTCTGTTTCTTTATGGTGCCTAAATGGTGGTTGCATTAGAGTACCAAATTGCCTAGTACTTGCAGTATATAGATTTAAGATGTTTGATGTGACAACTTGTAGGGCATAATCTGCGAATGTGACAGATTAGATTGACATTGGATAGATTAGCAGCAATGTTCGATTGATCTAACAATGTATTTAACTTGTATATACAGTTAGTGGGCCTTTTAGGCTTTTGACCAACAATTGAGCTTTTAACTATTAGACCACACCCATGTATGACAATATTACGTATTATTATCCAATTGATTATGTACACCAAATTATTCATTCATCTTTGATAAAATTTTATTTTAACTTTCAATTTTATTTTTAAATAATTATTATTTTTAATTTTAACCATGTTTAAAATTATAATTTTATTTTTTGAAAATTAATTTAAATTAGAATAATTACAAAAACTAGCCATTAATAATTTTATCCAACTCGATTAAAAAAATATAAATTGGTTATTCAATAAGTGTGCTATCCAAGCAATATTAGCCATATATTACAAATTTAATATTTTTAAAAAATTATAGATTAAAAAATTATTATAAATTTGTTTGGTGAAATTATTATTTTTAAATTAATTTGAAAAATCTAAATATAAAACTTTTATTATCTAAATTGAAAATTAAATAAAAAATTATTATAAAGATTTTGTTTTTATAAATGTGTTATTTTTTAGTTGAAAAAAATTAAGTAAATGTGCTCTTTTTAGTAAAAATATATGGGACCATAAGTGTGGTAAATCTGATAAGAAGTTTCTAATTCTCGTCAAATGGTTAAATGTGTGTTTTTTAGTAAAAATATATGGGACCATAAGGATGGTAAATCTGACAAGAAGTTTCTTATTCTCATCAAATGGTTTATTGCTCTTCAACTGTATTGTGTATCTACGTGGCATTCTTACCAACCTCAACACAATCTCCTCATCTCCGATTTTCTCCTTTAGGAGTGCGAAACTGTCAGTTTAATTCTATAACTGAACTAAAATAATTAAAAAAAACAAATTTTAAAGATTTTAGCTAATCAAATTCAAATTGAACCAAAATTTTTGATTAAATTTGTTTGATTAACTATATAACCGAAATCTAAAAATTATTTAAAAAAGTTGTGTCTAAAAATTATGCAAAATTAAAAATCATAAAACTCAAATAAAAACATCCAAATCACATCCAAATTGAAAAAAATACAAATTTGAATTAAAGATACAATCACAAAATATATAATACGACAAAAATCATTGAATAAATTTCTTCATTCTATCGACTTTCAATTTAATATTAAAATCCCAAATCATCACCTAAAAAAAATAAATATTAAAAATTGATCAATGTACTTATATAATTTATATCTCAAAATAATATAATTTACGTATAAAAATAATTACCCAATGAAGGAGAACCACTACTCAATGTTGTCCCATTTCGGCCAAAACTTACAACGGGTGAATATTAAAAATAAATTAGTCAGCCATTCAAAGCTCATAAAAATAAAATAAAAATACCATGGAACCAAATTTATTTGCTTTCATTTTCATTTGTATGCTTGTTTAATGCTTCAATTTTTCTAATCATTATCATCTTATCATATAATAATGTGGCATTACATTGACAAAAATAGAAAATAATAACAACAGTAATACAGTTTTTATTGTAACTAATCATAAAAATAATATAATTTATTATGTGGAGTGAATTTAACCTTTAATATACACAAGTGTGCAAAGAGCAGTTAGCAATGAAACTGCATATTTCTTAGATTTACAAAAAGAGAAGTGAAAAGTACTAATAAACCATCAATAATTTATTATGTGGAGTGAATTCAACCTTTAATATATGCAAGTGTGCCCGAAATTTCTTGTTAGGTTTGTAGAAATTCTGGATTCATACTGCTATTGAAAGTTAAAACCTAGCAGCAAAATTACAGTCTTAAATTTTTTAAGGATAGTGAATAAACCATCAAAACTTCATTTAATTTTTTGATTACTTAAAATGCTTAAATGATAATTGTGATTGCTAGGCATGTTTACTAAATAAAAGTACAAGTAAATATACCGACCGATGTTTATACTTCTAATGAATCCCTAAATATTCAATGTTGTGACACAAGTGCAGTTGTATGTGCTGTGTCTTTAACTTGCGAGTTAATGCTTATAGGATCATTTGGCATTGATGATGTCGTGTATGGTAATAAAGTATGTGCTTAAAGAGATCCAATGAATCAGAAGCAAAACACAATTAGACCCTGAATATCGTATACAAGAAAAACTGTGTAAATGCAACTTATTTCAGATTTTAGAGTGGATATTATGTGCAAAAAATAAAAGAAATCCCAAATTTGTGATGATGAAGAATTATGAACTAAAAACAGTAATTGGCAAAAACAAACAATGCAAAGATTTAAACAGAGAATTCAAACAACACAAGTAATGTAAATTGGTAAAAATCAATATTAAAGATAACTTCTGCTAAAGGAATATCCACCTCAACTAATGTTGCAGTAACTCAGCTAAAAGGAATACAAGTGATTATGGAAAACCAATGATATAAGGCCAGATAGTTTGTTCAAACTATCAATCTATATGTTAAACTTTCTTATTCATAATGATTTAACACATAGCATAAAAATCTGGTTTTGAATTTCTAGACATTCATTAAACTCTTTTTCAAGTAAACTTAACTTCAATTTATTCTTATTTCAATTATTCTCAATTTTAGTCTGTCTGCATTAACACACAATTACACCTAATTTAGAATACAATCATGTATAAATACTGATGAACCAAACCGAGAGCATGCATATCACAGATCATATATAAATCAAATACCAACTATTAATCAAATAAGTTAACAATTGATCTCAACACAATCTTTAGATATGAAGTTGCACAAAACTAAGAAATAATCAACTTATATTAAATGAAGCACAACAGAATCACTACAATAAGAGTTAAGGATTCAAGTATCCTTTAGCAAAAGTATAGGGACTACTCACACTTCATCTTGCAAAATTGAAGAAAATAAGTAAAAGAAAATGATACAAACACTTAGAATTTCCACTGCTCTTGAAACTTTTACAGAGACTTCAATCGTCATTTCTAACCCTAAATGCAAAACAAAAATAAGCTAAAGTGTTTAACTGGTAAAAATATTCCCCTTTTTCCCTTCCTTGGTGTTTGCTGCTGCTTAAATAGCCTAAAAATGAAAGAATTTCGACTGCTAAAACTTTCCAAATTAGCAAGAATTAGAGTCCTATTTAACTTCAATCACCAAGCTTGGTAGAGTGGCATTTCACTCCATCGAGTGAAGCTCCTCTGTCTCTGGTCTTTAGAGTGACTCGGTAGAATGAGGATGTCACTCCACCGAGTAGTGAATGCCATGCCCTGTTTCCCTTTTATCTCACTTGATAGAGTGAGTATTTGCTCCACCGTGCAACTGCTCTCTAGACTAAGACAAAACTTCTTTCTTTTTCTCTTTAGACCACTCAGTAGAGTGAGGAATTCACTTTATTGAGTGAATAGTCTTTGGATTGCACAATGAACTTTATCTTCATAAAAAGCCTTTAATTGCTGAAATTACCTTTTTACCCTTGTAAATTCTTCTTTTCTTCAATTAAGCACCTAAAAACAACAAATTAACCAATTAAGCTCATAAAGTACTATTTAAGAAATTTAAACACTAAATTAACCAAATCACTCTTAAATTAACATACTAAACACATTAAAAAGACAATAAAAATATAGTATAATTTATACTTATTAAATACCCCACACTTAGGTCTTTGCTCACCCCCGAGTAAATTAGAACAACCCAAATTCTCAAAATAATCAAACTTCAACCAAGAATTATACATTTCAAAACCGAGCTTAGCAATTGATAAGAACACTTAACAAGATTCTCAATAGAATAAATTCAAACAAGATAATATGACCTAGTTTCCTTGTGTGTGCGCAAGACCAAAATACTTTAAGCATTATTAAAATCAAAACACCAATGCAAATTCATAGTCAAGCTTATAATGAATATACACCTAAGTGTACCCATGGTTTTGCACTTGAAATCCTAGAAACACTATAAGCCTCTCCTTTAGCATCAAAACTCGAATGTCATCGCCGCTAAATAACTCAAAACAAAACTTAGAATCACTCAAGTCTTAAAAGATTGTAATGGGGTTAGGGTGTTGGTTATCAAAGAATGGATAATAGATAATCAAAAAAGAATAACTACTCTATGATAAGATAGGATAACATTTCTAAAATTTTAACGCACTAACTCAAAAATTAAAGTACTAAGCCAAAACTTGCCTACCCTTTTATATTCACAACACCCTTGAGAGCAAAAACTATTGTAATTTTCACAATTTAACCCTTTTTGAAGTCTTTTCTTCTCTCCCTTATGACTACCCACACTTAAGATTTTGCCAAATACTAGCTTTATTTCATCTTTTTCATAATATAACTTTTCTTTCTTTCTCTTTTTTTTTCACGTTAGCTTCATTGCAGGCAATAATCAAAAGAGTAGTCATAGGGTAAAGTTGTTCATTATTCTCTTAACTTCATTTAACCTTTGCCAATAATTTCAAACTATTTCACTACACCCTCAAACAAAAATTAACCTATCTAATTCTAGAGTGGCTAATTCCATAAGGAAAGATAAAGGCTCTTTAGGTTATATGGTTAATAATTGAGTGTAACAAGAAAACAAAATATGGTACGATTAAGCATACCTCATTAAGCTTAAAATAGCTAGCAAGAGTCAAATATATTAAAAAGGTAGAAAAACAGTCTTAATATAGCTCAACAAGAAAAAATATTGCCTAAATCACTTTCTAAGTTGTTTGAGTTGTTTTTATGCTTTGAAGGGTGATGAGAAATGTTTTAGTGCTCTAAAATTCCTTACTCAACTATTTCAATGCATTGATTTTTTTCTCTTACTTCAAAAATTGGTATTTTATGCTCAAAAAGTGAAAACTAAAAAATATAAGTCAAGTTGAATGTTAAACTAGCTAGAAACTTATTAAACAACATGCTTATCTCAATGCTAAACAAAGATTTCAAATACTGCAATTTCTAGGTTCAAGTTCAACTAGTTCAAATTATGAGAGCAAACCTGGGGCAAACTAAGTCTTAGTGTAAGTTAAGTGATAATTATAAACTCCGTAATGAACTAAAATGACTTAAAATAAGAACACAAACTACTAACAAAGACTAGCTAATATTAAAATTACTAGTACTTAAAACAAGAATACAAAATTACTCCTAACAGACAACACAAATAAAACTTCAAAAGAAAACAAAAAATAAACATAATAAAACATAAACAAAAGTGTTTTCATGAAGGGGAGAATTAGATTCTACTTTTTAAATCTAAACAAAATTGAGCTTAGAGAAGCTCTACCCCCCCTCTCAAAAATTTGCTGTCTACAGCAAATCAAAATGCTGCTCAATCAAATGGTGAGAGCGGTGGCAATAGATATAGTTCCTAGAAATTAGCAATAAACCACTTAAGAGTCTGCTTCACTTCATTGATATTATCTTGCATATTATCCAGCTAACCATTTACTTGATTCATAAAAGCGGTCATTTGCGACGAGGGTTCTCGTGGTGCAGGTGCCTATTTAACTAGTTGTTGTGCATCTGAATCTTCATTTTTCTCCCTATTTCTTCCAATGGTGATTAGGTCTAAATACTCCTCCCTATCAGACCAATGTCTCATTGGCTTTTTGACTAAAATCTTCATCCGCATCAACATTGCATAATCTATAAATGCAAGCTGCCCGATAGAATCCCTTAGGTTTATATAACCTACAACTTTTGCCATTAAAGTTGTAACCCACCCCAGTGATGTTTCTTTAATAGTGCTCTTCATTTTCTGCAACTCATCTATTTTTCTGCACAGGAGGACAACACCATTGATCTTAATACCCTCAACCATGCATCTTAACAGTATACATTCCTCAGCATTGATCACACTTGGACTGCCAAGATAACTAAAGAAAGTGAGGGACAAAAAGCAATGGAGAACTCGCAATGCATGATTGCCTAAAGGACGAGCCTTAAGTTTGTTAGATCGATATGGCACTGGGTTTATGGGATCTCAAAAAAAATTCCCAATTTCCCTGTGGGGTCGTATTAGGCAATTCGCCTATAGCATTTGTTTTTGGGGAAACCCAATTTCAATAAAAACTCTGGAAAGGTCATGTGGTAAGTCTTCCTGCCAAGCTTAAAACTCACCGTGCCTTCATCTTGTTCATCTTCAAAATAGAGTTTGAAAGATGGGTAGAACATTCATGCAAGGTCCGAGTGTACTTCTGGTTGTTTCTTAATGAATTTTTCTAGCCAATATTTCTGATCAAAGGGATAATCTCATCCCATAAATTGCCATCTGCAATACCCAGATAAGATTGCTTCAAATAAACTAGCTTGACAAAATTTACCCCCACAAAATCTTCATACAATTCCTTATTGTCTTCATCAATGTAGGCGGGAAAGTGACTGTTAGATGAGCTGGATGCTTCATTCTTCTTTGATCATTTAGGGGCCACTACACACAATAACAAAAGCCAACATCAATGCCATAAAATATAAGACTTTAGAAACTCACTCAAAAAGAAACACTCAACAATTAGGCCATATTTCTTACAAATCATTGATAAATATAAGTGCAAAACAGGGAAATTAAGTGTGAAGATAAAATGCAAATGAATTATAATGGTTAAAAAGGAGAAAATTTAATCACAAATAATGGACTTAGTCATTGAGTAAATTTATTGTGGTATGCTCAACTTTACTAAGCCAAATTGCAATCCAACTTAACCAATTAAAACCCAAATATGAAATTTCAAGAACCATATCCAACACCCAATGAAAATAGAATCAATATGGCCAAAAATATTATCAATACAAGGTCAATTTAAGTGAGCCAAATTGTACAAAATAAATAGCAAAAACCCAAGTAATAAGTCACTTCAATTGCAAATTGAAAGAATTAAAGAGAAAGTAGAAGACTTACTTGAGCAATTTGATGATGCAACACAAATTAAACATGAAAAAACCTAAGTAGCTCGGTGGAGTAGATTGGGTGAGTGAGAGAGAAAAGACCAAAAATGTGAAGCCAATTTACAAATGCACTGTGGAGTGAATGTTAAATACGGTATTTAAAGTGGGTTTCACGATGGAGTAAAGACCCACTCAGTGGAGTGAGTTTTTCAGTCTACCGAGTGACTCTTTACTATATGGGAATGGGAAAAACAATGGCACATGCAGCTTGATAAGGGACTCGGTGGAGTGATTTCTCACTCTACCGAGTGACTAACTATTCGGTGGAGTGGAAAAACACTATATCGAGTGAGGAAGCACTGGACTAATAAAAACATCAATTGAACATGCCATGTAAATTAAAGACTCGGTTTATAAAGCCCAAAAACTACCATATATCTCTTCATGCAATAAACCTTCAGAATGAATTGCTGCCTTAAAAGTGCTATATTATTTTGATTAATTCCTCTTTAACAACATCATAAATCCACCATAAAAGTTGAAGCAACAAAGATTTAGCAAATATTCATAAACAAGTAAAAATACCCCTTGATTGACCATGCTCAATCTGCATAGAAATCACAGTAATTACTGCTTATACAATAACTCTAGCTATTCTCCCAACTCTTTGCACTTCATGAAACACGTAAACACAAACCAAAACCAAACTAACACTCATTGCACACAAAATAGCCTAAAACACAAACTAACCAAAATCAAACAAACTAGCAGCATAACATAAAAACTAACATAGCAACATATAAAAAGATAAGGGAAAAGTATAGTTCTAAGTTTAGCAAGTCCTCAGCTAGACTTTTACAACCATTTCAATAGTCTTGAAACACCATGGTTGCCTCAACAACCTTCTTTTGCCTAATTCGATACGGCTTTAATCCATGACCATCGACTTTGTATTCACGTCCATCCTTCGGACTCTTGATAGTCACTACTCCAAAGTCATTGCTTGACAACACCTGATATGGCCGAAGCCATTTGGATTTTAGCTTTCTTGGGAATAACCTCAATCGATTGTTGTACAATAAGACCAACATTCCCGGAGCAAACTCCTTTATATTTATCCTCTTGTCATGCTAGTATTTTGTCTTCTCTTTATATAGTGCTGCTGTAAGCATTGGGTCCTGAAGAGGCCTTTGTCAGGGTTACCTAATGAGGAAAACTGCTCCTATAAAAATAGTAAATCGAGGATGATGAACCCTTTGTGGTGTTGAAATTATTTTCTGAAAAGCTTTTTAAAAAACATTTTCGAGCTTAACTCGGATAGCCAATTGACACAGAGGGGCAAATAGTGAAAAATGCCTTTAGTTGAGAACTTGAAATTGAGTTTGTGCATTTAGGAGCCTTGCACAACGTGCATTTATGGCCTATATGCCCATACGTTCGAAGATTGTTCATCATTTGGCCTAAAATTTTAGACTTTTGCCCTTTTTGGAATGTAGGGCCTAGCATAAAAGAGTGTACAGCCGTGCATTTCAAGGAATCTTGCCTTTTCAAGCAAGTTGACCTCCTTTTGGAGTGTACAACCATGCATCCCTATGGTATGGCCATATAATTAAAAGTTGGTAAACTTTCCTACGAGGTAAGTGGGCAAGTGGGGGGCACCGCTTGAGTGTACAACCATGCATTGCTAATGCACAACCATACACTCCTTCCTTTATAAGCTTTATTTGAATCCTCTTTCAGGGTTGGTTGACCAAGTTTTGGGAATTGATAAAAACAGAGTTAACTTTGTTTTCAAAAAAAAAATCTTTGAAACTTCCAAATAGCTTTAAAATCTTTCTAAGCCAAAAAGGGATTTTTGACTTTTAGCTCTTAATCCTTCAATTATTTCTTAATTATTTCAACACTTCAAAAGGTCTATGAATCTGACATTCGACAGTTTAATCAAGTAAATACACTGAAGGTAATATAAAATGCCTTTATCAGTATTTTTCGTAATTATAGTAAATTTAGTCATTATTTTCATCTGTTAGTTTTTAATATATATTAATCTCTATTAGATTTAGGCTGTGAAACCCTTTAAAAGAGTATATTACTGTGTGATAGAAATTATTAGGTCATCTTCTATAATTTATGTTTTATCCACTTCTTTTTAAGATCATTTTTTTTATATAAAATCCATCTTCGTATTTAACTTCCTCTTTTTGTTCCCTTTTGGATCTGTGGTTAGCAAGGACCCTGTTTAAAAAGAAAACTCACCATTGCCAGGTTGAAACGGCTTTGCATTGTTTGATACTCACCTGCGTGTTAAACGATGTATGGACCAAAATATGTTTTCTTATTTTTTAAGGCAGAAGAGTCGACTGTATGTCGTTTAATGTGCTCTCGTGCATTTTTTGACACGCGCGTTGGATCCTTATCTTTTTTATCATTTCTTTTACATTAATTAATTTTATGAACATTCTCTTCTCGTTCTTATTATTATCATTATTATTTTTGTTGTCACTTTTATTTTTATTATTATTGCTTTTGTGGGATGAACCCTTTCGTGGATACAGCTAGGCGAGCACTCCAGGTAAGCCTACTATCCTTTCTTTTTACTTTAAAAATATTTTTTTGACCGTACATGAAAAATGTCTCCAAAATATTTATAGTAATTAATTGAGATATTTCATTAATAATGTTGGACCAATGTCCACATTTTTGCATAGAAAATTCACATGTAAAAAAATTAATTTTTAATAATGTAAATGATTTTGTATATAATTAAATAATACAGGATGTTTCATAAATAAAACTTGGACTGGCAAGTCCTTATCTTCAAGATCTTGCAATGAAACGCCTCTTCCATAATTTACATGCGAGGACTAAATCCCTCACCCAAAAGGGTCACAATAAATAATCCGATTTATGGATGTCTTTATCGCCTTGTTATATGCCATGATTTACCGTTTTCTTACGTGATTGGGTGCACCTTTAATTTCTATATTTACTCTATTCTTGCATGAAAGAAAAGAGATAACATGATTAATCTTGGATGAAAGAAAAGAGATAACATGATTTATGTCACATTTGTCAAAAGTAAAAATAAGAGCAAAATTTTAAACCCTTTATGGGTTTTTTTCCTCACGAGATCGGAACACCCTTTTTTCCTAATGTTCTCTTGGATGACGACTCCTTACTATTCAGTCTTGTGGTGCCCAACTAGTCGCTACCCGGTTATCGATTGCTAGCGATAACATAGGGACACCTAAATGTGCTACATCATGCCTTTTGAGGTTTATGATTTGACAAGTCAAATTGAGTCTCTTTCTTATTGCAAAGCGACCGTTGGCCTAGGCTGAAAACCTCAACTCGATTTTGACCCTAAAAATGGGATCAAATCGCTAAAGGTCAAATGTTTTCTCATTCAAACTCGATGATCTCTTGGTTTCAGGGGTAAAATCGGGTGTTGGTGACCCGAAAAGGGAAAGGAACCCCTGCCGAGGATGGGAAAAAGCGCACGTCACAGTTGTATTGTCGTACAACCACTGTTGAAATTCCTCAAGTTCATTAAGTTGTAACTTTCTCTTGTCTCCTGCACATCTCAAATCAAAGTTAAACAATTTGATAGCCCAATATGCCTTATGCTCTAATTCGACTGGTAAATGACATGTTTTTTCAAAAACTAACCTGCATAGAGACATGCCTATAGGGTCTTAAATTCAATTTTATAGGCCCAAATAGCCTCATCTAACTTTTGAGACCAATCTTTTCTAGAATTATTTACAATTTTTTATAGGATTGATTTCAACTCTCTATTAGACATTTTGACTTGCCCATTTGCTTAATCATGATATGGGGTAGTTATCTTATGCTTTACACCAAATTTTCTAAGCAATGTTCTAAATTGATAGTTGAAAAAATATTTGTGACCGGTGTCTAGCAAGTGTACTAAATCGACTAGTAATATAGGGAAATATAGATTAAGATCACAAATATCGTACCCAAGGGAACATGGATTGCTAAGGATAATATCTATGTATGAATTGAATAAATCTGAGATTATTTCCCAATATTTTCGATTTAAGAACTAATTAAGTAAATAATTAACTAAAACAAAAACTAAAATCAGACAAACATGAATTAAACACAAAATAATAACTGAAATGCTCTTGCTAAAAGAACTATCCATCTCAACTTCTATTACAATGAGTCAATAACAAAAGTAACACAAGTGATTATGAAAAACTAGATGAATAAAGCATGATACCTTGAATCAAGAATATATTTCTTGAGCATTAAACTCCCTGTTAAGAATAATTTAACATCCAGCATAAAAATCTAGTTTAACTTCCTATACTTTCATCAAACTCTTTTTCAAGAAAATCCAATTCTAGTATATTCTCAATTTCTCCTCTCTCAGTATTAACCATTAGTACCAATACACAATTACCTCAAAACCAGAAAACAATCATGCATTGACACTAAAGAATTAATCCAAAAACATACAAATCCTTAATGATGCTTAAATAAACTTTTAGTTATTTATACCAATAAACCAACAATTAATCCAAACAAGATCAAGGATAAGAATATGCTTAAAACCGAGAAATAATTAACTTGAGTTTACATTAAAGCTCAATTAAGTCATTACAACAAAAGACTGAGGGTTCAAGGTTTCCTTAGTAAAAGAGAAGAAAATTACTTACTAAATATGATGAAAATAAAAGAACAATTAAAATAAAGATAATTGCAAACTAAGAAAAGTAGAAAAACTAAAGAAAATTAAAACTAAAAATAAAGAAACGACAATAGTAAAGAGACTTGCTTTCTCTACCTCCTCCCCTTTGTGTCTTCAGTCTTCCTTTTATAGGCAAAGCAGAGGCAGCAAAACAAGAAGTTTTAATTCACCTAAACTTCCTAATCTGAGCAACAGAAAACTTCCTAATTGATAGAAGGCTTCCTCTTTCAGAAGACTTTCTTTTTCAGAAGACTTCCTTTTTCAACGAACTTAACTTGAACCGGTGGAATAAGTTTTGAAACCACCGAATAACCCTATTTTGTTCTTCAAATAAGTGCATTCGGTAGAATCACTGTGATTCCACCGAATGAGCTTTGTTTTCCTCTTTAAAAGAGCCATTCGGTAGAATCAAAAAGTGATTCCACCGAATGGTCCTTCTCTGGACATCAAATCGATAAAATTCTTCTTCTTTGCTTCTTTAATTTGCTGAATTCTCCTTTTAGTCCTTTAATTTCTTCTTTTTCCTTCAATTTTACACCTAAAACACCAATAAACTTAATTAAGTCCTCAAATCACAAGTTTAACAAATTAATTACTAAATTAACAAAATACATATATTAAAAACAAACTAAATATATAGTATAATTCACACTTATCAGTTTGCGCCCATCACTTATAATAGCCCTTGGTGTCCCAAGCCTAGTGAAAATATTACTCCTAAGGAATTCAAACACAACTCTAGCATCACATGTCCTAGTTGCTATTACTTCTATCCATGTACTCACATAATCCACAGCAACTAGGATATACTAAAATCCACATGAATTTGGAAATGGCCCCATAAAATCAATTCCCCAAACATCGAAAATCTCTACTTCTAGCACATTATTCATGGGCATTTCATTTCTCTTTGATAAATTTCCTACACGTTGACACCTATCACATAATTCTATAAAAGATTTAACATCAGAGAAAAGAGAAAGCCAAAAAAAAACCTGACTGTAGGATTCTCTGCACTGTACGATTTGCTCTATGGTGATCTCCAATCTCTCCTCCATGACATTGTCTCATTATATACTTTTGCTCCTCTTTCGAGATACATCTTCTAAGAACTTGGTCCGAACAAATCTTAATTAGATAAGGGTCATCCTAAAGATAATGTTTTGCATCCGCTTGTAATTTCTTCTTTTGTTGCCAAGTGAAATCCTTTGAAAGGTATCCCTTTGCAAGAAAATTGGCAATATTAGCATACTAAGGAGTCGAAGTTTCACATGTATTGTAACACCCCAATACCCGTTCCATGAAATGGGTCGGATACGGAGTGCTACCCTGTTCAACATCCAGAACAAAACTTAGATAATGTCTCTAATGTCACTTCAATTTCAGAGCTTTCAAAAATTTTCTCAAGAAAATGGACAGAGTTTCCTTTATACGGGTCTCTATTCCCTATTAACAAAGAACCAATAATATCTCTATGAATCCACTATAACATCCATATCATATAATCCATCACTTCATTGATCTCAAGTTCATACTCATGACGAGATTACAACTAATAAGCTTAAATAGGTATACGAGATACAAAAATAATTTCAACATGCATCTCATACAACCATTCTCATTATTAATCACATTTCCTAAGATGATTCAATATTACATATTATACTCTTAAGTCACTAATACTCCAAAATAAAAACAAATTACATTTAAATCGCCTCGCTACATCTGTGAACCTCGAAGGTGAATTGCCCGAACTAGATCTCCTCTTCTGATGATTGAGCCATAGCAGTTGTCTAACCAAAATCAAGCCTATCCTGTTACCTACACAGATAACAGAACCCGTGCTAAGCTATAAAGCTTAGTAGGGAACAACAAAATATTCCATAGAAGAATTTCTTATAAGAATTAACAATTATTGCCTAAGCATTAAGATATACAACAAATACGTATAGCAGTTACAATAAATGATGTTCTTATATATACTGAGCTTATAGTATGCAAATTTTGGATAACTCACATAACCTTACCAGTTACTTTGTTAAAAACTATTTCTTCTTTACCTACATAGCTATTATCACTTTGTTTACTTATAATTCAATCTTATGTAGTTTAATCATATATATGAATAAAATATCACATGTCAATTTCTCAAAGTCAAGCAAGACATATAATTATACCTGAAGGCATTGTCATGCACAATTCGTAGTGTAGATCTTATAAACCTAAGTATAACAAATCTTCCAAAACAAAAAAAAAATATATCAGTGTCCATATACATATATAAATGCAGTAATTAAACCACCATCTCTGCATGGTACACTATATGTCATGGTATAATATGTTACCCCTTATACCAAACATTAATTCATAATATAATGATATAAGGATCAATTGAGTATATAGTATGTTTACATTTTTAAGTCTAAAATAACTATCTTTCATGAGCCAAACACCAATAACTGTGAGCATAAACTAAAGAAAGAGATGGTAAAGGTTTATATATTACAGAAATAGACTTCACTGCAACTTAAAATAGCTGCAAAAGCATCGTTTGTAGAAAAAGGAAAGAACTAGGGAGATGCACAAACTTTAGCAAAAATTAAACCATCTAGAGATGCACCACAGTCAAGAAAAATATCAGAAAGCAAGTAGGCAATAACTTGAAATACTAAATAAAGATTAATTTATCACATGTCATCCATTTACCAAAAAAAAAGAAAAATGCTGAGAAACATCTTCATGAGTTAAAACCTACAAACAATTTCATATGCATACCTTTGTAGATTCCAAATACAACTGAAATACGGGATATGCACTGGTAGTTTAGAATACTTATACTTTTACACCATATTGAAATTAGCCTGCCTAAGTTCCAAAAGTAGATAACGGGATTAGAAGATATCCGAAGATATCAAATAGAGTATATCCGAAGATATCAAACAGAGGATATCCAAAGATATCAAATAGAGGATATCCAAAGATATCAAATAGAGGATCCCCACGGGATCAAACAATAGTCCAATAAGGACAATCAGAAGTCCACGAAGGACAAAGACCCAAACGGGGTCAACAGAAGCAGCTGCAATATCCCTATAGGCGCCTATTCAATCCACGACTGAACTATGACTGCAGGCTAACAGATACATAACTTCCTTTCCAAAAGTCTTAAATATCATTTAGGCATAACATGGCCTGATAGCCAAAATCATTATATGTGTATACACATAATAAAATCAAATCTCTAGAAGCATTTATCCAACTCTAAATCATGCCAATACAAGGTTAAAATATCTAGTCAAGCACAAAACGCATTAAAATTACTACTTTATAGAAATAAAAGCTTTACATATTACAATCATGGAGAAATCTATCACTTAATTATACCTCTAACATGTTCTCTGGACTAGATTTATACATTTATGAACTTTAATTATGCCAATCACCCAACATAACCTTTAAACATGTTATAATTGCGTCAAATAAACACTTAGTTATGCAAGATAATTTATATAAAGAGAAAGCCTAAAAGAGCTTAAAATATCATATAAAGGATGTACCTTCTCTAATGCACAATATACATATGCGCAATTCACATAATGCTTTATACAATTTCTCTTGTAAACAATCACATGAAAGGATACACAGTCTGATATGACATTTCATGCATACTTTTCAACATGATTTCCACAAATAAACATAGGTCACTATAGTTATGTACATACACTAACCGATGACATATGTGCATAACCATGCTATTTCAAGTTAGAAACAATACATACTCGTTTATACTTTAACCTATGACATGCCTCATTTTCAATGCTTTACAATAGTTCCATCACTTAAACATCAAGTTAAATCACGTTCTTCATGCTGTAATACTCCACATTATTATCCTTGCAGCCATACATTTAATATTTAACACACATAGATATTTATTTTCATGCTAACTCAATTAAGTAAAATAACAATATATATTGTATTTCACAATTGCCATATACAAGCTTCATCAATTAATTATGCTCATTGCTTTATAGAATAAGGTTATCTTATATTTCATGTACATTTCTTTCTTAATACGTTGTTCCAAAACCTGCCTTAGGAATTTAGGGACTTGTTGGGTGTATTTCACGAAATCATATTTACTCAAGCGCTACAATATAGTACTTATGAAAACATACACGTGTAAGTCATGCGTGCATGAGATATTACTCAGGCCTAACATCACTGTATGGACGCGTACATTCTAGTCCATCAAGGCTATCTTCCATGCCCCATGGTACTTACTTATCTCATCTCCCATTCATGCTCAATTAATATACTATTAAGTCAATGAAAATCATGATACTATAAATAATAATGTCAGTTCTTAATGCTAGATATTTGCTAGATAAGCATCTAAACATAATTCACCAACATATATACATATATACAAAATGTTTATGATCTCCTATACTTTTTAGGGTAGATTAATTATTATGTCATATTACCAATTATTTAACCTATACGATTACAAGCACAGCTAATGCCTATAATCACTTAGGCTATCTTAGCAACCAATGAGTTCAAGTGCTTCTAATTCCCATAATCTTTACAAGCTAATGCATAACACTCTTCGTTTTTAACATAAACATTTCATATATTCAATTTAGCGTCTCCTTTCTTACGAAAATAATTTCACAATATTATCTTAATCATAACAACTTGTTGTTCAGTAAGATGTGGGTTAGCATTTCCTTAAACCTCTTTAGTTCTCTTTTATAGTCTATTAGATCTTAATAAGATCTAATTATGTGGTTTCTAGTAATAATATTATAGTTGATTTTCTTCTTGTTTTTACTATATATGTGTGTTTGAAAGTTTCCAAAGTCATATTCTATATTATTTATATGCCTTAAATCAGACTATCATATAATAAACATTTCCTCAACATATCGATATTTGACATAAACTCACTAGACATACATTTATACGTTTAATTAGGCTAAATTATGCATCATGCATAAAATTTAAGAGAATTTCTTGAGTAAATTTAGTTCCCATACCGTAAAATCGAAGCCCAGAATGGCCTATCTAATCTGCCTATTCGGAGCCTCGCCGAAGACTCACCGGAGCCTCGCACCTGAAGCCAGAATCCCCGGTAGCTTTTCGGTGGTCTTCATGTGGCCCAAGGCATCGTGGTTTGGCCGAAAAATCGCCTGGAATCGCGACTGCCACGTGTTTCGATCTACATATCACCGGCGAGTAGGGACCATCAGCGGGCACTGAAAGATCCGCCTTAACCTCGCGATCCCATCGATGTTGTCAATCTCCTCCCTTGCTATCAATATTGCCGGAAAGAAGGGGAAAAGAGGAGAGCTTGAGCTAAGGTGGTGATGAACAAATCGGAAGGGAAAAACCGTCGGAGAACGGCAACACTAGCGGAGGACTAGAAGTGGCGGCGACGATCTGCGCCCCTTCGCCGGTGTCGAGCAGCGACAGCCAGACCAGGCGATGATAGCACTGCCTCCCGTTCCCAATTCTCCCTTCCCCGATTCTCTCTTCTTCTCTTTTTTTTCCTTCCTTCAATCTTAACCACACATCAACCTTCTCTTTTTTTTATAACCCACTAATTATCTTTTCTTTATATCCTTTCTATATAAGTCTTCAAATATCTACCATAATTAATTAAAATGTGAATTATTATTATCATTTTATATTAATTTCCATAATATGTTTTAATTAACAATTATTAATTTATCCTTGCAAATTGGTACCAAATAGGTACTAATTACCAACTATAATCAATCCGATTTTTTTGGGCGTTATATGTATAAATAGCACAAATATGTTCATCAGAAAATAAATCAGAAGTTTTCCCTTTTTCAATGTTAGCATGATCCAATCTGGATAGGTGATCAGTTACAAAATTCTCAGTTCCTTTTTTATCTTTAATTTTCACATCAAACTCCTGTACCAGTAAACCCATCTAATAAGCCTCAATTTGGAATTCTTCTTAGCAAAAAGGTATCTTAGAGCTGCATGATCCGTCCACACCGTGACTTTTAAACTAAGGAGATATGATCTAAATTTCTCAAAAGAAAATACTATTGCCAAAAACTCCTTCTTCGTGGTGGTGTAATTCACTTGAGCTCCAGTGAGTCTGTTACTTACGTAATAAATGGTTTGAAAAATCTTTCCTTCTGCTGGCCTAAAATTGCTCCTACTGTATACTCACTAGCATCACACATTATTTCAAATGGCAAAGTTGAATCTGGTGATGCTATAATCGGTGCTATGTTTAGCTTATACTTTAACAAGTTAAATGCCTGCAAATACTTATCATCAAAGTTAAATGAAGCATCTTTAAGCAATGAATTTGAAACCGATTTAGTTATTTTAGAAAAATCCTTAATAAATTGATGATAAAAACTGGCATGACCAAGGAAATTTCTAATGCCCTTAACACTTGTAGGTGGAGGTAATTTATCAATCACATCTATTTTTGTTCTATCTACTTCAAATCCCTTCTCGAAGATCTTATGTTCTAACACTATTCATTCTCTCACCATAAAGTGACATTTTCTCCAATTAAGAACAAGGGTTTCTTGATACCTTTTTAATATCAAAGTAAGATTAGATAAACATGACTCAAAATCATGACCATATAGTTTCAAATCATCCATAAACATGTCCATGAATTTCTCAATAAAATCATGAGAAATAGCTATTGTATATCTTTAAAATATGGCAGGAGCATTACAAAGACCAAATGGCATTATCTTATATGCAAATGTACCATAGGGGCATGTGAATGTGGTCTTTTCTTGGTCTTTTGGGGCTATAAGAATTTACATGTATCCCGAATAACCATCTAAAAATAGTAGAACCTATTCCCCGCCAATCTCTTTAACATTTTGTCAATAAAAGGTAGAGGGAAGTGATCTTTTCTAGTGACATTATTCAATCTCCTATAGTCTATACGCACTCTTTATATTGTTACTGTGTGTGTTGGGATAAGTTCAATATTTTCATTAATTACAACAATCATTCCCTCCTTTCTAGGTACACATTGGATCGAACTAACCCAACTAATATCAAAAATGGGATAGATAATACCTACATCGAGTAGTTTGAGTACCTTCTTTTTTACCACTTCTTGCATAGCTAGATTAAGTCTCCTTTAGGGTTGTACCACCGGTTTGAAGTCATTCTCTATAGGTATCTGATGTGTACAATAATTGGGGCTAACTACCTTCAAATCGGACGTCTCCCAACCTTTGGCTCCTTTATACTTTTTCAATACTTCTATAAGCATTTGCTCCTCCAAACCTATCAAAAGTGAAGAAATGATTACCAGTTTTGCATTATTTTCCAAAAATGCATATTTTAAATAAGAGGAAAGAGTTTTAAGTTCAAAATCTCCTTTAGAAGGGGATGGTTCATCCTTCTTTATTTCTTCTTTTTCATGTTTTTTTCTAACTTTTTTATCAACTCTTTTTCCTTTTTCTCCATTTCCTCCTCATTCCTTGGATGCATTAAACAATTCTTAAGCTCATCATCCAATAAAATTTCTTCTTGCTTTTCCTCCACACATTCTTGAATACCATCTATGAAGTAAATGGACTCTTCAAAATTATAAAAAAGGGTGCTTCATCATCTAATTCACATTAAAAACCATCTCTTCCTCTTTGAACCTTAAAGTAACTATTTATCCATGTACATCTATTAAAGTTTTTCCAGATTCAAAAATGGCCTTCCCACTATCAAGGGTACCTTACGATCCTCCTCTATGTTCATAACTACAAAATCAATTGGAAATATAAAATTTTTCACTTTCACCAATAAGTTTTCAATAATACCCTTAGGTCTCTTTAATGATCTATCTGCCAATTGCAGTGCCATTTGGCTTTCCTTGATATCACCTAAATTCAATTTCCTGCAAATTGAATAAGACATTAAGTTAATACTAGCACCCAAATCACATAATGCATCTCCAATAAAATTCTCTCCTAATTTGCATGGCAAAGTGAAACTACTAAGATCCTTCAATTTTTCAAAAATTTTGTTCATTAAAATTGCACTATAATTTTTAGATAATCAAACCGTTTCTACACCCTTTAGCTTTTTCTTATTAGAACATAACTCTTTCATAAACTTAGCATATTTAGGCATGTGCAACAAAGTTTTAACAATTGGTAAATTTACATGTAACTTTTTAAACATGTCTAAAATTATTGTTAATTTTTCATTATGCTTTTTCTTCCTAGCTAAAGACAAATAAGGTAATTTAAACTCATTAAGCATAATAGAAACAAGTTTCTCCTTACCTTTGCTCTTTTAAACAATAAGTGATATCATTAAAATTAGGTTCAGAAATACTTACATCCAGTGTCGGTTCTACCAAATCTGAAGAGTGCTTACCATTTTTAGCTTCCTTCACCTCTTTTTCACTTTTCAAGGTAATTGCCTTGGCTTCTTCCTTTGGGTTCCTATCCACGTTTGATGGAAAAGTGCCATGTGTCCTATTTGAGATAGAGTTAGCAAGTTGCCGTACTTGATTTTCTAAATTTCTAATTGAAGTATCTTAATTTCTCATCCAAATTTCTTGTAATTTCCACTTAGCATCTTGATTAGCCATAAAAGTGTTAAGGACATTAATAAAATTAGCAAATATTTATTCTAAATTGGGTTTTTTTTGTCTTGTGTGGGTTGAGATCTAGCTTGAAAACTTATTGGTTAATATGTGGATGGTTGTTGTTATGGGAGACTATATTCTGATTAAAGGGAGCCCTAAGTTGATTATTAGATAAAGATACATGATTTCCGTCTCTTCATAAAAAATTAGGGTGGTTTCTCCACCCAGGATTATAGGTGTTGCTATAGGGATTCAATGATTTACTTCTTCCACTGATGTACCTAGACTATCCTCATTTTTAATTTTAGGTGTTATATATGTTCCAGCATAAGTGTTACATGATTCCGATAAGGAAGACACATTTTGAACTTTTAAACCACTTACCTGCTTTGTTAATTCATCTAATTGTGCCCTTAGTATGGCTACCTCATCCACATTATGCACAACAAGCTTTTTCTGTGTGGTCCTTGCACTTGCCCATTGAGCATCATTAGTGGCCATCTCATTCCGGAGTAGGAAGGCTTCTTCAGGGATTTTGTTCAAGAAACTTCCACTTAAAGCTATATCTAGGAGAGATCTTATAGACCGATTCACACCTGCATAGAAAATAGACATTGGTTGATGAACATGTATTTCATGATGTGGACAACTCTTTAAGAGTCTCTTAAATCTTTCCCAAGCTTTATGGAATGGTTCCTTAATGAATTGAGGGAAGTTATGGATATTATTCCTAATACTAGCTGTTTTGGTAAGAGGGAACAAACGGCAAAAGAATTTTTCCTACATTTGTTGCCATGAATGAATAGATTGGCTTGGTAGCATTTCTAACCAATCCCTTACCTTACCAATGAGAGTAAAAGGGAATAACTTAAGCCTAATGGCATCCATAGACACATTGCATATTTGAACCGTATTACCAATTTCTAAAAAGATATCTAAATGTTGAGCAGAGACCTCTATCTCTGATCCAAAAAATTGATTCTTTTGGACCACAGTTATGGTGGTATGTTTTATCCCAAAATTATGATTATGAGGTATCCTAATGGTTCTATAATCCTCATTCCACCTAGGGATAGTGTAGTCTCTAATGGTTCTAAGCCTAAACCCATCTCCTTGAGCTTGATTATGGTTAACTTTCTCTTCAATCCTAGGGTATGGATCATTCATTGGTGGGTCATAGAGAGGGTGGTTATTAAGGTTGTTATGTTCTCTTCTAAATTCATCTCTTTTTGCCTTAATCTTCTAATCCTATAAAATCTCCTCTAAATTTTAGGGCCAATAGGCGAAATTGGCTTGTCTCTTAACATAAACTATTGACACTTGTAAAAAATAAAGAATAAAATTAATAAAGAATGAATAATAAGAAGGAAGAAGAAAGACACACAAAATTCACTTTCAAATCTAAAAACAAATGCCAATGTTTCCCCAGCAACGATGCCAAAAACTTAATCGGTGTCTAGCAAGTGTACTAAATCGACTAGTAAAATAGGAAAATAAGATTAAGACCCCGAATACCGTACCTAAGGGAAACTGTGTAAATGCAACTTATTTCATATTTTAGAGTGAATATTGCATGCAAAAAATAAAAGAAATCCCAAGTTTGTGGTGATAAAGAATTATGAACTAAAACTAGTAACTAGAAAAAACAAACAATGCAAAGATTTAAATAGAGAATTCAAACAAAATAAGTAATGTAAATTGGTAAAAATCAATATTAAAGACAACTTCTACTAAAAGACTATCCACCTCAACCAATATTGCAGTAACTCAGCTAAAAAAAATACAAGTGATTATGGAAAACCAGTGATATAAGGCCAGATAGCTTGTTCATACTATCAATCTATCTATTAAAATTTCTTATTCAAAATAATTTAACACATAGCATAAAAATCTGGTTTTGAATTCCTAGACATTCATTAAACTCTTTTTCAAGTAAACTTAACTTCAATCTATTCTTAGTTAAATTATTCTCAATTTTAGTTCGTCTGCATTAACACACAATTACACCTGATTTAAAATACAATCATATATAAATACTGATGAACTAAATCTAGAGCATGCATATCACAGATCATATATAAATCAAATACCAATTATTAATCAAATAAGTTAACAATTGATCTCAACACGATCTTTAGATATGAAGTGCACAAAACTAAGAAATAATCAAGTTATATTAAATGAAGCATAGCTGAATCACTATAATAAGAGTTAAAGATTCACGTATCCTTTAGTAAAAGTATAGGAACTACTCACACTTCATCTTGAAAATTGAAGAAAATAAATAAAGAAAACAATACAAACACTTAGAATTTCCATTGCTCTTGAAACTCTTATAGAGACTTCAATCATAGTTTCTAACCCTAAATGCAAAATGAAAATAAGCTAAAGTGTTTAATTGGTAAAACAATTCCCCTTCTTCCCTTCCTTGGTGTTTTCTAGTGCTTAAATAGCCTAAATCTAAAAGAATTTTGACTGCTAAAACTTCCCAAATTAGCAATAATTAGAGTCTTATTCAACTTCAATCACTAGGCTCAGTAGAGTGGTATTTCACTCCACCGAGTGAAGCTCCTCTGTCCCTAGTCTTTAGAGTGACTCGGTAGAGTAAGGATGTCATTCCACTGAGTAGTGAACTCCATGCCCTATTTCCCTTTTATCTCACTCGGTAGAGTGAGTATTTGCTCCACCATGTAGCTGCTCTCTGGACTAAGACAAAACTTCTTTCTTATTCTCTTTAGACCACTCGATAGAGTGAGGAATTTACTCCACCGAGTGAATGGTTTTTGGACTGCACGATGAACTTTGTCTTCATAAAAAACCTTCAATTCCTGAAATTACCCTTTTGCCCTTATAAATTCTTCTTTTCTTCAATTAAGCACCTAAAAATAGCAAATTAACCAATTAAGCTCATAAAGTACTATTTAAGAAAATTAAACACTAAATTAACCAAAAAACTCTTAAATTAACATGCTAAACACATTAAAAACACACTAAAAATATAGGGTAATTCATACTTATCACGCGTTTGTCAAATTTATGTTGCATATAAATATTTTGGCCAAAACATAAGTAACCAACAATATGCAAATGATGATAAGTAGGAATTTAATTAAATAACAACTCATATGGTGTTTTTCCATTAAGAATCTTAGATGGTATTCTGTTAATTAAATAAGCAGTAGTAAGAACACACTCGCCCAAAAAATGTAAAGGTAAATGTGCCTAAAAATTAAAAATGCTCGTGCAACATTAATCAAGTGACAATGTTTGCAATCTATTACACCATTTTAATGTGGTGCGTAAGCACAACTATGTTGATGAATACACCAAGAGAGGCAAAAAATTCATTACTATTTATATTAAAAAATTCAAGTTAACTATCGGTAATGCGCGTCGGAGCCCGCTCATTTCTGGTTGGATTCTCGGAGGCCCGCCTTTAGTGTCCAAGACCGAAAGAGACTCAATTTAACTTATAAATTGGCTACTTCACAATAAAAAGGGATCAACCCAAATTATTCTTGGTAGTCAACCCATAAAGGCATCTACTAATGGGCCCAAAAGAGGTAGGTGTCATGGAGTCACCACCCAATAGAACGTTGGAAAATAATTATCGACCTTTTAATGCCTAAACAGAGATTGGTGTTCGGGACATCACTCTTATTAGGCATCTTAGTTAGGTGTTGTTTTGTAATTGAGTTTTACAGTTAATCCGCTCTCTTTTTCCAAACAATGCAAAGTGATAGAATTAAATAAATATCCCAAGTAAATAATAAAGCAATAAATAAACACATTAAATTAAACTACTTAAAACAATTATAGAAGTAAATTGTCCAACAAAAAGTAATATACATACGTAAATAAGAGTATTTATTTGAGTTGAAAACATTGGTTCCCTCATGCATATTTTAAGAAAATCCTCATTTTATCCTTTATTTGGTTTTGGTGAAAAAATGGATATTGGTCCAAGTTCTAAAGGAAAACTCAAGTTGTTTAGTAGAAACCACTGTGAGTGCCTTTTCCTTTTATGCACGTATAAAAGCCCTTTTTTACACGTATAAAAGCCCTTTTTTACTAACTATTTCATCCCCAAAATAAAATACATCCAAAATATCAAAATAAATAAATAAACACAAAATAACAAAATAAATGAGTAAAATAGCGAATAAACTAAAATAAGATAATAAATGGAGTGATTAAATGAAGTAACCGGATGGGTTGATGGTGATCATCCAATTGGGAGCATGATTCCCAATGCAAAGAAACTTATAAAATCCCTTGAAAGCAAAAGAATTTATAAACTCACAAAAATCACAAAAAGGCAAATAAATTAGCATTATACAAATAGGTAATAAAATATAGTAAAGAAAATCATGTATTTAATTATACAGTATAAAAGAGAAATACATACAGAACTTTATATCATACAAGATAATTCATAAATATTATAGGAATCAAATAAATAATGTAAATATCACAAAATGCATGTAAAAAATGCCTAAAAACCAGCCACAGACACCTCTAGAAGGGTGACGGATGGCCACAACAGCATGAGCAATGGGACAAGAAGAAGCTCCGTAATGTCCAATCTATCGTGTTGACAGATGGGCATCCCTCGAGGTTCTTCCCATTTGTCACTTACTGGATAGAACGGGATGTAGAAATTAACACCTAAAATCATGAAAAAACACATCTGACCCTAAATACAAAGTGATTAGAACCTAAAATATGCCAAAACAATGTTATAGCCTTAAATCATGAACAAAACACACTAAAAATTATTAAATTCTAGAATTACATAATAAAAATTATGCTTACAATTATACAACAATGGAGGGAACCTTTTATTTGATCATGCCATTAACATGCATGTTGATCCATATTCACACATCATCATATTTTAAGCATGCAAATCAAAGGAACATAGCATTGAAACATAATTATTTTAAGAAACATTAACATAATTATGCATGACAATTTTTAGAGCGAGAGAAAAATACAGAGCCTAGAACATTACCCTCATAAGATATTATGACTCTAAATTTTTTGTAGTCCAAATCTTCATTTTGATTGTGCTCTTTGTTTTTCAGAAAATTGAATGACTATTTATTATGTGTGTGTGTTTACATTAAGAGAGTGTTAGAGAAAAATCTTTTTAAAGAGAGAGAAATTATCTTTCTTTCCCCCTAAGAATGCCTCTATATTTAAAAGTGATTTCCCCCTAGAAACTCTAAAAATATTTGCTTTTATATCTAGGGTAGAGTTGGAGTTTGATCCTAACTCTACCTTAGGAAATCTAGAGATCTTCTCCCCATAAAATTCGAACAAAAATCCTTACAGCATATCTTTCCATTTTGAATTTCCAAAAATGTGGAAAATCTGGAAAAAGTACCACAGATAGGCTTCTTTCATTGAGGGACGAATGTCCTTCAAGCGAAAATTCCAAAATGGACACGGGACATATCTAGTTTACAGGCATACAAAAATTCTAGATATTCCCATAATTCTTTTACACTATCATAATGATTCACAACATCATCAACAGCAGGATCTAAAGTATTCTGAATTTGATTAAACAACTTATAATCCTCCATTAACCATTTCTTTCAACTAAAAGCATCATCTTTAGATGGTGGATTACTAGTTAAATGGTCCTCCAAGTCTACACTCGTCACAAATCTATGGATTGTTCTTTTCCATTGTGCATAATTGTTACTTCCAGTCAGTTTTCTATCCGTAATTTTAGACGAACCAAAGATAATTTCAGTAACGGTCTTTTTATCACTATTCTCAGCCATTTAACCCTGTCACAAATAACTGAAATCAATAAAATCAGCAAAGAGAGCAATATACCTCACCAAGAAGCAGCAGCAGCAGGTAGTGTGAGAACAGAACACACACCCGAGAAGAGGTAGGAATGGATCTGAGAGAGAGAACTCTAGAAGAGACCGGATGAGAAAATCGACACTGCAATCTGGTCGGAAACACTCAGGCAACGCTGGAGCTAAAAGTTGAGGTCTGGCAGACAGGCCACGCGCCGTCACTTGCCGGCACGTGAGAATGGCGGTGATCTTTGAGCGGCGCGTGAGACTCACTCGCGGCTCCGATGGTCATCGAAAAAAGGTGAAATGGCCGGACTGACTGAGGCACTCCTCCCTGTGGTGGCGGTGCCTAAGAACCAGATCTCAAAAAAATCGGGAACCCAAAAAAGGAAAAATCTGATACTGACAAGAGGGAATCACAACCCTCAGACAAAAGACCCAGAAACTCGACTAGGCTCTGATACCAAGTGAAAGTGAGAAATAATTTTTATATTTCTATTGAAGAATATACAAGTATTTATAATGTATACAAAGGTTGAATTAGGAAACAAATCCCTAATAAATCCCTATAATTAAGCTAATAATAAAACCCTAACAGCTGTACATATCATAACACCAACAATGTAACAACATGAAGAAAACCCATTTTTATAAAATGAAATGTGACATTCCTTAAAGGGCCTAATGTTTGGCCTAGGGCATAACTACTAACACAAACCATCTTAGCCAAAATTCTTTTAACACTCTTCTTAGCTGGCTCGATCGCTCCATTTGCCTTAGGTCTATAAAGAGAAGACTTATAGTGTTGAACTCCATACCTAAAGAGCATTTGCCTAGTTTCATCGAAAAACTGTGAACCATTGTCTAACGTTATATGATGAGGCAAATTGTATCTACATATCAAGTTCTTTTCAATAAACTTAGCCATGTCTCTTAGATCTATCTTTTCGAAGGATTCTGCTTCTACCCACTTGGTAAAGTAATTAATGGCCACTATAATGAACCTATGTCTATTCGAAGCAGACAGGTGGATCATACCCATAATGTCTATGCCCCATACAGTGAATGGCCATGGTGACATGAGATTGCATAGCTCTGAAATAGGTCAATGCCTTAAGTCTACATACAGTTGGCACTCTCTGACATACTTGGAACAATCATTATCCATTATGAGCCTAAAGAATCCTTGATATATAATCTTCTTAGCTAAGGTTAAATCGTTTATATGGGCTCTATACACTCCTGCATGCACTTTCTTTGTGATTTTTCTTGCCTCATTTTCATCTAGACAACTTAATTACATTCCATTAGGTTGCCTCTTATAGAGCACTCCTCTTACAGTAATGAATTAGGTTGATAGCTTACGGATCATCCTCTGGTCCTTTTTAGTAGGTTTCTCAGGAAATACTGACTTCTTCAAATAATTCTAAATGTCATAGTACCAAGATTTTCCATCATCTACCTTGGCATCCATAATTTGCTCATCTTCAAAGCATAATTTATCAGAACTCGAAATCAATACAGGCTTCATACTCACCCCTTTTGAATTATCCCATACTGATACCAAGGTGCCCAAAGCATCTGCCAGTTGGTTCTCTTCTCTAAGCATATATCTAAAGGTATAAAGCTTAAATTGGTTGCTCAAAGCTTTCAGACACTTAAGATAGGGCAATAATCGCTCTTTCTTAATTGACCATCCACATTTCACTTGATAGACAACCAAAGATGGATCTCTAAACACTTTTACGAATTTTGCCCCACATCTAACAAGATTTCCAACTCGAAGATGCAGGCTTCATATTCGGCCTCATTATTTGTAGCTTTATATCTCAGTTTCTTGGCTAGCAGCATTTTTTCTCCTTTTGGGGTCACCAGGATTACTCCTACTCCTCCTCCCTTATTATTTATAGCCCTATTGAAGTACATCTACCAACCCTGTACTGTATAGCTATAATGTGTTCATTAGGGAATTCATAAGTTACCTTATCTCCTTCTAAAGGCTGATCAGCAAGGAACTCCACTACTGCTCTCCCTTTAATGATTTTCCTAGTGATGTATTCTATGTTGAACTCTTGTTGGAGGATTAACAATCTTCCCATCTTTCCCAGGAGTGAATGTGCTTTTTGTAGATACCTAAGAAGGCTTTACTTAGCTACAACTTGCATTCTGTAGGAATGGAAGTAGTGTCTCAGTTTCTTCAATGCCTATATGATTGCTAGATAAATCTTTTCAACTTCTATATACTTTGCCTCATAAGGGAAAAATTTCTTGCTGAGGTAGTACACTGTATATTCAATCCTAAAGTCATCCTCTTGAGCCATCATTGCCCCTACTGAACTATCCTTTATAGCCAAATACAAGATTAGAGGCTTACCTGCCTGAGGCAATCTCAGTACTGGCAGATGCAGCAGATATCCATGATGGTATCAAATGCTTTTTGGCAATCTTCATTCCAAACTACTAGCTGATCCTGCCTAAGTAGCTTGAATATTGGCTTGCAAATCGAAAGTTAACTTGGCTATAAACCGACTTATGTATTGAATTCTCCCTAAGAACCTTTTAACCTCTTTTTCTTTTTGGGGTACTAACATCTCTCTAATGGCCCTTACTTTATTAGGATCTACCTCTATACTTTTCTGGCTCACTACATGCCCTAAAAGCTTACCTGAGGTGACCCCAAAGATATACTTCTTCGGGTTAAGAAGAAGGTTGTACTTGTCAATCCATTAGAAGAAGATTTCCAATGCCTCGAAGCGACTTTCCCAGGTAACTAACTTAATCATCATGTCATCCATGTATAGATCCATTTCCTTGCGAATTAAGTCATCTAATATCCTAATTGCCATCCTTTGATAGGTAGCACCTGCATTTTTAAGTCCAAAAGGCATTACCCAGTAAGCATATATATCCCATTCTGTTATGAAGGCTATTTTA